>OV651816.1:28165733-28440733 GCA_927349885.1 Psylliodes chrysocephalus
TAAAACCGTATTTCCTAACGTGTTACATACAATGTTTTTTCTAAGCTGTTGCTCTTTCAGTCAAAATTTGTCTAATTAATTCTAACAGCAGTTGTCTGATTTAATTGGTCTAGAAAAATTAAACATTCTAAATTCCAACATCTTATAGAACCTGTAGATTCCTTTTTGTGAGGTTTATATTGCGTAACAGTTAGCAATAGTTATATTTACCTTTTCAATTATGAGTTTTAAAAAATATTGTTACAATATGACATTTTTTTTGTAAAACATAATATGGTAATCAATGAATTAACAATACTTTTACAAACTTTCTTTATGTTTACCTCTATGCTCAAGATTACAATATTTAATTGACATGCATTATTTTTAATAGCCCAGAATTTCAATGATATCATTAGATAACAATAATTTTAATGAAAATTTCACCTATTTTACCATTTAAACTACAAAGCAAACAATTTCTTTGAGGCTGAAGACGGCAAACCCTGTAGAATGTAGACGGACCATTTTCAACTTGCGATACTTTGCTATAAAATTGAATGCTTGGTCAATACACATTTGCACACAATTCCCCACTTCATATGGAGCTGTTAATAGTTGATTTCAAACAGAGTACGTCGAAGTTATGTCCGATCAGACCAGATTTGTCATACGGCGTGGTTAAGGTATTGTAGGTATTATTCTAGATTTTTTCTTTTAGCTTAAATGGTATTTGTTATTTAGCGCTGTTTAGCATTAAATAGAAGATGAAATAGAATATTTCTGTGTATACTGACAAATACAATTTTCAATAGAATTCGTAATTAAAAAGTATATATGTTAGTTTTAATAAAAGTATATGGATTTGTAAAACAAGTAAAACATTAATTTATTATTATTATATATTTTTATCAATTAAATTAAAAAAAAAATTAAGTAAAATCAATAAAAATCGATATCAAAATATAGGCAGGCAACAGTATTTACAGAAAAATGTATAAAAAGTTGCCTAAATCTAATATCTAATGTCATTAAATAATGGCGTGAAGTTAAAGTATAAACAGAAGGATTGTTATTTATATTTTTATTTTTGTTCAAAAGAAAACATAGAATGAATGATTAAAACTGGTTTTCTATCAGCAAGTCACAGAATTACATTCTAGCCACACACAAAAATCAGAGGTAAAAAAATATTTGTTTTTGACGTCAACTTTAGCCGACAAAAGTGATATTACTATTTTTAGCTCCTTTTCAACCCCCTTAAACTCTACTTCAACTCCCCCAGGTTGTTCCTCTACCATTAACATTAATTTATCAAAGTAAAATTTTGTTTTATTTTTTTTTTTTTTTCAACCAAATAAGTTAATTCCACTGGTTTATATGCTATAATATTTATTTGATAACTGAGAAATGATAGCGCACACACACACACACACACACACACACACACACACACACACACACACACACACACACACACACACACACACACACACACACACACACACACACACACACACACACACACACACACACACACACACACACACACACACACACACACACACACACACACACACACACACACACACACACACACACACACACACACACACACACACACACACACACACACACACACACACACACACACACACACACACACACACACACACACACACACACACACACACACACACACACACACACACACACACACACACACACACACACACACACACACACACACACACACACACACACACACACACACACACACACACACACACACACACACACACACACACACACACACACACACACACACACACACACACACACACACACACACACACACACACACACACACACACACACACACACACACACACACACACACACACACACACACACACACACACACACACACACACACACACACACACACACACACACACACACACACACACACACACACACACACACACACACACACACACACACACACACACACACACACACACACACACACACACACACACACACACACACACACACACACACACACACACACACACACACACACACACACACACACACACACACACACACACACACACACACACACACACACACACACACACACACACACACACACACACACACACACACACACACACACACACACACACACACACACACACACACACACACACACGCGCGCGCGCGCAGGCACACGCACACAATTGATTTATATGCCATACGTTGTGAGAGGGCATACATGATAACAAGCTATGTCGTTTTAACAGGACATTGCTGAGGTCTTACCCCTAATTCCACTTCTGTTTCTGTATTATGTTTGCACGCATTTTGTTGTGTCCACCGTCTTGCAAAAGTGCTCCCAGTCTCATAAGTTAATGACTAGAGCGAGCTTCTCCCACAAAGAAAGAATAGTTCTGTTATACTGTCTATGTTTCTTTACGTGTTTGAATCATATTTTGGTACCAATATATTTTCCGTCTCTCTCCACCATAATACAACAGTTTGTATGGTGTGTCTTCTGTAGTAATCTCTCTCGTATTCCGTAGGCTTCCATAGCTTCACATTGGGATTAATTCTCAGGTTCTTCAACGTTCCTGCGGATTTCGAGTGCATTGTATCTAGAATCCTCGTAGATTCCAAATCATTAAATACGATATCGTGATGTACCTGTATTCATTGTTTACAGCCTACCTTATAACGATGTTTTGTTGACTGTGTATCATCTTCCCCTTTGTTTCTCATGTGTATTCCCCCCCCCCCAGGCCGTAGGATGCATCATATATTAGGATATAAATGATTGTGGCTTGGTACTGTTTTTGACACCGTATTTTAAATTTGGTTGAGGAGGAATGATTTTATGTATGCGTTTGGTACAATGACCCTACATATCTCATATAAATCAAAATATAAAGTTTGCAGGCTTTATTTAATATTTTATATTTATTAAACGGGCTCGTATTATACAAAATTACAAAAACACATGAAATTTACAACTGGAAATCACTGTCAACAGAACCAAACAATCTCTCTAATAATCATCTAAAATAAATCACAAATAAAGTAACTGGACTATAAAACAATTATTATACATAGAAATTTATCTACATGAACCCTTATATATTAGCAAAAGTAGAGCAGTAAATAACTTTTGACTACAACCTCTTAATTGGACATATCTGCAGTTATGTGTTTATTTATAATTATTTAAGACATCGCTATAACATATAAATCCGGTTATCCTTTTTATATACCCTAATTAGGTTTTCATTTAATGTTTTCTTAAAAGAGTTTTGAGGTTTAAACTAGCAGAAAGTTTTAATGGGGCAACTTGTACTATAACTGTAACTTTTAGATGTCAGAAGGAAGTTTAAATTTAAAGTATGCGTCTTGACAATTGAGGTAATTCGTACTACAAAAAACTTCATTCTAATTTCAGTCAGTAAATTCATATCGAATAGAAAAATATAGATAAATATTATATATTATTATGTTGGAATTTCCAAATACTTATCGGTCTGCCTGTATTTTCTACAAGGCATTTATAATGATTTAGTACACCGAAAAGCATGAAACTTCTAACAATTTTAAGACTATTCATTTAAGAAAAAGAATTTAACTTAATTTAAAACTATGTTTATCAGGCCATAAGAGAGATATTAGTCTTCAAAGAACCAGCAAAATTTCTCGGAATTTGGCCGTATATGCATAGCTTGGGGTTTATTATAAAGTTTTTATAATACCTTAGGTGGTTAGTAACCACAAAAAAAGGGCTACATTCTGATAAAAGTAACGTAAAAGGGTAATTTTATTTATTAATGTGTACGGTAGATGCGCTTTCTGCAAATGGATATTTTTAGAAAAAGTATTTTTATAGCCAAGTATTTTAATTTGCTTTTTTATGCACAATAACCCTATATTGAGTAGAGTGATGTTTTGGAGAAGGAATATCACACGCATTTGAAAAATTAAAAAATTATTGCTTTAAAAAAAACTGATTTGTAGCCGTCGCAATATTAGCCACAGGTCTTGGACATAGTCTTTGCTGTTTTTGAACTATTTGATATTATCTTATTATATTGCAAATAGAACAATACATTTTGTAATATTGAAATTCCTTATTTTGTTTCCATAAATTGTTGTTTTATTTTGTAAATATTAGCTCTTTTAAGTTATTATATTAGATTCGAGTTAATTTTATATTCTGTTGGGGACCTCAAGGTACCCTTAGTAGCATCCACTCCTAATGTACATTTACGAAGTAAGTTCGTTTAGTGACGATGAGAAAATCTAATTGCAATAAGAAGAACATCACTACGTCATTACCATTAATTCGAATTATAAATATATATCACCAATAACTATTAGTAAACAAGAAATAAGTGAGTTGGTTGGTTTAACATAATTATTATTATATTATTATATTAACACGCCACTAAGCCACTAGTTAGTGGAGATAACCAACAAATTATTCCGTCAAGTGATGACATAGCTGTGTTCTTCTGATATTAATCGGTATCAGTAAATCCTACGAGGACAGTTCTTTTGACATATTGATTATAAGAGGAATATAAATAATATCTATCAATAAGGTTTTTCAAGAATTATAACAAAACATACGGTCATACTTCAAAGTCATGACCAACTATATTTAAATAATTTTTATTGTAAAAAATCGATTATTCCAAAATAATCTATTAATAAAAAATAATCGATTAATCGAAAAGAATAGATCATTTTTAAGCAATCGATTAATCTAAAATAACCGATTATTTTAAATAATAAATAGAAAGTTTTATTTGAGTAATAGGAATATTTTTATTAATTTATAGAAATCTACTAAAACTAGCCAGAAAAGCTGAAATCTACCAAACAAGTAGACATTACTAAATGTGGCAACGTTGAATCATAGTCAGTGTGACTCGACCAAGCGAAACAGGATTTCTTTTTTATTACAATAATTGTAATAGGTCTTTTATATTTTGGTTTATGTCATTATGTCATACTACAATTAAGCTTTCCAGAACACGTGACTCTAGCCCTTCAAAAATGGTGACATGTAGACACACAAATACATATATTAGAGAAGTGTGAATACCAACATATGTTTAACATTGAAGAAGATAGGACTGATAGGATTGGTGTTTTGTTATGTTAAAAAGTGAATATTTTTTTTAATGTAATATTTGTTTTATTTCTGATACGTTGAAAACCATCTACAAAGAATACTTGTTAGAGTCAGCCGACTTTTCCTTATATTTTAAGAATATTTTTGAATAATTTATCAGATTATGCAGAAAACTTGACATTTTTTATAAAAATATTATTATATGAAATTATACCTATCATTTTGTTAGTTTTTATTGTAAATTTAATCATTTTCAAAATGTTTCACACGTCAAATAAAATAATATATTTTTTAAATACTTTTTATTGACAAATAGAACAAGTGAACTAAAATGTTTATTTTATAAGATCAGACTCATTATAATATATAAAAATAATAATATAATTAAGGGTAAACGATTACATAATAGACTAAAAAAATGGGAAGAATAAAAGAATGAGGAAATCATAGTTTTGAAAATTATCTCCCACATCACTATGTGATTCTAGTCAACTTTTCACTTATAACAGACTGAATGTTGTTTGGATACATTTTGATTTTAATATTTACATATATTAATTATATTTCGACAAAAAATGCACTTAGTCACAATTATTGCCACAATATGTATAATTTACTAATAAAAAATGGATATTAGCTTATCTACGCACATATTACAAAACGAAACAGTATGCTATTGCCTTCAACTGAACGAATATATTTCATATTCATTCTAGGTAGTAAGAACACTGCAAAAAAATAAAATCCACCAATCACCGTTCATATTTTGATAAACCGACCGCTATTATTTTTAAAATTTTAAATAAGATGTATGGTTGTAACTAATTCTGTCAAATTAATTGTCAGTATATTTTTTAGTTATTGAGATTAAATATACATTGAAATTGGTTATTCATGTGTAGAATCGATAAATAATAGCATTTATGTTTTAATTTCGTCTATAATTATAAATAATTTGCTAATTTAAATAAAATTATATTAAAGCAATAAAATTAATAGACTAGGTGGTCGTGTGGTGAGTGGTCTTGCCTTTCACATTGAAAACTAAAATAAACTTTTTTTATTTGTTTATTATATTTTAAAAATTATTAAAAGTAATAAATTATTATAAAATTAGTTATTTTGTTTTAATAACGTAACATATTTTTTTTTAATTGTAAATTTTCGTTAGTGAGTCGTAGAAAAAATATACTGTACAACTTGAGTGGATTTTCCACATCGCACTCAGACGACTTACCACTCCGCCTACTGCGTGGTGCTCAAATTTTGCCTTCGTGCGACATGGCCATCACATCTACTCTTGTTGCACAAACTACTATTTAGTATACATGAATTGTTGGTTTTTGTAACATATTTCTATGTTCTGATAACATATTTTCTTTGAGTTACTATCATACTTATGCCTCCAACATCTGTATCTGTAACGTGTGCAAGATGCGTTACCCCTCACTAGGCCCACTATACATCCTTTTAAGATTACAGGCACCTTCTAGCCCGTGAACCCACCATCAGATGTAGTTGACAAATTCGCCATGAGATTCTTCTCTTATATTGGCCAGTGTTAGCCGATACTTGCCGAACACAAATATTCTAATAAATCAGAGCGTCGAGCAATCGTAGAGGATATGATCATTGGTCTCTTCTTCTTGTTCTTACCTTCTAAAGAGAGCAGATTCTGATAGCCCCATAATATGGAGATGCTTCCATAATTGGCAGTGGCCGGTCAGAATATCTATGACCAGGTGTAGATTTTGTATAGTCATAATCAAGTATTTGTTTGCTATAGTGTTATCAGGATAATTTAAAAACTCCCTGGCAATTCTGCAGTTTCTTGTTTAATCCCATTTGGCTTTAAATATCACAAGAAAACGTTTTGTTCTATCACTACAGATTTTGTGATCCCAATAGAAAGGCCAGGTCCAAAAAGTTTTGGCTAGTGTATCAGCAAGACGGTTACCTTTCGATGTGGCGTGATCTTTGATCCATCTTAAGCTGATCATATTGTTGATGAATACTTCGGTCAAATTTTCGTGAAATTCTGGTACTAACCCTGAGTATATTCGTGGGCTGGTCAGGCTGAGTAGTGCTTGTCTGATATTTGTATAGATGAGCATGTTCCTTCCAGTGATATTGTTTCTGGTGATTTCTATTGCGGCTATGAGAATGCCCGTTAGCTCTGTTTGAACTATATTGGCACTATTCCTCGCAGCCCATTTTATATTTAGGTTTTAGGTTCTGGAGTATATTCCACATCATGAGCATTGTTTTGTTTTAGAACCGTCGCTGTAGATATTAGAGTATATTGCAATTACTAGAAATTCACTAGGAACAACCTACAGAATAAATCAAGTATTCATATAAAATTGTACTACGGTCAAGAAATTGTCCTTGTTAAAATAAAATATATAATAAAATTGGCATACTTCTGAAATATTTTCTAGTACAAGGATTTTTCTTGACTGGCAACTGCAATCTAGGATCTGGTTAAAGTTAAATACTTTATATCATTGCCATAAGAGCCCATTTCTTGATGGATGGTTTTGCTACAAAAAGTACCGTTTTAAATAAAAGTGAACATATTAAAGTTGTTATTGTTTACCAAACACTGGGGTCTATTCTGTAATACATCCGTTAAAATTTAAAGGCCTTTAAAAATTTAACTTTTAGCAAGCCGTTAATTTTTTTAATTAAAAATGGAAATCTGTATAAGTAAATTTTATAGGCCCGATAAAAATTATTTATTTTAACGGCGCCCCTTAAAAATGACTGAAGAACACTTGACAACATCGCATTTAAGATTCATTTGAACTAATTTTAAAGGATTAGAAGAATAAATTTGAAAACATAGCTATACAAACTCTCAATTTTCAATTCAGTCTACATACATTTATAATAAAAAAATGTCTCGTGCACCAAGAACTACTGAAAACCAAAAAGAGTGCATGACAAACTTCTAAGAACAGCAAAATTTGCTTCAAGGTGGGAAAATAAACCCAGTAGATACAACGAAATTAAAAAATTTTTGGGAAAACGTTGCGGCCGAATTAAATAAAATTGGGCTCAAACATGTAGGAAAATAATTATATTTGTCTTGAAATCTGTAATTTAATTTCTTTTATTTTCCGAATTAGAAAATACAATCCAATTGGTTAACAGGTTATTGTAAATTATATTTGTTTCATCTATACTTCTACTCATAGTTTACCTACATTTTAAATGTTGTGTACTTTACTATAGCTTTCTTCATTTTCCAGTAACTCTTTAATCAAATTTTTCCAATTATAATAATCCTTTCTCGGTTCCGTTAAAAATTAAAAGTGAATTTTAACATCCCTTCAAAAATTAGTATTAGAGGACTATTTTATAAGAATCCATTTAAATAATGACAGAAGTAAATTAGCGAATACAAAAATATTTTTAAATGCTGCCAATATTTTAACGACCGTTAAAATATAAAGTAATTGTTACAGAATAGTCCTCACTTTCGGATATATTTTTGTCTCTGTGAGATCTCTTTTAATTCAGTTGTATACATCTACGCAGTTTTCTGTTTTTGACACTTCGTGTATGTGTTTTGTAGGAAACTGGAATACTGGAACAAGAAACAAAATATAAATTAAAGACGTAAAACTAAATTATTGTTTAAAATAATAAACAAACATCAAACTTCAAAAATACTTTTATGGTCAAAACAATAGGAAATATTTTTCGTCAAAAATCGTTAAATTCGCACCCATACTACTGATTAATTAAAGTCACAATTTTATTTTAACATTTTTTTTTGAACAAACACAATTAAAGTTGTCTTATGAGAATATATAAGGCATGGTTTGATTGGAAACATCGAGCAAGAATGAGGTAGAGACCACATAAACACTATTTTGCGATATGACAAATGGACGCACTTTAAGTCCTATTTTGATAAATTTAAAGCTAATAATTTTATATATAAAATTAACAATATGAAAATGTTCTTATATCATTTAAATCTCGCTATTTTAAACAACTGACATTTATTCTCTAGCTTGAGTTTGACATTTGACGAAAAGTGTAATGCAAAAGTGCGGTCACTTTAAGTATCGTCATAGCATCTCTTTGTTTTATGTGTTATCTCAATGACTGAAATGGTTCGTATGCCCCGCCTTACTTTGTGACGTCACGCTATGTTTATTTGCGATGCAAAAGTAGCGTGGTTTTAAGCAGTTATATTGTTTGTTTTACGGATATGTTCATCACTCTATTTAACTACACTCATTTGCGAAAACCTCAGGTACTCAATCTGAATAGTGCATTGACAGAGATGCGATAAGCCAGAGCGCAGTGGCATACCAGAAAAACATTAAAATAGAATTTATCTTTTTATAGTAATTATATAATTTTAAAATAATGTGTTTTCATCAAATTTACTGCACAAATGAACTAATGGAGAAACTGCCCCTGTCTTTAACATAGAATATTTTGACCAAAAGCCATTGCTGTTCATTATTTTTAACTATAAAATACAAGATATTTATTGAATATTGTCTCCATTAGAATCTTAAACATTTTCGGTAGATTATACTTACTTCATCTAGAAAATAAGCTAATTGTACAGGTACATTATCACTTTACGTATTTGTTTCCATGCCAATTATTATAAAAGCAAATTTTAGATATATCTATGTTATATTGAGGATCTTATCTCTCTTTAGAAGCATCTTTTCTTATAAAAGTTTTTGAATTTTCAACGTTCATTTTCCACAATCGAAAATTCAGGGCATGTAAATATGCATGAATTTGCATTATCATGTATCTCAATGTAGATATAGCAAACTGTAGTGAAGGTAAAATTAAATACAATTTCTAATAAACATTCCGTTATAACACTTGTTTGTGTCGCTGGTATTCTCAACGATGCTGTTATAATAACTATTTGACAAAAAATTTGGGTCATTTTTTTATTAAATTGTATTAAATTGGTAGCTAACAATAAAATAATAATTGATATTATGGTAGGAATACAATTTTTTTAAACTAATTCAATCATTTAAGTAATTTTAAAGACAAATTCTAAATGTTTAGAAATCTTCCGTTGAGATTATAAATAAAGTTTTTTTATTTTACTGTACTTTTTATGTATCTAGTTACAAAATTTTGTTGTTTATCAGAAGACTTCTTCAAACACAGTCTGTTAGTCGCCGTTCAACGTAACTGCATAGGTCATTCCGACTTTTGTTATTCAAATTACGAATTCATTGTTACCGTTATCAAATTTTTTATTCTGTTTAATGCTACGAAAACTAAACGCTACACATCCACAGGCGTACCAACTTAAATAAATACGACTACAGACGATAAACTATTATTATTATTATTTATTATTATTATTATATTAAATATTAATTTTTAAGGGGTTCACATCATTTTGGAACAAGTTATTTATTCTTTTTTTTAATAATAGTAAGAAGAATTAAATTTTAAGAAATTTATTATTTATGATACAAGTGTAAAAGTCCAATACTATTTTGTGAGAAGGGAAAATTTTGAAATAAGCAAAGCTAGTTGAAAAACACTTTGAACATTATGCCTCCAGAAACTAAGCTTTTCAGGTAAGAACGATTCTGAAGTAATACAAGCACAAGAAAAGGGTTATGGATAATATTATATTATTACGGTAAGCAAGTATGCAAATTATAAATATGTTGACAAATAATGTCAAAAAATATAAATTTATAGTTTGATGTTAATTGATAGAACAAACTATAATGCCAAACACGTTTAGATCAATCAAACATTATTAATTTTCATTTACTTGTTACATATATTCGTATTCGCGAATCAAGCTAAGTGATACGCCTTCTAGAGAAACTTTCTAAAAGGTGTCTATAAGTATGATTTTGTTTAGTGTTGCCAGGAGTGGCGGAATTTCACTACATCGTCGAATTTTTAGCTCTTGAAGAAGTGAAAAGGCATTTTTAAAATAGAAAAATTTGTAATCATAATTTATATTTATTTAAGGATTTTTTATAAAACCGATTTACTATATTGATTTTTTTTTAATTTCAGGTCTTTTATCAATTTTGTTTTAAAATCAGTTCATCATTTGGCAACATTGGTGTTCATGTTCACTATTTATATTTTAATTTGTTTAAATTATAATTCAAATGTTTTATTATTTGGCAGCTTTATATTTGTTTATTTGTTTATTTCTTGTACTATGTGATGGTGTTTATACTAAAAATGAAATTTACGAAAAATTCCCGCAAAGTTCAAAATCAAAACTGATCTATTCATTATTTTAAAGTGTAAATCGTATTTTTTTTTTCTCACGATAAATGGATATTTACAAATTCACATTATAGAGTTTTTGCAAATATTGTCTAGAATTAAACTGTACTCTGCATTGTAAGGGTTATATTACTGTTTCTATGTATACAAAGTACTAGAGTGGTGTTAGAAATACCCCCAGTTCTCTGAGATAAGAGTATCGCATTTTTAGTTAAATTTTGAACGTGTCTTCTTATTTCAGTTGCGCTTTATTGTTTTTTAGCAGCGTAATCTTTATTAAGGTACGTTTACACGAAAACAAGAAGTTACTTTGAAGAACTTAAGATTACGCTTTACGTTTTGTCTACAAATACTAGAACAATTTACTTTCATACTATATAAATAAATTTTCCAGTTGAACATTAATTTTGAGCGTTTTTAGAGTTTTTAAAAATAATCCAAAAAAATGAAAATTCGCGAAACAGATTCTTTGTTAAAAAAATATATTATAACAAGAGGCACAGAACGTATTTATTGCAAAACTCATATAAATGTTTTTATTCAATATCATTTTCTTCACAACTGGACTCTGATTCAGACCATCACTACTTGCCGTTGTACCTACCTAAATTAATAATAATTGGTTCTAGATCAGCAACATCTGCTTATATTTTTCCCAATATTTTTAGTGTGTCTTGCATAACTGTCCCACTGAGTATCGGTAACATTATTTAAAGCTTCTGACCAAGTCTGAAATACATCTTTCGGTGACGACTTTGTTGTTAAAATTTTTTCGTCATGAAGCCGTTCGCACCATCTCTATCGCATTGTACTGGCAGTGATATGGAGAAGTCCTTAATATTTTATGCCCATATTCCTTAACATATTGTAACGGTTTGGCTCTACGGACGAGACAGTGCGAGGGTTTGCCACAACAGTACGAGACAACGAACCGTCAAGGTGACAGGAAACCCAACCTACAATCGGGCAGGCTGACAGAAACTTGGAGAAAGTGTGAGGAATGATCGAGAACGGTCATGGAAGCCGTTACCATGGATTATTGATGATATGTCTGTCAATTTTTAGTGAAAGATGGAGAGCCGGTCAGCGCGTGGCGGATCAACGTTTCAATTGTAAATAGTAAAATAATTGTAAATAGTTTACGCGTTGGGATAGTTATTTTGTATTTTAATCAAATAAATAGTTTCAACCCACACTCGTGTTACAATTGGTGTCAGGTGTGGGGTGAAGAAAGAAGATGTCTAAGAAGATAAATCAGTTGCTGGTTGCAGAGCTCAGAAGAGAGCTAGAAGAACTTGAGCTAGACACGACGGGACCCAAGACGGTGTTGGTAGCACATTTGAGGGAGTACTACGAAAGTCGAGGTGACGATCCTGATACCATAGAGTTTGAAGATCCCTCCCTGAAGGCTGTGAAGTCCTTTATCCACGCCGAGCTTGCCGAAAAGATGTCCAACCTGTCCACCGAGATGTCCCTTCAGTCTACGAGGGTTAGTGAAAAAGTATCCAAGCTCTCCACCGAGATGTCCAATCAGCGAGATGAGCTTGCAGAAAAGATGACCAGCCTGTCCTCCGAGATGTCCAATCAGCGAGATGAGCTTGCTGAAAAGATGACCAGCCTGTCCTCCGAGATGTCCAATCAGCGAGATGAGCTTGCTGAAAAGATGACCAGCCTGTCCTCCGAGATGTCCAATCAGCGAGATGAGCTTGCTGAAAAGATGACCAGCATGTCCACCGAGGTTCATGAGGTTAATGAAGAAGTCTCCAACCTCTCCCGGGCCATGGCTAACCAGGCAGCAGAACTGCGAGCAGAAATTTCCCAACAGGAAGAAAGAATATCCGGTGTGATTGCTCAGCAGTAAGAAAGAATAACCGGTGTGATTGCTCAACAGGAAGAAAGAATATCCGGTGTGATCGCTCAGCAGGAGGAAAGAATATCCGGCGTCGAAGAAGAGATCCAGAAATTACAAGATTTCCTGTCCAATCCGCCACCTCCTGGAAGCAGAGAGGAGGAACCCAACCCCGTGGTAGAAAGGCTGGAGAGCAATCTTTCAACTCTCGAGATCAAGCTCCATGCGATCGAAGAACGATTCTCCCGCCAGTCTTCAAGAGGTGAAGATCGACGAGACTTCGGCGCTGTAGGTGAGACCAAAGCCAGAATGAAGCCACCTACCTTCGACGGCAAGACCTCCTGGCCCAACTATCTCAAGCAGTTCAACGCAGCGGCCGACGCCAACGGATGGTCCCCTGGGGAGAAGGCAGTAGCACTCACAGTTGCCCTACGTGGTGATGCTTTAGATGTCCTGCAGACCCTCCATGCCGACGAGTCCAAAGACTTCGATCAACTGGTGAAGCGTCTAGAGATGAGGTTCGGCCAAGCACACCTGGAACAAGTCTACCAGTCCCAACTTAAGAATAGAAGACAGAAGGCAGGTGAGTCCATCCAGGAGTTCGAAGCCGACGTTGCACGGATGGTACGCTTTGCCTATCCCTCGGCCCCTGAAAGCGTACTCGAATGCCTAGCTGTTCAAGCGTTCGTCGATGGAATGAGAGACCAGGAGTTGCAGAGAGCACTGCGCCTAGCCCGTTCCAAGGTCCTGGTGGATGCACTGTCAACGGCGTTGGAGTTTGAAGCAGCAACTGCAGCGTCCCGTGCCCATGACCGAGTCCGAGCCGTCACCAGCCACTCCAGCGAAGAGGAACACCATGGAGAGTCCAACAGGGAGATCCTAGAACAGCTGGTGAGCCTGATGAAGACTATGGCGATGAAGAAGAGGAGATCAGTACGATGTTGGAGCTGCGGAGAACTTGGTCACGTCAGAAGTACATGCCAGCATCGTGACAAGACCACCCAAGATGACCCCAGGCAGCCGGAAAACTAGAACGGGTCGACTCCAGGAGGGCGACATCGACCCGAAATAGCCTACAAGACCCTCTCCTCGTCCTGGCTTCACTGAGTCACCGTCCCAGCAGCATCTATGTAGACGGCACCGTAGACGGCAAGAGGTATTCAATGCTGGTGGATACTGGAGCAACGAAGACCATCGTCCGCCGAGGAGTCGCCAGGAAACAGAAGATGTCACTCACCAGGTGGCGATTACGAACCGCTACAGGGGAAGCAGCCAAGGTCCACGGTGAGGTAGACGTAAGAATACAGTTTGGTTCCACCCATGTTTCACACCCTGCCTTAGTAGCCGACATCGAAGAGGACGTCATCTTGGGAATGGACATTATGGATGTCTATGGCTTCCAGTTAGACTTGAAGCAACGAGTTCATCCACATCGGCGCCGAAGAGTTGATTCTGCACCAACATGAGACAGCCGTCGCAGAGGTAATGCTAGCCGAAGACGTCGAACTCCCAGCAAGATGTGAGTCCATAACCGTAGCTCGTCTGAACGGGTCCATCCAAGACGGAATTCCAGCCATGGTGGAGCCCAGAAACCACGACCAGGAGCTAGGAAGAGGCATCCTCGTTGGTAAGGCACTAATCAAGTCCGCTGCAAGTGTGCCTGTTCGTCTCATCAACATCAACGACCATCCAGTCACCCTCAAGAAAGGCGCTCAAGTAGGAACTTTCGAGCCAATAACAGCAGTGATTCACCAAGGGATTGCTGAGGAAGAACGGAAGTCAGACAAACTCGGACAGATCCTAACCACTGTCGGTCCATCCCTGTCTCAACAAGAGAGGAAGAAGGTGAGAGACCTAGTCAACCGCTACCGTTCCATTCTGGGTTCGACGGATGGCAGACCAGGAAGAACCAGCATAGTAAGACACAAAATTGACACTGGTGAGGCGCGCCCTATCCGCCAAGCTGCTCGACGACTGCCCCAAGTCAAGAAGGAAGAGGCGGAGAGAACGCTCCAGGAGATGGTGAAAGACGGAGTGGTTGAACCTTCCAGCAGCCCCTGGGCCTCTCCCGTAGTACTGGTGAAGAAGAAGGATGGATCAACACGGTTCTGCGTCGACTACCGCAGGCTCAACGATGTCACTAAGAAGGACAGCTACCCTCTGCCAAGAATCGACGACGCCCTAGATGCACTAGCGGGTTCCAAGCTGTTCTCTACCCTGGATCTGAAGAGCGGTTATTGGCAGGTAGAAATGGATCCCGCCGACAAGGAGAAGACGGCGTTCACCAGCGGAACTGGTCTGTGGCAGTTTACAGTCCTTCCATTTGGTCTTTGCAACGCTCCAGCCACTTTTGAACGACTGATGGAAAACATCCTCAGGGGTTTATCCTGGAAAACCTGTCTCGTTTATTTAGATGATGTCATCATACTGGGGCGGACGTTTGACGAACACCTGCTAAACCTCGAAGAGGTTTTCAAGAGACTTCAAGCTGCAAACCTGACGTTAAACGTAAAAAAATGCCACCTGTTCCAAACCGAGGTCAGCTACCTAGGACATATAGTTAGCAGAGAAGGTGTCGCCGTAGATCCAGACAAGATTCACGTAGTCGAGCAATGGCCAGTCCCCTCCGATAAGCACCAACTGAGAAGCTTCCTTGGACTTTGCTCTTACTACCGCCGCTACGTTAAGATGTTCGGAGACATCGCCAAGCCGTTGACCCGATTGACTGAGGAAGGTAGAAGCTTCAGCTGGGATGAAGAATGCCAAGAAGCCTTCGACGCTCTGAAGAAACAGCTGACGTCGACTCCGATCCTAGGCTATCCACTTCCCGAAGGAAAGTTCATCCTCGATACTGATGCCAGCAACGTAGGAATCGGTGCCGTTTTATCACAGCTCCAGGATGGTCGGGAAAGAGTCCTTGGTTACTTCAGCAAGACGCTGTCCAAACCTGAACGTAACTACTGTGTCACCAGGCGAGAACTTCTAGCAGTGGTGAAGTCCGTTGAGCATTTCTACAAGTACCTGTATGGGCGAAGGTTCCTGATCAGAACTGACCACGCCAGCTTGAAGTGGTTACTTAATTTCAAGAATCCTGAAGGACAAGTAGCGAGATGGATGGAAAAACTGCAGGAATACGACTTCCACATCGAACACCGACCCGGGGTGAGCCACCGCAACGCCGACGCCCTTTCCAGAAGACCTTGCCAACAGAATTGCTCCCATTGCAGTCGCCTTGAGGAGAACGAAGCCAGCCTGCGCCAGACTAAAGTCGTCAGCGAGGAATGGTCCAAAGGGAGGATTCAAGAGCAGCAAGAGAGCGACCCTGACCTGAAAAGAATTAGAGAATGGGTGTCAGCAAATCGTCGTCCAACCTGGCAAGAGGTATCATCATCTTCACCAGGACTGAAATCCTACTGGGCTCAGTGGAACTCCTTGATGATTGAAGAGCGGTTGCTAAAAAGAATCGTTGAAAATGCCGATGGCACTGAATCAAAGAGGCAGCTGCTAGTCCCGAAGACCTGCATACCAGAGATACTACGACAGCTTCACGATGGAACGTCAGGAGGACACCTGGGTGTGAAGAAGACGTTACAGAAGGTTCGAGAAAGGTTCTACTGGGTGAGCTGCTCCGACGACGTAAGAGACTGGTGCCGAAGATGTGCCACCTGTGCGGCGAGCAACGGACCACAACGCAAGCGTAGGGCTGGAATGCAGCAGTACATCGTAGGAAGCCCATTCGAGAGGATCGCTGTAGATGTACTGGGTCCTCTGCCAGAAACCGATGCAGGGAAGAAGTACATTTTCGTCGTAATGGACTACTTCACCAAGTGGGTAGAAGCGTATGCTGTTGCCAACCAAGAAGCTGCCACCCTCGCTGACATCCTGGTGAAAGAATTCATCAGCCGATTTGGGGTGCCCTTGGAACTACATTCCGATCAAGGAAGGAACTTCGAAAGCAAGCTGTTCCAAGACGTCTGCCAGAAGTTGGGAATCCGGAAGACCAGAACAACGGCCCTACACCCGCAGTCCGATGGAATGGTGGAACGCATGAACAGAACATTGATCAGGCACTTATCGAAGGTTGTCTCCGATCATCAGCGGGACTGGGACGAGCACATTCCACTGTTCTTGATGGCCTACAGATCAGCTGTTAATGAATCCTCAGGACAGACACCGTCAAAAGTACTCTTTGGTCGAGAGATGAGGCTGCCATGTGATCTAATGTTTGGTTCCAAACCTGGTGAAGACATGGCCGGAGAAGATTATGTGTCAGACCTCCGCAGGAAGATGGGAGATACCCATGAGCTAGTACGGACCAACCTGCAGTTAGCTAGCGACCGAATGAAGAAATATTACGACAGCCGAGCAGCAGAGTCCTGCTATAAGGAAGGTGACCTGGTATGGCTCTACAACCCACGAAGAAGGCGGGGCTTCTGTCCAAAGCTGCAGAAGAGCTGGGAGGGTCCATATGTCATCAGGAAGAGGATCAATGACGTAGTCTATCGAATCTACAAGGCTCCCAGAGGAAAACCGATAGTAGTCCATTCTGATCGACTAGCACCATTCGCCGGAGACCACGATGAAGATGTACGAATACAGCGGCTCCAGGACGGAGAGAACCTTGAAGACATCAACAGCATTCCAGGAGGAATGCATCTGAGGAGGGGGCAGTGTAATGGTTTGGCTCTACGGACGAGACAGTGCGAGGGTTTGCCACAACAGTACGAGACAACGAACCGTCAAGGTGACAGGAAACCCAACCTACAATCGGGCAGGCTGACAGAAACTTGGAGAAAGTGTGAGGAATGATCGAGAACGGTCATGGAAGCCGTTAACATGGATTATTGATGATATGTCTGTCAATTTTTAGTGAAAGATGGAGAGCCGGTCAGCGCGTGGCGGATCAACGTTTCAATTGTAAATAGTAAAATAATTGTAAATAGTTTACGCGTTGGGATAGTTATTTTGTATTTTAATCAAATAAATAGTTTCAACCCACACTCGTGTTACAATATCTATCAAGGAGCATATTCTTTTCGTAGTAGATTTTGACGTACAACTTCCCCAAAACTGATATTTTATACCATTGTTTTAATAATTAATGTTCTTTTCCTGCAACCATTTCACAATTTTATCTTTTGTCCAATTATTACATGAAATAATTGGTTCCACGTATCGCGAATGATAACTGGCATTATTGATTATAATCAAAGAAAGATGTTCCAGACTAGGTATAAATTTCGTCTAAAATAATTTTTAAAAATTAACTATATTCATATTATTATGGTGATCCCCGCTTTTTGTTTGACTTTTAAATATGACGTCTGCACTTTTTGCAAACCCTTCTTCATTGCCACTATGGACAATTATATATTGAATTCCGTCTCCTATGTTTTCACTTGCAATAGCCATCGTTCCATCTTGCTAACTTTTTCTGTTACTTCCCTTGCTATATACCCACGTCTCATTTATAAATGCAGGCTTAAAGACACCCAGCTCTATCTCGGTGTCAAAATTTTTCAAAACCAACATTTTTTTAACTTAATCGATATTCGTTCCAATAAAAACGGTCTTTTAAAGCGAATGCCAATTTTTTGAATCCATGCATAAATTGACCATTTCACATTAGGCGTTTTTCTGGAAAATCGTTTGTGTAATGATTTCATTGTTACATGTTGCGCACCTTCGTACATCTTATATATAACTTGTCTCAACTTACGTAGTATTAAATAATTAACTTTTGTTTTACTCTGGCTTACTTTTTTAGACCTTATTTTTACATACCATTTATCAAAATTTGTTAATTTACTATGTCTATAATTTTCTACGAAATATTTAATGTCTCTTCAGTTATTTGATTCTACCTCTTCCCAAGAGCCTCGCAAATAGATTTGTGTCTCATAAAATAGAAAACTACACTAAGGATTATAGTTTTTGTATGCTCACTAAATCATTTTACCATTCTCTTGAATACTTATACAAACTTTTAAATTATCAAAACATACAAATTTTTAACAATCTGACAAATTTAAAATTATTATGCCACCTGACTTAATATGTCCTTTAAACCACATAATAAAACATATCCTGCGTTAAGTAAATAAATATTTGTAGAAGTTTGGGTAACAACCAGATAGATGAAGATTTTCAGCAGATCAGTCATAAAAAACATGATAGATATTATATTTATGACGAAAGCACGGAAACTAAACTTAAATTAACACTAAATGAAACTCAAATACATTAATATAATGAGAATATTATCTAAGAACAGTAAAAAAATCATAAATATAAATTCCCGAATCCGGGACAGTTGCTTCCCCGTTCATTTGGACCCTCGATACATTTGAGACCCTCTCTTGATTTTCCGAATAATGATAAAATATAAGTGAGACAGTTGCGACCCTACCTCTATTAATGGGTTACTTGCTAATTGCCTTCTAATAATGCATAACCGAAACAGAGGTTGAATAATGAAAAACTAATAGTATTTTACGGTAGGTGACTTATTACATTACAGTATGAGTTGTATATAAACGAGTACTGTAATAACACTTAACGGACGTGTATAGTATGATATTTTATTTCATCCTGTCTTTATAATACTGTTTAAAAATAACAAATAGATGTTGATTAAAATAAAAAATAATAGCAATTTTACATCATTACCTTAACTGCAATTGAGCCATTGTTTCCATAGTCAAGCATGATTGCTGTTTACTGTCAAATAGGTAAGATCGAAATATTTCTGTTTTAAATAAAGTAAAAAGTAATTGTTTCTAAAATAAAAACAAGGTTGCTAGGTAACAGATTACAGTATCTAATACTGTTATGTTCCATTTGCCGGAAGCAAATGAGTAATATATTTATTAGTAATACTGATATTTCATTGTGAAAAAGCAAAAATTATCTTAAAATAAACTATAAGTAGAATTGCTGGACAGAATAAAATAAAAATTTTTGTTTGGTTTACTGACATTATAGAACTTTCCTTCACACTTTTTACAGACTGAGGACTGTCGACATATGCTGGCGTGTTTAAAAGATATATCCAGTGGATATTGTAATTTTTTTTTATGTTTTTTTTTTTCTTTTCAATTTTTTTGTTTTTTTTTTTTTCTGTTTTGTTGTTTTTTTTTTGTTTTTTGTTTATTTGTTTGTTTTTTTAATGTTATATAAATATTTACATTTTCTGAAGTATTGTACGATTACTCTAGCTTTTGTACGAAGGCAAGAGTTTTCAAACATTTTAAAAGATCATTTGTTTCCGCATACTCGTTCATTATCTTATCAATGCGCTTATCTAATTGAATGTACGTCTTTTTTCTTTGTTTTCCCTCTAAATTTAATGTTTTCCCTCTCGATAATGGGTGAGATTTTTTTTTGGCCTTATTAAATCTGTGATTCCAGCGTTCCACTGAGTTGTTTGTTCGATGCTTCTGACCAAAGATGTTCCACATATCAATGTCTAGGACTAAATTTTCCATTCATTGTTCAATTAAATATTCTTGAAATTACTGCAACTTTGAAGTAGTAGGGGCACGTTTCTTAATGCTCAACCAACCATTTTTTACTTCCATGGAAAGAATATATGCTAATGCTGCACACATACGTATATGTAACCTGACTTCCGCATTTTGTTTATATTCTTCTGTCAGTCCCAACTCTTGTACTTTCCTCCATAAGCATTGGTTGAAAAAGAAGTTTCAACCACTAATTCTAATGTTTGGAAATGATCGTAGATCGTAGAAAAATATATTTTTTAAAACCAAAATTTAACAGAAAATTGCAAGAATCTTTAGACAACCAATTATTAACATTTATTCTAATCATTTAATCGTTACTTTTAAGAAAAGTTGGTATAAATTTGTTTTAATATAAAACAATAATATTTTTTTAAGAGAAGTGAGAGGATAAAGATATCTATACAAATGATTTTTCCAGATAATTTTTTATTATTTTAGGGCCTATCTTACAGATAATGGATTCGAAGACTTGTAAGCTTCAATAAATCTCCTACAGATCGTCTTGAAATTTCCCCACTCCTGGATATTTACATAGGTGGCTGCGATAAATGTAATTTTTAAATAGAAAAAATATTTGTATTCCACCTCGTTTGGATAGAGTGGTTTCAAGTATTAAAAATAAGTAAAAATAAAACGGGTTTGGATATTATTACTTGTATATGATTTTGAATTAAATTTCAGGCAACTAAATTATTTTAAATTTTTTAAATACCCGCCTCATGTTATAGAAAGGGTAAAATTTAAAATTAGGTGTGATAAATCATTTAATTTTATTGATTTTATAAATTTTCTCAAAATGAAAATATCTTTTTGATTCTTTCGGCCTTTAGTTGATGAAAATCCATATTATTAAAATGAGAAATACCAAACATGGTAGATTTTTACAAACACTTTTATTTAAAAAATAAAAATTTATACGACACACATAAAGAAAAAGTTGTACTTCGAAACAATTGTCGTGTTTTTAATTTTATTTTTTTTTATATATATAAAAGTGTTGGTGAAAATTTACCATGTTTGGTTTTTCTTATTTTATTAAAATATCTTGTTTAATATGGTGATGGTGACTGAGGTTTTCCTTGTTAGTCAAATGGCGCCATTAATCATCTTTAAGTCGCCACAGAGCGCCACGGCAAATAATAATAATAGCCGTCCCTTCCCCTACACAAGTCACTCTGTTGGCTTCAGGAGTTGAAATTCACTCGTAAGAGGGTAAATTAGGGAAAATATTATTATTAATAATAGAACTCTTTATAAAGGGTATTTCTAAATGTCAATAGTGAAGATGCTAATACCCTAGATTAAAATATAATAAATATTTTCTCTAAATTCCTTTTTTAGGATATTGTTTGTTAACAAATATCAACCAGATTGCCCTTCGGGACGCCACTGTAGTTAATAATTTTAATCTAATCAGGTTTGTATTATACTCTTATAATAAGTATAAACAAACCTGAAAAGTTTAATTAGAATTGTCAAAAAACTGTTTGGAATATTATTGAATACCGAAGTATATTTTTTCTACAACTAAAAAAACCTGAATAAAAAAAAGCTAGTAGAGGCGCGACTATGAAATTATATAATTATATCAGTTCGGTTGACTGATATTGCCTACTTATCCATTCTACATTAGGCGAAAAAGTCAATATATTTTTTTACATATTAATAATTACATTATGACAATCTCTACATCATTGAAATTACCTTCCTAAAAGAAACCACTTTAGTTTCAAAATCTACAAAACGAAAGTTCTATGTTTTTCACTAATTGAATTTGGTCAAGTGAAACAGTACCCATGTAATCATGTGGTTGACTATACCTATATAGGTAGTTTCGAAGATTGAATTAAATTCGTTGTTAGCGCGTTACGTGTGTGAAAGTTGTAACTCTCTCCTTTTTTTAACTTTGTTTGGTTGCAATTTCATAGTGATTTAACTAGAATTATCCATTATTGAGAAAGATAATGATCGGATTCGGCCTACATCATTGAAGGTTCATAAAAAAAGGATGTGATTAATCTTAGAATGTGTTACAGTAATTGTATTAATGTGGGATCAACCCATTATTACAAAGTTCCAGAATAAAGTATTGTGCAACAAAAGGCAATATAGATCTGCATCGAGACTTCCTGTGAAGGACGAAACAATTTTAAATATATAACATTACAAAATACATACTAATTAAAGCTACTCTTAATCAAATACATAACGTTAGGTCTAATTATTTACCGTCAAGTATAGGAGCACTTCAAGGATTTACATCAGGGCTCCTAATATTTTTATTATACTTTGATATGGAAATTATTTGCATTGAGGTTAGTTTTAGATTTATTGAAATGTCTAAAATGTTAGACGAACTGGAAAAATTAAATACATAACAAAAAGGGTAATACATGTATACCAATCACAATTCGTATTTAATGGTTTAATGGTCTACTATTCTTTTTAAAATTTAAATAAGTGACAATTCTGCCAAACTAATTGTCAAAGTATTTTTTAGTTATATTTTAGGTATCTGTTGATATGGGAAACTTTTTTGGTTTTCTGATTTTCAATAAATAAAATAAAAGTCTCAATTCATGGTAGGTTTAAAGATCTAAAATATTGTGTTCAATTAATTACAAAAATAAAAAATGTTGTCTTTTTGATCTTGTCTTCTACATCTGCTATTCTTTATTAATTGTTTAAACTTCGTTTTGTTTAAAAAAAATTTATTTTACCTTTCTATAATTTTTTCTTTATTTCCTATCCATCAAAATCAAACAAATTCATACAATAATTAAAGAATCAATCCTCACTCAAACCCTTTTGACTTTTCTTTCCCCTTGACAATTCAATCTTCATCAATCAATAATTTTTTAAAGACAAGAACATCCCTCCCAAGTTGATTACATTTATAAAAAATGTCTGTACCCTACCGCAATATTATTATCTCTAATTTAATTTTTATGACGTCATCCTTCAGAAATTTTCATATCAAATACCCCAAATTGATTTTTCCACATATGTAACTTTTTCAAGAAAATCAATTTACCAATTTATCAAACTTTTAAATTTAATTTTTTATATTTCTATTGATTGAACTGTTGTATTGCTAACATTTTAGTCAAAAAACTAAATCCACAACAATAAAATACTATACTGACTATTCACTCGTATATATATATTCATCCTTTCTACAAACTTTATATGTTCAGATACATCCTTATACTATCTAATATTTTTTTTAAATTTGAACTTTTCTAACTTTTATTTTGGGCAAACAACAATTTTCATTTCAATTCTTTACATTTCAAATTCCTCTTGTATCTTCACACATTTTATTCTCTTTATTTTCTCATTATTTATCACATTCTATCTATTACATTTAACCTCTCAATTATTATCGAATTATTTGTTGTACTGCTTTTATTTTACTATTTCTTATACCGCATTTATTAATTCTTATTGGATCACATAAATCACATATCCGCCTTCATCTTAAACCATTAACTATTAACCATTAACTTTAAATCTTGACTTTTATAGCAACAATTTTTTTATATATTGGCCTTCTTATATGCACAAAGTCTTTAGTTTTTACCTTATTTGCTCTATTGTCAGTACTGTAACAGGTAGCCAATTTCTCTTACTCTTTTATCTATAATATAAATAACTCTATTACACTGCATGTATCTATTCGACTCCTATATTCTCGATCTAATTTCAAATTCCAAATTTTCGTCCCCCAACTTCTATTTTTTTAACCTTTGTCCTTACTTTCTCCTTCTCTGTCAACCCCCGATTCTTAATTATCTTAATTATTTTCAAACATTCATCTTTACCTATCCTATTTTATTTTATTCTCGCTTCGTATCTATTTTATATTTATTTACTGTTTGATTTGTCCTTTCAGTCCTTTTGTTTATGTTTAAATTTTATTTGTACTATTCTATTATTTTTTTTATCTACCCGTATTTTATTCTTATTTAATTTTTGCTCGTTATATTACCTTTATGTTTTTCCTTTCTGATTCCATATGTTTTCTTCTGTATTTTATTTTATATTTTAATTTTCTCTATAATTTGTTTTCTATTTTCCTTAATTTTCTGTTTAACTTCCTTCTTTAATTTTAATTTTATTTTCTTTGTTCCTATTTCTATGTTTTTTATATTTTTACTATGTATTTGTTCATTTACTTTTATTTTTTGTAATTCTTATATATCTTTTTCATACATTTCTATTCTTTCTTCTAACTTTTAGCATTTAACCTCTAATGTTATTATCTATATCTTTATCTATATCTTTGTCGGTTATAAGCAGGAAGTGTTAGGTTTAATAATAATAATAATACTCTCCCTAATTCACCCCCTTACGAGTGAATTTTAACCCCAAAAGCTGAGCTTGTGCGGGGAAATGGGCGGCTATTATTATTATTTGCCGTGGCGCTCCGGGGCGTCTTAGAAATGATTGATGGTGCCATTTGACTGACAGGTGAGGAAAACCCGGAAAACCTCACCCACCATCATCGAGACGGCCCAGAACACTGCGGCCTCTTGTATCTATTGTATTCCCCTGCTTTCCCCATATTCAGGTACTATCTTTGGAAGAGTCCTGTGTCTTTGGTTAGTTTTAATAAATTCCCTACCAGGTGTTCCTGGGACGTTCTTTCCGGTTCTAGGCCGAAAAGGGTAAAACGTTGCCTAGTAAGAGCTTCACATTCGAAGATCACGTGGTATGAAGTTTCTTTCTCTTCCATGCAGAGTCTACACGTAGTGGGATCATTGTGTAGTCCCATTACATGAAGGTGTTTCAGCAAGCAATGTCTTGTTAGTAATCCCACAATGGTGGATATCTGAGGCCTTGCGAGTTGTAGTGCCTCAGTTTGGTCCCCTTAGCATGAGATAACTGATTCTGTGCCCTCTTATCTGTTGCCAGTGAATTTTGTGTTTTGTGGTTATCCATCTCTTTACTGCCTGTCGAGCAGAGGTTTTGCTTATCCCAAATACAGGTTCGGGTCCTGTGAATGGTAGATCTGATCCCTCTTTATCAGCCTTTTCATTTCCTTGGATACCTTTGTGCCCTGGTACCCACGTTAGTTTTACTTTGTTGTGGGTTGCCAGATCATTTAGTATTCCAAGGCAGTTCCAGACAAGCTTTGACTTGATTCTGTTTGAATCAAGAACCTTTAAGGCTGCTTGGCTATCTGAGAGAATTGGGATGGTTTGTTTTTTGTACTTCCTTCTTAAATTCTCTCGTACACACAATTCGATTGTATGTTGTTTCAGCCTAAAACATAGTGGTATGTTTTCCCACTGCGACGATGATGTTGCATTTGGGTTTAACTCTATGTACGCCAGAGCTTGTTCCTTTGTTAGTTTTAAATCCATCCGTATACCATAGGAGACCTCGTTTCAGTTGCAGTTGACCTGGAAGAGTCTGTTGAAGGTTAGGAGGGGTGTCATGTGATCTGATCCCATGTTATCCATAAGTTCTTTATTTTTCTAAATAAATTTTTGTTATCTTGTCATTGATTCCTCTTTTTTTAATCTGTCTCCTTAATTTCTCTTTCAACTTATTTATTTTCTTCATTAATTATTCCTTATCTACTTTCTTATTTTCGTTCATTTTTCTCATTAAGTCTTTCTTGTCTCCTTTAATTGCGTTAAGCCTTTCATATTTATTCTACTTTTTGTTGATTTTGTTCTATAACTGTGTCTTTTAAAATGTTTTTATCCTGTACGTCTATCTTCTTGTCCTATCATGTCCTCATGTTCTCCCTTCAACTATCTTCCTCCCCCTTAAATCCATATACTCTGCGTTATTACTACCAATATAAATTCACATACATACAATATTGGCATTATGTTACTGTCATCAAAATAAAATAATCTGACTTATTATTATTATTATTATTTTATTCTATCACTATTCTATCTGTATTCTAATAATTTTAATGGTAGATTTATTTTGAAATCTCGCCCTGAAGACCTATATAAACAAACACTGTTCTGAACCAGTACAACACTTCTACACTCAAAACAACAGTTCAATACAACTACAAATATACAATTCTTACCAAATTTTGAAATCGTATCTTTCAATCTAAATTTCAAGTTTCTGTCTTAATTTGTTTCTGGCCTCATGTTGGTCTATGTCATTTGATATGAAAACCTTAAAAAATCTTAAGGACTTAAAATATTATATCAAAATAAAAACAAAATGTTCCTCTCTTCTTGATATGTTATTTATCTCTGCTTGTAACTGTCATGTCTGTATTTGTCCTGCCTCTACCTGTCTCTGCTTGTGTCTCTCATGCCTGTCTCTGTCCTGCCTCTACCTATCTCTGCTCCTATCCTTTCGATTTTTTTTTACATCTGTTCATTCTTTATACCCTTTTCATTTTTTTATTTAGTTTCTATCCTTTTAATAAAATTCCATCAAAATCCAACAAATTTATAAGATAATTAAAATATCAATTCTCTTCAAACCCTTTTGAATTTTTCCCCCTTGACAATTCAGTCTTCATTAATCAATAATTTTTCATTAACAGAAACATTTCTCCCAACTACTATTACATTAATAAAAAATTTATATGCCCATCCCGATATTGCTATCTCTAATTTAAACTTTATGACGTCAGTCTCCAGAAATTTCCATATGACTATATTTATATTTAAATATATTTAAGTCTGGAGAAGTGCCCTTTTTAAAGATATTGTTTCAATTTTCTTGCTCAGTCAATTTTTTTATTATTATTCTATCTTCTAAATTAATTTTTAAAATTATGTAGATTTTCTTTTAGTAGGTCGTAGAAAAAATATACACTGTTCGTATCGAACGTATGTATTGCACTTATTTTCCACAAATCACGTTATATCTTTTAAACATAATTTAAGGACGAGTACGTGGTGAAACACAGTAGAAAACCAGAGTATGCAGAGGTAAATTAAAAAAAAAAAAATAAGCAAGGAAGCTGTCAAAGACACGCTTTTTTTTTCAATTTAAACCGGCTTAAAATTGCGATTTTATTTCGGTATTTGGAAGCTCCCAGAGAGCTCCCACATCAGTAAGTACAATTATTTTAATAATAATTAAGCATTATACAGCTTACTGATGAGTTTTCGTCATAAAAATTTAAAATTATAACTAGGACAAAATAATCAAGTAAATCATAGAGAAAATGTTCTTTCATTGTTTCACTTCTAATAAAATATTATTATTTCCATTAATTTATGTGAAATTTTAATGGTGTTATGTCGAATTAAACACGTTTTTATTTAGCTTGTAGAAACAAAAATATATCTACCAAAACTATTTAAAATATTGCGAAACGAAAATCTCGTTAACTTGTAGTTAATCTAACGAATCCTGTCGTAAACATCAAAACAAACTGATCCGTCCTGTAGCAATAAATTTAAATCTATAATATTAATAAACGACCCATTTTGCCGTTTGAAAACGGCCAATAAAACAGGAGGTTAATCTAGAACAACAATCCGATGTTATTGAAGAACTTTTGTTTGTAGCTCTTAACCCACATTTTAAAATATTTCAATAAATTGGAAGGAAAACGGAAATTGAACGGCGCACAACAATGAACCATTAGCATTTTTAATGGACTTCAATTTTATACTTACAAGTTTATACAGTGATGGACGTTCTGAAAAATATCGTGTAAGAATTTAGCTATCTATAAAACATCTTTCTTTTCTAAGTTTACATTCTTCATCCTCTCAAATTTTGGCATGGTTTTTAATATAAATAGGTATATTATTTAGGAGAATGTTATTTTATCTCTCTCACTGTTGGATGTTATTATGGTTTTTAGGTTTAGTAATATTTCAAGATTTCGGTTGTGACTTGCATGACATTTATCTGGACATTTTTATGGAGTTAGAGCATGGAAGTCGATGAGTTGGAACCTGCCTACCGCTCCTTGCATCTGATCTGTATATTTTACCAATCTACTACTCGTAATCTATTTAAAATGATAAGCCATGGAGTTCCACAAGATTATATTCTTGTACTATTCGCTATCTACGTTAACGATCTAACTAAGTACAGGGTGTTCCTTAATGACATGCTATTATTTAAAGGGATGATTCTTAGACCTATTTTAAGAAAAAAACTCTATATATCGTAAACGTCCCAAGTTTGAGATACTTGGTGGTAAAATTTTAAAAAAATATATATTTTTTTTTATAATAACTGTTTCTATTGTAGGTATCTTTATGAAATTTGGTACACGTCTTTCATGCACCAAGATAAATTTTCTGATGTACAAACAATTATATTATTTTCACCAGTGGCATCCGTATGGGTTTTGTATTGAATCTTTTTAGAAAATAAAATGGTACGACACTGCGTTCTTTTAAAATAAATTTTTTTTTTCGAATCTCCATTTATTTCTTAGCAAATTCAAATCATAACTTTTTTCGTATAATGCATAGTTTTCCATTAAAAAAATAAAAAGTGTTTTACTTCTGAGTTAAATCGCTCAAAACCTGTTGTGTGAAAACTTTCATGCCCTTCGAGAAAGTTAAGATTTGCAAATTTAATGATTTCTGCCACTGACGTCCATGCAGCGATATCATGCATAAACTAGGGGGGTGGACGGAATGGGTCAAACATGTTTTAATCCAGTATAAACAGGATGAGAAACTTTTTTTTTTTCAAGTTATCGAGTTTGTTTAATATTTATTTATTTATTTTATTTATTTACTCATTTATAATTACATCACCAAAACAGCTTATGCCAATTACAGGGTGACGGGAAAATATACAAAAATCAAAAATAAGTTAGAACATAAAAGTAAACATTTATACAAAAAAGCATCAAAATATCTTGTGCATAAGTTAGAGACATACGCTTAAAAAATAGGTGAGAAATTTTACAATTTCAAAATTAAAATAAGTAGGTTTTGACACATTGGACTGAAAGTTCTATAAAACAGTTACAAAAAAGGGAAAATAAAATGTAAATTATTGTATGATACTAATTTTCATTAAGATTAGGAATTGCTTTTATTCTTTTTTTGGGCTAGTACAAAATATATCTAGGCGATCCTCCAGATCTTGATAAACTTTGATCATTTGATGTATTGGTGAAGAAGATAGAGTGTTAGTCCTAGTAATTTGTTGGTTAAAAACTTACACAATTCGTAGTCCTGGTCTAGGAACTCTAAGTGATATATATTATAATGATATTTGTCCACCTACATATAAAATAAATTTAACTGTAACAAATACTCTTTCGAAATCAGTCGAACAACAAAAATAATAGCTAATATTGCAAACTAATAATAAAAAGAGTTAGAATTTATCAAAGACTATATAATAATCACCATTAAAATCAATATTTAATTCGTTTTATCTAAATATCTTTGAATAAAAATATTACATGTAAATTCCCATAAGAATTTTCATCAGCAGATTTCATGAAAGTCTGAAGTTAAGAATATAAAAATTGTTTAGGAAATTAAACAATAGGAATACCAGACTAGGTTTAGAACACAAAAGAGTCAAAAATTAGATTAATTAAAACAGCAGAAAAAAAGAAAATCAAGAGATACCTCAAACTCCCAAGTTAAAATAATGTGAATTAAACACTTGTAATCGCAAAAGATAATAATAATCAGCAAATTTGCCATATGCAGAATAATTATGTGAAATTTTAACTCTCAAAATTAAGTTATTAAGAAATTATAAGTGTTTTAAAAATGTGAATAATTTATTCAAAAAAATCTCAAGAAATTTTCAAGTTTAAGTGTCGAAATTTCACCAGCACACTAAATGAACTATTAGTAAATAGAATTAGTGAAAATTTTCCCCATTTATAAACATAAAAAAAACATATTTCCGACTTTCCCTGTATTAAATTCTGGGAATTTAATACAAAAATTCAGTCAAGTTGGCGTTGAAATGGCTTTTCAATAAAAGCAAAAACGCCGGCCAGGACTGGGATTCCGATTTTAACTCTTGCCCAGATAACTATGGCTCTTGCCTCAAAAAACAAATGAAACTGTTGCCAAGCAACGAAGATAACTGGTCAAAAAGGGTCAAAAATATAACGAAAATTCGACATACCGCTAAATAATGTAAAACATAGTGAAATAGTGTGTATATCCTGAACATTTCGAGCTTTCCTGCACAGATAAACAGAAAACTCCTCACATCGGGGATCCAACAGACAGCGACTTTATCAGGCGAACAAATTCCTAGTGCGCGATCGCCATTCGCCATATGAAAACTTTACTATAAAATATGATCATATTTGCGTAAATTAAGTAAACATAAAGAGGATTTAATTTCACAATTGTTTAAAAATATTTGTTTATATTTACCTTTTGCTCGGATTTTGAGGTTAGGTAACTAAAAAATGACATTAATAGATAAATTCTCCTAATCCAGTCAAAAATACATTCAATCAAAACGACCTACTCACGTGGTATAAATTAAAAAAATAATTTTTAGAAAATTTTTACCTGTAATAACGTAATTAACTCTACGAACCAACATACGTGAGTGGGTATAGTGAATTTAAAATACGAATACCTAAGCCATACCAACCGAAAGGCGGTAGAAAAAAAAATTAAATAAAAGCACTGCCAATACAATTTAAATATCAATTGTAAATATTGTTCCAACTTAATTTTTTCATTATTCATTTGTTTATTTTATTAATTGTTTATTATTTCGTTTACAATTCTTATAATAAAATCATGTTCTGTGTTTACTCTTTCGTTTTTTTGAACTGTCTGGTGTTCCATGTTGATAAGGTAAGAATTTAAAAGAAGAATACGGCCGTTGTCTGAAGTATACGACGGTTAGAGAGAAAAGTTAAGGGGGACAAAATTTTAAAGTTGCTTAATTAATATTTTTTTTTTATTTAAATAATTTAATTTTTTGTGAGATTTCTCACTGTTGCTCAACATTTCGTAATTTGTTTAATAAAAATTGAAAAATAAAAAAAAAATATATTTTTTTACATTAATTATTAAAAACCCCTTTAAATTCATTGCAATTAAATATCACGCACCCAAATCACAAACACGATATGGCATGATAATATTTCATTAGCTATGCAGTCTCCTTTATTATATAGGAAAAGCAATTAGTTGATGTGATGCCCTGCGATATTTTAGTTCCGTTAAATTAAATCTTGATAGCAAATCGCTATTTGGAAAACCTCTTGGAGAATATTGACCATCTAAAATGTACGAGACCGACTTCATGAACAGTCTCTGAATTTTTTCAAGGTTGTTAATATAAATATTGTACATATAGTACACTGGCATATTCCAATTTAGATCTAACAAAACAATGGTACAAGAGTTTTAAAGTTCCTAAGCTATTGAACTTTTTACCATTTCTTGTAACAAAATCAAGCATTTTGCTACCAGTCGATATAATTTTGTCTACATGTTTGAAAAACGTTAATTTTGAGTCAAGTATCACACCAAGATTATTAATACAATCAGTTCTATTAATTATGGTACCATCTAAACTGTAGTCGAATACTATTGGGATTACTTTTCGGCTAAATGTCATAGTATTACTCTTAGATGGTTTCAAAGGCAAAGTATTTGATTCACACCACTTGGTAACCATTTCTAAAGATTTCTGGAGTTCTCTTCAATCATCAATCATCAACGTATATCCGCATATATTTTTAGATCATCAGAACTGAAAATTATCTGATATTATATCGTTAATAAAAATGATAAAGAGATGTGGTCCTAATATTGAACCTTGATGTACACTTTTGTAAAAATAAAGCTAATTTAAAACCTTTATATTAAACAAACTGAAATCTTCCATTAAGATATTACTGAAAGAGAGAAATTAAATTTGAGGATAACCAATAAAATATAAGTTTATTGACTAGTAAACACTGGTTAAGCTTATCAAAAGCTTTACTAAAATCAGTGAATATAACATCTACTTGAATCTGTTGATCTAACTTTCCACTGTGTGGTGTATTTTACTAATAGTAGGTTGGCACTACTGTTTTCAACTTCCGCTGCTATCGAGCAGTGCGCAAGCATTGTGACGCGACATACCCATGTGGATCATTGTGATTTTAACCAACAAAATATACGCACAAGTTAATAACTATAATTTAGTGTTTCATTTAAATAACTAATATAAACATACATAACAAATTGGCGACGATTTTGCGTTCTGAAGTGGTAATAAACGTTATACAGTGCAAGTTTCTGTAAATTTAGTGAATGAAGTACCATATTCGGACATAATGGCATCAGAAACCGGAACAATAGGACATTTACGAGAGTTTTGCTTGAACAGTTCGGATTGGACTATATTTAGGGCTCGTTTAGAAAACTATTTCAATGCAAATGGTATTAAAATCGACGGTGAGGATGCCAGTAAAAGGCGAAGTATTTTGCTAAATATTCTAGACGAGGCAGCGTACAAATTGGTTTTCGATTTGGTTAGTCCAGCTAAACCGGAAGAAAAAACATACAAGCAGTTAGTCGATATCCTAAACAGTCATTTCAAGCCGCAACACAGTCCATTTGCCGCGCGATACAAATTTTACACGGCGATGAAAGAACCGGAAGAGACAGCAAATCAGTGGGCTGCACGAATAAGAGGATTAGCAGTGGGCTGCGAGTTTGGAGCAAAGCTAAAAATATGTCTCCGAGATCGATTTGTGTTCGGTTTTAACAAAGGACCTATCTTGGATCGCTTAATGGAAGAAAAAGTGACAGAGGAGTTTGAAAAAATGGTAATCTTAGCGGCGACCAAGATGGCTGCTAAAGATTTTCAACAAGTTACCGTCAAAGAAGAACCGGTAAATTTTATGAAGAAGGCAAATAGTGGGGCATCATTGATGTGCGACTACCAGAGCGCAGGAACCAGCGGAGCACGACCAAGGCGCGCACCACGTCATCAGAACTACCGGAGAGGGAACGATCACAGCACCACAAACTGCGAAGTTTGTGGCAGGGATAACCATACTAAAGATAAGTGTTTTTATAAAAATGCCATTTGTTTACATTGTCAAAAGGTCGGTCACATTGCAGCTGTTTGTAAATATAAAAACAATTCAGGCAATAGCAAGGCGGAATTTAATAAATATAATAATAAGTACACTGCCCGCAATGTGACAGGTCACAATTATATTCAGGAAAATAGTGAAACTGATGAAAATGATGATCATTGTTTGTATAATATTTCAGATATTACGATATTAAAGGGACCTTTTAATATTTTTGTTAGAGTCGAAAATATAAAACTGGAATTTCAAATAGATTCTGGTAGCGGTATTTCTTGTTTTTCTTACGATTTATATTGTAAAAAATTTAGTAATATTCCCTTGCAATGCTCTAATAAATGTTTTTTGTTTTATAACGGCATTAAGGTTAAACCAGTGGGGGTCATACAAGCAAAAATATTTTTTAGAGGTCAGTTAAAATGTTTAGATTTTTACATTATGGAAAATGGGGGTCCTCCAATAGTTGGTCGAGATTTTTTAACACTTTATGACATTGGATTTTCTAATTTAAATTACATACATAGTGTTCAAAATAAGTTAGAAGAGTTAACTAATCAATTTCAAGAAGTTTTCTCTCCTGGGCTAGGACATTTTAATAAAGGAATGGCAAAGATTAACTTAAAAAATCCAAATGTTGCACCTAAATTTGTAAAGGCCAGACCAATTCCATTCGCAATAAAAAATCAAGTAGAAGACGAAATTAATAGGTTATTTTCTTTAGGTATAATTGCTCCTGTAAACTACAGTGCATGGGCGACCCCAGTTGTACCAGTTTTTAAAAAGAATGGCCAAGTTCGACTTTATGGAGATTTCAGAGTCACTGTCAATCCAGAAATAGAAGTAGACCAGTACCCCTTACCAAGAATAGAAGAGCTTTTTAGCAGTCTAGAGGGAGGCACAGAATTTTCAAAGCTGGACTTATCACAAGCTTTTCAACAAATTGAGGTGGATGATGCGAGCAAGGAGCTACTAACCATATCAACTCATAAAGGTTTATATAGGTATAATCGTTTAACTTTTGGGGTTGCATGTGTCCCAGCCAAATTTCAAAAAATTATGGATTCTTTGTTGAGCAGCTTATCTGGGGTAGCTGTATTTCAGGACGATATACTTGTTACAGGCAGAAATCTAAACGAGCATTTAAAAAGATTAAAAGTAGTTTTATCTGTATTAAAAGATGCAGGTTTAAAGGTTAATTTAGACAAATGTAAATTTTTCCAAGCTAAAGTTGAATATGTTGGTTTTATTATTGATAAAGAAGGGTTACATCCTTCAACAGAAAAGGCAATGGCTATTGAGTTAGCACCTGAACCTAAAAATGTTACTGAGCTTAAATCGTTTCTAGGTACTATAAATTATTATGGTCGGTTTATAAAAAATATGTCAACAATCTTAAGTCCTTTATATCATTTGTTGCAATCAAACGTTTCTTGGAACTGGACAGAAAACTTTAAAGTGGCATTTAAAAAGGTTAAAGATATTTTAGCATCCCCTAATGTCTTAGTTCATTTTAATCCCGAGTTAGAGTTGAAGTTAACGGTAGATGCAAGTTCCGTGGGAATAGGAGCCGTGTTAAGTCATAAATTTGAGTCTGGGGTAGAAAGACCGATTGCTTTCGCGTCAAGAACACTGTCTAAGGCAGAAACTAACTATTCTCAAATAGAAAAGGAGGCTTTATCAATCATATATGGGGTAACTAAGTTCAATCAATACCTGTATGCCAAACATTTTGTTTTGGTAACCGATCATAAGCCACTTTTATCTATATTCAGTCCTAGTAAATCGATACCTCAATTTTCTGCTAATAGACTGAGACGTTGGGCAGTAATTTTATCTGGGTATAACTATACTACTGAATATGTAAATTCCGTGAATAATAAGGCTGACTGGCTTTCTCGACTACCAGTAGAAATGAAGGCTGCCGATAAAATTTCTGCTGATGTAGATTATTGTTTTTTTTTTGCCAATAACTCTGACATGAAATTAAATTTTAAAAATGTTAAAGAGGCAACTCTACAGGACCCTGTATTGTCTATTGTAAAAATTTTTATAAACAATGGATGGCCAAAAAATACCGATAATTTAGATTTGAAACCATATTTTCCTAAAAGATATGACTTTTTTATTAAGCAAGATTGCATAATGTGGAACCATAGGCTAGTAATTCCGCTTAGTTTACAAACTGATATCTTAGATCAGTTGCATTCAACACATTTGGGAGTGGTAAGGATGAAAAATTTAGCAAGAGGGTATTTTTGGTTTCCTAAGTTAGATTCTGAAATTGAAAGCATTGTTAAAAGTTGTGAATCTTGCAACATGCATAGTAATAATCCTCCTAGAGCTGAAATTTCACCTTGGCCACTGCCAACTGAACCGTGGGAACGAATCCACTTAGATTTTTGTGAGTTAAAAGGTTCTTTTTTTTTAATCATCGTAGATGCTTATACTAAGTGGTTGGAAGTTTTTGAAATGAAAAACATTACGTCCAGCTCCACTATACAAGTGCTTAGAGTTTTATTTTCTCGTTTTGGTTTGCCACGCTTAATAGTTTCTGATAATGGGACATCACTAGTTTCTCAGGAATTTAAAGATTTTTTAGATTTAAACAATATAAACCACATTACTAGCCCTCCGTATCATCCATCATCAAATGGAGCTGCCGAAAATTCTGTCAAAACTGTAAAAAATGCACTAAAAAAAGCTCTTTCTTCTAGTATACGGTGTACTAGCCATTTGGCACTATGCAGGTTTTTATTCGATTACAGGAATACTCCACACAGTACAACAGGGGTCAGTCCCGCTAATTTAATGTTTGGACGTCCTTTAAGGACACGTTTTTCTACATTATTGCCTCCTCTACAAAATGAACTTGGTGATTCCACCAAAATTTATAAACTAAAAAAAAAATTATTAAAGTATTAACTACAATTAAAAATGTTGTCTACTACGGTTACACAAGTTTCGGTTGTTCCGGTGTCAACCTTCGGGCCTTCGACGTCGCTCAGACGGCAGCTAGGGGGTGGATAGCTTACAATAATTCCGGAAATAGTAGACAAATGAGTAGGCGCCAACTGGGTCTATATAGTGGCCAAACTATGATCCTATTTCCCCAAAAACCCAGTAAATGAGGAAAGAAATAAAAGACAAACCTCAACTTATGTTCCTTTATAAAGAAAAAAAAATATTTACTAAATATACAAACTAATTACCTAATGGCTTGGGTAATCCAAAAAAAAAAATTGGAGGAAATTAAAGTGAAAATTTACACTGTATATGTATATGCATAACCCAAAATAAATTATTAAATCAAAATATGGCACGGTTCGTCGTTAGCTTGGTACCAGGCATGACGCATGCGCAAAATATTAATTTCCACCTTACATAAAAAATATAAAATATAAAATAATAGTTATCTTAAATATTGTGCATAACCGTACCTATATTATATCATATATTATAAACTAAACAATACACTTATAATCCTTATAAGCTTATAACCCTCTCCAAATTGGAAGGTGATATCTGCTTAACTTTTAGTTAAGACCAAACTACCCAAAAGAAAATTATTAAACCATGAAATTTTATAATTAAGTATAATTCATAAAACTAAATAAAAATATCAAAAAAATAAAAATACAAAGATACACAAAGGACTTCAGACACAGAGGTTATTTACTTAAACTCCCAGATTGGAAGAGGTTACTTAATCTCTGCCCCCACACGGGTCTTCTGAGATTGCTTAACTTATTCGTTAAGTCTGGACCATTTAATAATGAATAAATTGAAAAAAAGTAAAATTATGGCAGTAGCCCTTAATAACTGAAGAATTACAACGTGGAAGCAGTCCAAGTGCTTAAATTAAGTAAAACTTTAAAATATTAATCAATTAAACGATGTAACATTTGATAATACTTAAGTAATGAGTGAAAGAACCTTAGAACATTCTGTGCTCAAAAGTATAAATAATGTTGAGAATACCTTGACAACATTCGGTTGAAAGTGAATGTATAGTTTAAGAATGCACGCATGAAACCTTCAATATAACGTATAAGAAAAACCTGATAGTAGGGTGTCTTCTTTCACAGCATTCCCATCTTCCTATCCAGGACGAGAATCGTCATTGTAAATCTAGCTACAAGTAAGCTAGGCGGCTAGCATACCAATGTTCTGTGTTCCTTCGATGAGTCCACGATGAAACCGTTGAACTCCGGACGATATAACCCTCTGTGTACAACTGTTGAAATCCTGGGTCAACAACCCCCTTGGTGAAACTGTCGTCTAATCCTGGGCTAACAACCCCCTGTGTGAAACTGTCGACGAATCTTGGGCTAACAAGCCCCTGGGTGAAACTGTAGACGAATCTTGGGCTAACAAGCCCCTGGGTGAAAATTGTTGTCGTATCCTGGGTTAACAACCCCCTGGGTGAAACCCTTAAAATATTACAAAGAAAAATGTCAATACACATTGACTCAAGTATCCCGAACTATAGGATTACCCAAAAATGTACATAAACTAGAAACTATTCAGCATCTAGGATGAAGAAAAATTACATTGGCTCAACAGTGAGTCATAAACAGTATTATGAGCTCAAATAATTAAAATTCTGTTACACCATGCCATAACATAAAAGAAATTTACAGCCACATGGTGCGTAACATAACCAAATATATACAAAACATACCTTTTTCGTAAAGGGTTAACTTGGTAGTCTTCCAAGGATGAGAAACACGTGAGAAGATCCACAGCACAACAATATTCCACACTCCAAATGATGTGATCTTCCAATTATTGCGTTAAAATCCTATAATAGATATGGGCTGGACCAATGACCATAGGAATTTACCAATACACTAAAATTCCTCTCAAAATACGAAATGTCCATTTACCCACAATTAACCATGAAGTAGAATCTAAAATCCCCTTTAATTAGGGTAAGCCGATGAGGCTAAATATTAAGAAAATTCTACTTCGACACAAAAATCGTCTTCGTCGTGATTCAACACCACTGACAGAAACAATCCGTCAGCCGTCCAAAATGGCCGAAATCCCTTTCCGATAAATGTCAAGTGGGTTCAGAAATTCATCCTCAAGAATTCCCCACTATATAACTTAAGAGACCATTTACGAAAGGTACCCTAAAAACTATATTTATTTACAGTATAACTACATTTGGGAAACTGTTCCCGACAAAAATTAATACAACAGCGATCGCAAAAAAATCCCTCACGACTTAAAATCGCTCATTGTGAAACTACCTTACCTCGGGTTCTGAGCCCGATATTGGAACGTACTACAAACATGACACTTGTCGGTGTTCTGTCGTCAAATGACGTTTATGTCATTCACTGTCATAATTAATAAACATTAATCCAATTCTGACAGCTATAAACAAAGAAAATCTTAAAGAATGGTATCGTAAATAATTAATTACCCAAAGGTGAGACTATAATACATAATATGTATAAATTTACAACGAAACTTGGTCTATTTTTAGGAGAATCTGGCAAATTAAAACAGTGAACACTACACTGAAAATATGACCATTGTACAAAGTATTATACTAGGGGTGAGATGAAATAAATTGTAATAATGATGTCCAAAAGTTAGAATACAGGTGATATTAGTTAATGACAAAAATAATAGTGATATCATCAATACGATTTTACCCTTTTTTCGTATGAATAACCAGGTAAGCCAAAACAATTTTATTAATTCGTGGGGCCAAAAATGAACGTTACACTCTGCGTAAAGTAAAAAGTTCCAATGCTGTAAAATATAATGAAGTAAGGGAGCGGGTAGAAAATCAACAAAAAAAGCAAATTGTAAATAGTGGAGGAAAAAAGGGTATTGAATATAATGTTGGTGCGGAAGTGTTAGCTAAAGATTATAGAGTTGTTAATAAGCCAGGTTTTGTCAAAGGAAAAGTTGTAAAAAGGATAGGAAAACATACTTACTTAGTAGAGATACCAGAATTGCAAAAAACTTGGAAAAGGCACACTAATCAAATTAAAAAAATAAAAAATGCCGCTGTTAAACCTCTAATTCCTATTTGCAATGCTGATACCTCTACATCTATCGAAATTGATGATGTTAGCAAGGTAATGTCTAATAAGGAGTCAGAAGCCGTAATAGAAAATAAAACTTTAGATAATAGGCCTAAACGAAATGTTAAGGCAATAGATAGACTAGTTTATACTTAAGTATAAGGGTTACTATTTTTGTTTGTTAATTTTAGTAGTTATTATATTGTTTAGTTACACGTTTTTGTTACCAAATTATAGGGGGAGGTATTGTGGTGTATTTTACTAATAGTAGGTTGGCACTACTGTTTTCAACTTCCGCTGCTATCGAGCAGTGCGCAAGCATTGTGACGCGACATACCCATGTGGATCATTGTGATTTTAACCAACAAAATATACGCACAAGTTAATAACTATAATTTAGTGTTTCATTTAAATAACTAATATAAACATACATAACACACTGATATACTGAGTAATACAAGTCAGGTTGGATACGGTAGATTTTTTATTCATGAAGCCATGCTGGTACGGCGATATTAGGCGAGACATGTGGTATGATAAATAGCAGTGCAACAAAATTTCAAATATTTTGGAAAAATTATTAATAATAGTAATTGGCCTATAGTTGCTAACATTACTAATATTTCCTTTTTTAAATATAGGCATAACACGTGACAGTTACCAGGAATTTGGGAACGCAGCTGATTTTATTAAAAATAGCACATAGTGGAGGTACTAATGGATAAATACAATCTTTAATTATAAAAGCTGGAATTAAATCAGGCCCCATTGTCATAGATGACTTTAATTGTTTTATAGCATTTATAACTGCGTCCTCCGAGAAATTTAATGTTTAAATTGGGAATATCAATATATATACATTTTTTGGATATTACAGGGATTCGAGTCAGATAAAGATTTGGAAAATAATCAGCAAAACTGTCTACTATTTGTTGAGGATCGTCAATAGTACTATCTTCATATATAATTTCAGTTGGTATTGATGATTTACCTTTCTTTCCGTTTACGTATGACCAAAAATTTTTAGGGTTATTCTTCAGTTCATTTTCAATATTATTTAGGTAAAGTTGATGAGCAGCTTTAATATTGTGTTTTAATTGAGATCTAATAGTGGTGACTATTGAGGCAACCACATTATTTATAAACTATATACGCCCTTTCCTTATCCTTAATCATTCGAATTATTTGGCCATTGTACCAGGGTCGATATGTACGAGAAGGGGTAATCTTTTTTGGAATGTGCCTTTTACGAACTGATGTAATTTTATCTGCAAAATAATTTGTAGCTATTTCGGGATCACTAAGCTGACTAATAAAGTTATGTAATAGTTACTAATTATTAACAATACTAACATTGATTATAAAAATTGTTGGCTACCTTAACTTAATCATCGGAACGTGATAGGAACAAATAAAAATGCAACTAGTTTTGAGTTTACTATAACTACGACTTATATATTTTTTATGTATCAGGCAGCACACTTTGGTACAAATTACGTTTTTTTTAGGTACTACCATACGTATAAATACAGTTGATGTACTACCAAATATATTCGTGAAAATGTCCGCCTAATAAACGTCGATTACTAAGAATTTATCCACCTATAACTAAACGTTTTTACTATACGTCTATATTAGATTTATAGTTGTAGTATATTTATACGAATCCACTTTGGTATAAAAGACGTTTTTTTATGTATTACAATATACGTATGGATACCGTTGATATGCTACCCAATATATACGTGAAAATGTCCGCCCTATAAACGCATATTTTTTTTATTTTTTATATGTCTAACATTACTACTTTATCTATCTTTTATTATCATGTTTTACTATACGTCTATATTAGATTTATCTTATTTTATTAATGTGTAAAATGCGTCTACCTGATATTATTTTAAATGTATTTCAAACACAAATTAAATAGTGATCAAAACAAAATTTCTAAAAAAGGCCATGGAAAATTGTTAATATTTCTTAAATGACAGTTTGGATTTTATCCATAGCAGGTGTGTATACACTAGAAATAGGTTTTACTTGTGTTTCTATTTTGGTTGTAATTGGTCTAAATATTTAGGAAATTTTTATGATCACTTGTTATATGTACAGAACAATATTTTATTAAAAAAAAAATAAACAATCAAATACTAAAAAATAAATAAGTACTAAAAAATAAACACTAAAATACTGAATAACAAACTAAACGAAACTTTTCTTTAACTAACAAAAAATATATATGAAAATTAAAATCTTAGCTTAACACTTTGGATGTGTTGTGTCCTAGACAGGCCTTAGCTAATCTTGCATAACACTTCTATTCGTTCGGTCAGTTAAGTCTCTTGGTTCACCCCCATTCCTATAACCAAAATGTAACTGAATTTCTGGTGAAATATTTTCTAAAAGCTCCAAAATTTGTATTATTTTCTAGGAAATTATTATAAATAATGGAATCGGATGATATATTACTGGCCTTACTAATGTTATCTTCACTGGGAATAAAAAAAAATTTATTTGACTTTAAAATATCTTAAACATTTTGTGCTATTTTTCTTAGTAGATGACGAAGAGACAGGGTTATTTTAGACATTTTATTAAATAAAAAACAACTGACCAAAAAAAAGGAAAATAAGTATGCTTGGAATAACTAAGTATCCTAAAAAATACGTATAGAAATACGTATAAAAATAGGAGAAACAAAAGTAAGGTTATGTTTTGGAGTTTCTATAAGCATTTTACACACTATAATAAAACTGTAGTTGTTGTAAAATGCAACAATTATTAAACGAGTAGCTAAATTAAAACATTATTAAAAACTTACCTATGCTTGTAACCAATATCGTAAAAGCCAGGACGCCAAAGCAACATGCAATGCAACTGGGCACAACAACAATACCAACAATTTTACAAGAACTTTTTATTACATAAAAAACAATTATCGTGATTAGCAACTAGTTAACAGAAATATAACTTACAATAACGTGAATCGTTTAATTGATAGCGAGCGCTTCACAGCAACCAGCCACCATCAGTCAGCTGATTCCCGATCGTCTGCCGGTACCTTACTACCCTCTCGATTCTCTGCACTACGCGCACTTTGGATCAGCCCGACTTAGCTTAAAGCACACCCCGAATCTCACTCACTGAAACGACATGGACTAGTCCGCCCCACCATGGTTATTGGCGGGTTATTTAAAAGTTCGGGTGTTTGAAATCGGTACAATGAGGAATTTGTTATAAATATTACAGGTAATATAATTAAAAAAATATGGTGTAATGTAAATTAATATATCTATAAGCTTTTAATTTAAATAAACCTAAATATATACATATTATTTACTTCTGTCTACTAGTTCATCGTAAACTGGTAATATGCGTTTAAGGTGACTTATATTTAAACGTAGAATAATATAGGTATATTAACTAGTATCCACAAACAAAAGCGTTTAATTTATCTGTTAAAAAACGTTAAGTATAAAAATGGTAGATGGTAAACGTTTAAAAAATCAACCAAGACGAAATTTAAACGGGAGTTATAAACGAAGAACACATATTGTAATATTATGTAAATTTATACGAATTTAATTTAAATAAAGCTAAACGTATATTTAGGCCCACTGTACATAAATAGTTCATCGCAAACTAAAAATAGTCGTATATTGTTGACTACATTTAAACGTAGAAAAATTTACAATTATATACCATGGGATGTATACAAAAAACGTATAATATATCTATTAAAATACGACATGTATAATAATTGTAAACTGTAAACGTATACGGAATCAACCAATACCAAAATTAAACGAGTATTACGTATAAAATACGTTAGTTATATTAATGTGTGCTGTCTGGGTATTTCTATTTGTATATAAGCTGTCTCCTTCATTTTGCATATTACACTTTTATGGTTGTTTTAAATTTAATATTGCCCACCTTAAAGTTTTATTTCTGATTACAACGTACACACAAGGGGAGAGGACAAGCTAAACACCAAAGTCCTGCTTTATTTTTAAGTACAACACGACAAGCGAGAAATGTTTCACAAGAAATGGTCCACGAAAAATAAATGCGTATTGGTGAAAGTAGACATTGCAGATGGAGGATAGATCACTTCTTCATCAAGTATTTCGATCGATCTCTCTCTCTCCCTTTGATTATTCTCTTTTCTTCTTTAAAGCATTTCTCAAGCCACATCTCACTTATCGCAATGTATTTTTCACTTACAATTTAGAATTCCTCAAAATATTCATTTCATTTGTTGAGCAGTGTATTTATTTTTAATCGTTATTACAACTTATGGAAACATTGATATTTGAAATAAATTCGTGTTTAAAATTGAGTATCGTCGATATTATAACGTAACTTTTATATAACTGTTTAACGTCACTACGAATAGAACATTCGATTTTTAAAGGGAAATCTACAACACATTTTGCATTTTCTTCGCCGTTGATAAATTGGTTTCAGTTTAGTTTATCAAAAAATATATAAAATGAGGCGTTCGCGTGTAAAGTTCATGGAAGGTTTATCGCCAGGACTAAATCACAACCGTGCATAATGAGTTGCCTATTAATGTCAATTTAAAACTTTGAGAACTCAATCATCCCGTAATTTTGTCATTGGATGGAGTAACAAGAACTTTTTAGCTAAATTAATTGCCGTGTTTCTTTCATTTGTAAGCTCTAATTGCTAATTTCGACTGTGTCTTTTATTCGAATGTTGACATATTAATTGAAGGCTATTTTTAAAATTATCTAACTATAAAACATTTGCGTAATGATTTTTAAGGAGATTCTCAACTATGTCGGTCCATAAATATTTTTTCTAATTGGACGCAAAAATAGGCGTAAAAAAAACAAAAAAGTGATGTAGTCCGAAGACATGTGAACAAAATTAAATTTTACGAATAATTATTGAGCTTATTTATCTTTATCTATGTCTATTATTCGCTGTGTGCAAGACTGGTAGCGCTTTCTGGTGACGGGATAGCGACAGTTCTCCTCATTCATTCCCGCATACTTGCTATACACCTCACACTCAACAGTTGAACTTGAAAATTCTTTTTCAACAATTAAGTGTTGCAACAAGTTTTGTGTTCGCTGTTAGTTGGATAGACTAACAAAAATTGTTTCTGTCGCACAAAAAGTAAGTAAATGACATAAACATATTTGGAGGTTATGCATACGAAGTATCTGCGTTTTGAATGTCATAAATCAATGTAATTCACATACTTTGATTTTATTTTACTATACGGAGAATGGTCGCACTGCGCAGCTTTCTGAGTGCCTTTTAAAAGGAGATAGAAGACTCTGCCATTTTGAACCCTTATTACGTGTTGCCTACATCTTGGCGCAATATTTTTAATAGGTGCGTTTTAATCATCCGCTTCTGCTTCGGAATTATCGGTTTTCTTGTTTTAATCTGACAGGTTAAAACGACTAAACCGACAATTCCGGAAGCAGAAGCGGATGATTAAAACGCACCTGATATTTTGCTTGCTGCTGTCAGTGCCAGTGAATGGCCGCATTCAGCAGAAGCAATCGATTTATGATTTTCTGCTGAATGATATATAAAAGAGCGATTAGTAATCAAATGATGAGTTATCGGCCGCCATTTAAAACATCTAATTTGAAATACGATTAGTTATCACATCGTGATTAGATTTAGAACTCATACCTACCAACTGAAGTGAATGTTTTGTGGTGGTGCTCATCTCAGAACTCATAACCTTATTTTATGTTTATTTTGAATCCATTTTTACACTAAAATGTGCGAATTTTTCACTGATATGGAGGACTTTGAAGTGATATATGTTTATAACAATATGAAATATATTGTAGTTGATAATGAAGTGTTGCACCATCCATTATTGCTGACTGAAAAGGGAAACGCAATTATGCTAAAAACTTTAGACTTCTCAAAACATAAACATAAATTTATCAGCTTTGTTTACTTGCGCACAAGTCACTTTTAAGTCACCTGTCAACGGTGAAAGCTATGTCAAGAAGTGCCTAAAAAGTTCATTCAGGAGATTCACCAATCGATAAGTCATCGCTAAGTTATCGTTTGATAATCAGTTGCTTCTGCTGAATGCGGCCATTATTATTTTTGGAGTCACAGTTTATTGCTAAAGAATCACTCGGACCAGTTGAAAGTTCCAAAATAACATCCACTCCAGGGATACAAATTCAGGATACGCAGAAGACGTTTTATTATAGGCGGTTGTCATATATTGTATTATCCGAGTTGCACAGTGTATAAACCGAAACATTGAGATCCAAAGTACCGACGCAGAGTGAGCGATCTGATTCTTTAGCTATAAACTGTGTCACAGGGTTCAAAATGGCCGCGCCCTATGTTGGGCGTGTCGGACCTCTCTCTTGCCTCGTATAGTAATCAAATCAAAGTATGTGATGTAATTTGTCTGTATTTTTAGATGCTACATGTTTGTCATCTTGTACACTGGATTTGAGAAAATATCTCATGACATAAACTTTCAGCCTGAAACGCCAAGAAAAGGTAAAGATTTGGTAGAAGCTGGGCATGTCATAAATGTCGAAGAGCATAGATAGTCGGGTGTTGGCCTTTTTATCCGAGCTGGTGTCATTAGACAAACGTCTGTCACGAAAAAAGAATATCTTGTAGAATTGCATGTAAGATAAAAATTGTGTTGAAATCCATTTATTATTGACAATAATAAAAATAATCGCATGTTTTCTAATATTATTTCAGCTTGATGCAACTCGGCGAATGTTGTGAGTTTCTTGTAATTGCGTTTACGGAAATAGTTCGAAATGCAAGCATGTCGCAGCCCTTATTGAGTATATCAACACGCTGCCGCGCTACTACGATGTTGTAAACAATCGCCGACTCCTGCCACCATAGGCGCTGCGATAGCTTAATCTATTACCTCCAAGCCAAATGCACACAGCGAATAAGCAGCTAGGGTTAATTTTATTTCATAACACTGCAGCGTCTTGGGTACATTTTATTCTCCTGTTTTCCCCTTATTTTGTTTGAATAGTCCTGTCTTTGGTTCATACAGAATCGACATGTGATGGCACATGAAGGTGTTTCAGAAAGAAGTGTCCCATTAGTAATACCACAATAGTAAATATTAAGGACATTGCGAGCTGTAGTACATTAGCAGACATGTGTGGATGTGGTCTATTTAGCATAAGCTTACTAATTACACCATAATACACCGGCGTTTTACCCCTCGATTTTAGGGCCTTTAGCAAGTATTTGTCTCGTAATTCACCTCGTTGCAGTTGCAGCTGGAATGTCCAGTTGAAGATTAGGCAGAATGTCATATGGTATGATTATGGTATGGTAAGACTAGAGATAAGGAGGCGAATCGGCATACTCAAAATACGGACCCAAAAAACACATGCTAATTGAGCTTCTATAATTAACCGCATGGGCGCTAGTACTGCATACGGTGCTTAAAATACATGGTTTCTTATGATAATTATATATAATCTTGTCAAAATAATAAAAATAAACTTGTTTATAGCTAAATAAAGCACAGAACATACTGTTGTATTTATTTCTAATTAATTCTTGCATGTTTTAATTGATAAATTATTTAATTTTATTTATATAAAATACAAATTAGGTATGTATGACCAAATTTGAAAAGGTTTCTTAAATGCTGAAATTTGATAAGTTTAATTTTGTGGCCAAATTTTTTTTTGAATAGTATTTAAGGGTAAAATAAAACACAGTTAACAGATTTTTTATTGTTGTAATACAAGTATAAAGGGATATTTGGGAATGTATATGGTATTACCTCATCCTTTAATTTCAGCTTTATCCTTTTTATTTTGCTAACAGTACCATCAGTAAAAATAGTCACATAATATTTGATAATATCTTCTAACAAGTATAGAACAGCATCTTTTCTAGAAAGTGCTTTATCAGCACTAGGAACGATATATATGCTGCCACTGTTCTAAACGTTTAGTATCCTATAAACAACATTTACAGTGACACAATTGGGGTCCAAAAAAAATTACAGTAGCAACTCTTTATCTAACATTAAAACTCTATAAAAAATTAATTTTCTTTTCTAGTAAGTTAAATTTAATGCATAATTATTGTTTGTAAATCAGCATCTATGACTAAAAAATTTTCTATTATAGAAACTTGTAATAAGATAAACTACACTTCGTAAGATACATACTGTGACTAGTTTATAATAAATATTATATTTAGACATGAATACATTATTTTACTTACATTACAAGCTTTAAAAAGATATTGAATTGATTTCTTCTTGTGTTTTCTTTAGTTTTACATTTGATTTTTATCCTATTTTACAATCCTAAACGATGTAAATCTTGCTTTGATGTTTTTTGTCACTCAGATACTTTTTTCACATTATTTTGATTCTATTCGCCAATTTTTTTAAAAAAGTCGCTTTGTTTTACATTGACTTACATAGAAAATATACTCTCTCATTCGATATGCCAACTATAGTCACTTTCGCGAACTTTATAAAAGAAGGACGGAAAATTGAAATTTGACCATTGCCGATTCGCCTCCTTCTCTCTAGTCTTCATAGGTATGATCTTATTTTAATATTGGATTACTTATTGTTTATGTGGTATTCATATTTATATTCTCAGCAGTTTTCAATTTTTGAATCCATAGAAAATCTTGGGCTTTGATATTGCCAAATAGAATCAGTTTTGATTTTAATAATCATGCTTTTCTACATGCTATTCCCCTAAAAGGGGTTCATAGTATGTTTTCTATCTAGGATAAAACCCATATATTTTACTTGGTTTATTCTTTTTGAACTTTCTCCAAACAGAGTAACTACATTTTTGTCAGCTTTAGAGGTCTTTGGATGAGTTCGAATACAGCTGGCTTCTATAAAATGGCCTTTCTATTAAAGTAGTTTCCCAAATAAGTCGATTATATCATCTTTCCAATACATAGGAATGTTAGAGTTATTTTTCTATATGCGTTCTTTAGGACTTGTATAAAAACCATATCACTTTGTTTTAATGCATTTAGATCAAGTTAAAGCGCCAAACTTGCCCTGCAACCAAGTCTACAAAAGTGCAAGGACAGTGTTTTTTTTGCGCAACAGGAAATACCCCATCTGGATCTGGTGATTTTTATGTATTATTGTATGTATTAAAAGTGCGTATTGTTATTCTCTCTGTTGTAACTACCCGTTTTACAGTTTTCCACTCTCGACTGAAGACTCTACTTTAAGAGTTGCATTTCATGTTGAGATGAGCCGTTATAAATCTACCTTTTTCTTAAAGATAGAGGTCATTTTAAAACGAATGAAAATAGTGCACTTCATTGGCGTGACATTCCTTCATCATGCTACAATGCTGCATTTACAGAAAAAAATTATCATCTATATTCAAGATAAGCTTTACACTTGGAAGATTACATTTGTTTGATATAAAGCAGAGTTTGCTTCAAATAATATTTCTCGGTACAATGAGAAAACAAATGTTGAATGAAGTTAGCATAAATCTTGAATTTTAAGATTTATAATAATTAATCTGAGAATAAATTATTTCATTTCATTTATTCATCGCACGTTGTTGAAACTTATTTTAAAATGCAACCACTGCACTGGTACGGTAGATAAATGACTGGTACGTTGAGATGTGATACTAATTATTCGTAAGTCAGAGACAACGCATTTATAGAGAATTTGGCAAATTTGCATTAGCATGTGTTCATCCTATTGTGTCGTATCATAAGGATTGTATTCTACTTTTTGTTAGAAATTCTTTGTGTTCTTCTACCGCATCCAAAATAAGTGCGACTTCAATTAATTAATAAGTTGAAAATATTTTTTAAATCGCATTTCGCGGATCGCGATGCTACAAGCAAAAATACTCTAAAAAAACACTCATGAACGATTGGGTGCTGTACGTTGAAAAAACTGGTCGAATATGATGACAACATGACCCGATAGTGTGAATGCTTCAAACAGATTTGATCGTGACCGGACCGTGACTTCACCGTGCCTTGTCCGGCTAAGGTGGATAGACCTTCAATGTAGTTCCAACGAACTACACGACGTTGATCTTCAGAATGTCATGTAATATCGCGCTTTCACTATTATGACTAGGTATGGATACGTTTATTTACTTTTTACTACAATTTTCAATGTGCAAGTTGCTTATTGTATGACTAATTGACTCAATCCTTTGATTAAATTATTTTATGTTTTAGGAATCCACAATCAAAAATATCTCCGACCCGTTCGAAAAATGGAATCTCATCAACAATTTTTTTTTTCTGTCATCTGGTACTCAGCCATTAAAACTAGCAAAGGCCAATTACTCTACTTCAAATATTACCAATATCAAAATACAATATAGAGTGCAATTTATGTAAAACAAGTGTGTTTTTAGAAATTAATTCTTATTAAGTTCATATTTCAAAGAAATTACACGTTTCCAATATCGTTTTCTATACAGGGTGTACCAATAAAAATTCCCAGGCCGGATATTTTTTGTAAGTAATAGAGATATTTTAATTTTGTAAAAATCTGTTCACATAGTACTAAGAGAGCTTCAGTTATAGATATAAATTGATTTTAATTAGGTCAATCTCTAGATGGCACTGCGCTCAATATATTTTTTTTAAATGGGAAGATCTTTCTTTTGTTCTATAAACTGATTCGATAAATCTAGCTATTTTTGATATACAGAGTGGGTCACTCAAAAAACAGTTTTATCTTAATCATTAGATTTTAAGAAAATGCTAAAACAGGTCGATTTTCATTCCAAATTAAAAACATTTTTACAATATCTGTTATATGTCAACCCCCTCCCTTGCACTTCTCCAACACCTTAATTTTAAATAGGTAATGTATCATTGAAAAGGTAATTTATTGGAGGATTTAGAAATATTTCTGTATATTGCGTTACTTAAATTTTATCGCCCTCCAGCAGGATAAAAAACTACTACTTATTATAGAGTGTGATACTACAATGTGTAGTAAATCATTAGAAAGGTAATTTTATGGAGAATTTAGAAATAGGACTGTTCATTGTGATACTTCTAGTTTTACCGCCCTCTATCGGGATAAAAAACTACGTAGTATAAAGTGTTACACGTTATTTGAAAGCAAATAGACATGCATTATTTTAAATATAATTGCTAACTTAATTTTGTTGCAAATGCAATATGAAAATATTTATATAATTGTTATGTGGTGCATTGAATTAGTAATTAAATAAGCTTTTAAATGAAGTGTCACACTTTATAATACGTTACAGATTTTTTTATCCTGATAAAAGGCGCTTAAATTAAAAGTGTCGCAATACACAGTCATATTTCTGACTTTCCCCATAAAATTACCTTTTTAATGATTTATATTCCTTATTTAAAATGAAGAGGTTGGAGAAATGGAAGGGAGGGGGTTGACACATGACAGATGTCTTTATTGTAAAAAGGTGTTTAATTTGGAATAAAAATCGACCTGTTTTAGCATTTTCTAAAAGTCCCATGATTAATGCCGCAAAACAGGATAAAACTGTTTCGAGTGACCCACTCTGTATATCAAAAATTGCTGGATTTATCGAATTGGTTTATAAAACAAAATCTGCTTAAAAATTTATTTTTTACCAGTTGAAAGATCCTCCCATCGAAAAAAAAAATATTGAGCGCAGCGCCATCTACATATTGACTTATTTAAAATTAATTTATATCTAAAACTGAAGTTTTCTTAGCGCTCTATGAACTGGCTTTTACAGAATTAAAATATCTCTATTACTTACCAAAATATCCGGCCTAGAAATTTTTATTGTATACGGCTTCTAAAGAAAACCAATCAGATACATGTTCTCATATACCATGTGAAGAACTAACTATACTAGTTGTCCTATTTTATAATTGTAATTATATGAGTCGTCCCATTCCATAGTTTTTTTTTATATATATATTTTAGTAAAGTAATAATTTAAATTAAAATATTTTCTGAGATTTTGGTTTTATTTTATGAAAATGGATATCATTACAATATATATGGATACCTCCTTATGCTATCTCTAGTTCGAATTAATAAAAATCTCAACATTGGGGTGGGTTCAAACAGATCTAAAAGATAAAAATTTTGTAAATAAATTTGGTAAAAAAAAATATGTCGTTGCTTTTGTCCTGCTGTTGCTGTTGCTTCTGTCCTACGGCTACTTGTCCTCCTTTCCCTGTCTTTTTCTGTCTCTGATTGTCTCTGCCTGTCTACCTGTCTCTACCAGTAATTTATTACCTCTTCTGTGCTGTCTTTTAAAGTATCTGCTTGTCTCTATTTTCAATTTACTTTTCATCTGATTTATGTTTTTTTTTAAATAAAACCTATTTAAATTGAAGACTTTCTTTCAAAAACAACACATGTCTAAAAATGCCCAAATTAAGTTAACTGTAATAATTAGTGGTCAATTGTTGTATTTACCGGCACAAATGATGTTCTGTTTTTTTAAACTAACACAAACCAGAGATATTCACTGTCAAATACATAGCGTTTCATAAGGTCTAGTAGGACTGACATATTGTTTTTTACGTTTCCTGAAAAAAGCTGATTTTGGATTTGTGTGTTTTTTGTAAAAAGGTCTTCAATTGTTTTGTAATTTCTACTTTATTTATATATCCAACTTCAATACAATTAAAAAATACATCTTTATCTCTTTCAAAATTCCGACAGTTCTATCCTCGTTGACAATTAATAATTTATTAATAAAAAAACCTTTTTAAAAACAAAAAAATCCCACCCAATTACTTATATATTTTAAAATTTTCTGTACCACATCTTAATATTGTTATTTCCAAATTTTATGACGTCACCCGGAAATTTCCATATCATTTTATATATTATATATTCTTCAATTGGGTAAAATATTCAAACAATGTTTTTGGGCTTGCATGTTCTAACACCACAAATTGATAATTGTTTCATAAATGATAACACCATAATTTATAAATCTGTTATTTTCGGTACGAAAAACATTTCATTTTAAATATAAAAAAATATATATTTATGTTCAAAATGTAGTTTGGAATATTTATTATTCATAATCATAACGTGTAGTAATCATTTGTATACCCAATAAATATAAAATACCTATTAGTTTATAGACACAAAAAAAACGTTAAAATTTATCGAATCGATGCTTTTGTGTTTAATTAAAATTCCTAAAGAGATGAATAAATTGATAATATTTGGCACAGATTAACATATAATTTATTAAATTAGTACAAACTGGAAAATGTAGTTTGCGTAATTTATATTTTGAATACTTTTTTATTGTTAATTTACCTTTATAAATATAATAACTTTTTTACCAATACGAAGAAATAATAAAAGTAGAAGTTGTGTGGTGCACAAAGAGAAATTTTTATAGAATTATCTAAATTTTAATTATATTTAAAATTTTAAACCGATTCTCCTTACTCATTATAAATCATAATGTAGACCATCTAATTAATAAAAGTTTGATATCCTCTGAGCAGGGTAAATCGTTAAGATTGACATAAATTGGGAAGTTAAAAAAAAATTACGAAATTAAAACTCAAATTTGACACATTTGGTGGTTGTTTATGACACAAATGATGGAACCTAATTAATATAATATGGATTACCTTATGTTTTTATCTGTACAGTGTGTAACCAAATGGATTAAATTCAGTAGCTTAATTACTGTGCATATTAATAAATAATTCCGAAACACGTTAATTTTGGAATATAAAAGTACAGAGATAAAACACGAATACAGATCAAAGTTGTTTATCTACTTCAAGAAAAATATCTCGATTTGACTCCTATATCTCAAGGGACAATTGGTAAAATTGAAAAATAATTTCGACAGCTTGAAGATACAGGACATAAAAAAAGCATTCGAATTCAATGAGTAATGATACCAAATTTTCTTGAATTTGAGGCCAACTTACATACTTCCAGTCGACAAGCAGCCGCAATATTATATCGATCACTGGAATATTAGAACAAAATAAAATATATCTATAAATTGATACCATAAAAGACGATTTTGATCTAAGAACGCATTTAAGTGAGTAAGTAAAGAAAATGTTAGATAACAATGTTATCCAACCAGAACAGGTTGTGTTTTATTTTAAATGGACTTTTACACTTTACGGCCATACTAATCGTCAAAATTATCTGCTCTCATGAAAATCCTCACTGATTGAGAGAAGATAATACACAATACCCTGAAAAGGTTAATGTTTGGGAAGGGATAGGTGGATAATATGTCATTGGTCTCTTTTTCATTGATGGCCATCTGTATGGAGATACTTATTTAACACTGCTCCAAAATAATATTGTGCCAACTTTGACAAATTTATATCCTAGTCGCGCAAACCAACAAGTTCTAGTGAGTGTCATATGGTATTAGCAGGACGAAGCACCACCACATTAAAATAATGTCCGGCAGCACCTCGACCAAATATTTCCAAATTAGTGTTTAAGAATGCGAGGATCGATATAATGATCAACACGATTACCTGATCTTAGGCCATTAGGCCATCAGATGTTGATTAACGTTAGAAGTCAATTATATTTACGATTAGGATGCATGCATTTTGAACATCTAAATTAATACTTATTAATATTTTACACTAATTAACCAATTGCGGGTAGGTGCCTTTACCACCACTAAATGTGTAACTATATGATTTGGTCTTAACAATTCAGTTTCATTTAATTGACTCCATATGTAAGGTATCAATGGCGACGGCTCTGAAGATGGCTTTATTAAGCTAAAAGTGCTTAGCCTAATTTTTTTAATAAAAATTTTCTAGTTTTTACTCAATTTTGTACCTTTTTCACTTTCATTTCACCAGCAGTGTGTATACCACTCTTAGTCTACTTATTAGTTTATTTATAATTCATTTATAACGTACTAGTTCATTTATTTAATACTTAGGTGCTATTATAACTCACAATTCTAAATTATTTTTTACAATTTATGTTTACTATACAACACTATCGAAATTTTAACGTCTACCGACAACCTCTCGCTATTTGTACAAAAATTTATCGGCTTGGAAACGAAACAATCAAGACAGAAGCATCTTAAAAGCTTTCTTTACGCTTCGATCCGGCGCGAAGATTCCAGCATCTGTCCTCGAACTAAAACTGTATGATTGTATCTGCAACTGGACCCAAGTTATTAACTTTTTTTTGAAATAGCTGGTATTTCTTGGAGTTTAGAATCGATTGGGCAGCTTGGAGCCTTTTAAAAACATTTTTTACGTTATTTAATTGTTTATTAAATGTCTTTCGCAAGACTATAATGTCATCTAAATACACCAGGCATGATTTTCAGAATATCCCTCTACGTTTTCCATAAGTCTTTTAAATGTCGCGGAGGCAATACATAGTCCAAATGGCATGACACTAAATTGCCACAACCCAAATCAGGTGGTAAAAACTCTATTTTCTTTATCTACTGAGTTCATTTTCACCTGCAAATGTCCAGACTTCAAATCTAAGGTAGAAAATAGTTTACTTCTTGCCAATGTGTCCAAGATATCGTCGATTGGAGGCAGAGGATAACTGCCTTTCTTGGTAAAATTGTTCAACTGATGGTAAACCACATAGAACCCCGCAGTTTCATCCATTTTCTGGACCAGGACTACCCGAGTGACTAATAGGCTGGCAAAAGGTTCTATCACCCTGTCTTCCTTCAATTCCCGAACAATCCTTTAAGCTTTCTTTCTATTGGCCTTTGGTTATCTTCGAGTTGATTGACGAACCGGCCAGGCATTACCACAACAGATATTTTTCCTGGTTTTCCTCCTTTTGGTAAAAAAATATCACAATATCGTTGAAGAAGTTCCTTTATTTTCTTTTTGTCTAATTAATTCAGAGAATAACTAGAAAATGCCAGTCATTTGCTCGAATTTGTCGTTGAAATTATAAGAAGTTCTGTCTAACGAATTATGGAAGTTACTGGTAAACAAGCTCCGATTCTGGTATCTTTCTTGATGGTAATTGGGTGATCATTAACGTTTATGAAACGGACTTGAATTTCTTTAGTAGCCATTTTCGATAAAAAAGACTCGTCCAACCTCTTCATCGTGTTTACAAGGTTCCATCATGACAGATGTTCCTTCTTCCATATTTTCTTGAAGCCGAGCTACTATACTGGTTTCACTTCCGCCAGGTGCCACCGTATCCTCCTGTAAAGCAACTGGTTCGATACTGTCTCCATATGGATGTAGGAATGAATACCTTTTTGGCACCATCTTTGATAACTTTTTAAAATCCAACTGGAAATCATGTAAGTTTATTACATACATTCCAAGTAAAACATCTTCTTTGATATCAGCGACAATAACAGTGTGAGTGATTGTTTCTGTACAAATTCCTAATTGAACCTGGATTTCCCTATGGATGTTGGCACTTTCACCTGTGGCAGTCCACAGTCACAATTCTGTTGGTAAAAGTGTCTTCTCTTTATGTTTCTTGGTCGTATAATGGTCCTAGTTGCTCCAGTATGCACCAACACTATATCATTTTTATCATTTACTTGGCCGTGTACGTGTACACTATCATCGCGACATTTCAAAGAGGCTATGAGTATGAGAGGGTCTTTGGAATGGTTTCAGATCGAGGCTGTCCCCTTTGAGCCTACCCGCTCCAGTTTTCCTGCAGCTTTTTGTCTTCATAGGTTGTGACCCTAGGCTGTTTGCACAAACTGCGTACATATCCCAGTTCACCGCAATTCCACCACCTGATGGTCTTCGTTTACAGCTTTTTATCAATAAAGTTCTTTATTATGTTAGCCAGTTGATCGAGTTTATTCTTCCACGTCTTTTTCTTTTACATTTCTCACTTTACTGTATACTCCAGAAGCCTGCGTGGCTGCCTCATACTCTAGAGCAGCGGACAAGATACCGACCAATGTTTTAATGTTTTGTAAGTGTTTTCTGCATTTTGTGATTACGGAGTCCATCAGCAAATGTTTGGACTACCAAATATTCTATCAGGATTTGTGGAGCAGACGGATAGGCAAATCGCACCAACATGGCAATATTTACTTCATATTCTTGAAGGGTCTCGTCTCGTTTCTGTCTGAGATTCTTTAACTGTGACTGGTATAAATGGTTCATGTGTTCCTGATTATATCACATGGTTAGTCTCTTTTTAAGTTGTCCAAAACCATCTGTTTTTTTTACGGGTATAATCTAAAGAATATCGAAAACGTCTCCTCGAAGGACGATGGTTAAATTTACTACCTTTTCTCTTTCAGACCATTCGTTAGTTTTGGGAGCTGTTTTAAACTGGGCAGCTGTTTTAAACTGTTTAAGGTAGTTGATCCATGACATCTTTTCATCGAAAGTTGCAGCTTTAACACGGGCAGAATTAACAGTTCCTTCTAATTTCAGCTTTGACTTCAACTCATGGCATTTTATTTTACTTTCCTTGGACTGTTCTATGTGGTTCATTTCATCTATCTTCTTTTTTCTCAATAGAAAACATTATTTTCTCCTCGAGTGAAGATATTTTATTTTTTATAGAAGAAATTTCGGGAGACATTTTTTCTTGCAAGGACAAAACTTTACTATACTATAAGGAAGAAATGTCTGAAGAAACTTTATCATGAAAGGAAGAAATATCAGAAGACATTTTATTTTCTAATGATGAAATGTCGGAAGAAACTTTAGTTTCTAAGGAGAAAATATAATTTTTTATAGAGGAAACATCAGAAGAAATATTGGTTTTTATATCAGAACACATTGCGGTTTTTAAGGAGGAGATATTATTTTCCAAATCTAAAGAAATTGAAGAAATTATAGCAGAACATGAATCATTAGTAAACAGATATGTTTACGAATCCAAAATTTAATTTTCTAGTGCTTCTTTAAGCCTTTTTGCCAGCTTTGATTTCTTCCTTGTCGTTTCCAATTCACGTTCGTCTAACTCTTGACGTAACTCAGTCACTTTTAAATAACAATTTTTTTAGCCAATTTTGTCCACTATTTATTTACAGATCCACTGCTAACTCCAATGTAACGATTATTTTATTTAAAAATAGTTTATATATTAAAAATAGTTTATAATTTATTTATAACATACTAAGGGGTCTATTCTGTAACGTTTTAGTTAATGTTAACGGTCAGGTTAAAAGGTTGTTTAATTATGACATTTAAATTTCAACTCAAATCTCTATTCAACATTCCATCAATTTAATGTTGTGCTAAAACCAATCTTAGTTAAAATAGACATGACAACGATATAATGTACCTAAACAGTGAATTGAAAGTAAGCCCATCCCAGCATTAAAAATAAAAAAAAGAATATTTTTGACAGTTAATCATTAGATTTATTATTGATAAAAGTTTTAATTTGAACCAAATACTACAGAATACAAAATTAAAAATAACATTATTTTTAAAACGCATGGTTAATTTTAAATTTTTTTTTACCGAATAGACCCCTACTAAATTTATTTAATGCTTATGTACTATTTTAACTCGCAATTCTAATTTATTTATTATAATTTATGTTTACTACACGACATAAATATTGAAATTTTAACGTCTACCGACAAACTCGCGCTATTTATACAAAAATGTGTCAGAATGCCAGAATAATCTCGAAAGCTTCGTTTGTGCGTCGAATCGCATACCGCGAAGATTCAACTATCGATTTCTCGAGTCTTTGTAGTGGACAGCAGCAATTGCTAACGCCAGACTCAATGTCGCCTAAACATAAATAAAAAACAGAGTCAGCTTCGCGCGACAATATATTTATGCTACACATTAAACAACTAATAAAATTAGTATTCTACTAAAGTTTTATGCTTTACAATATGTAACAGTTTTTTTAACCCACTCGAGGATGCGAAAATCAAAATCAACGCAAGTAATTGTCATGTTGAATTATCCATAAAATTACATTTCAAATTATGTGTTACTTGACCCCTTTCCCATTTAAGATTCTAAGGGAAACGATGAGAGCTAAAATTATTTAATAAAAGTGACCCTCTTGAAAATAAAAATGACATGTCTTTCTGATTTTTTTATATTTATTACTGGAAGAACCTAATATCGTCCTGAGAAGTTTTCAAATTGATACTCTCCAGACAGTGAATTGGACTGAACTAATAATAACATTGTGACAATTAACTCAACAAGTAAACAAGTTTCACCTTTATTGCCACTGGTTTCCTGTAGTTGCCCGACTGAAGTTCATTTTTCTCCGGTCTGGGCCGTTCGTCTTTAGTCGTATGGAATTCAGTATGAACAGCGAACTTAGGTATTCAATAATTCTGTTATTTTTAGGTTTATGATATTAAATTAATATTTTAAAAACTCTCTACTATACTGAATCGATAATATTTTACTTAGTTTCTTGAGTTTTTCTCAATATTTTGCCCCCTGTATACGCCCATGCTAATACATTAAATAATTTAAAATCTATATAAAGTATAGGTTTATACCAGTTTTCTTTTTTTATTTATTTAATGTTCATATCGTTAAACTAACAAATATAATATATCATCAATAAATTTTAATCGACACTACTTTTATTATTAAATTGTTAAATCACTTCATGTATTGTTCACAATAATTGTTAAAATAAAGAACACTCACCCAATTTGTTAAAGTTCTGCGTAAGTGATAAAGTTTCTGATAGATTATTTAAAAAGCATGATTACTACAACTACTTCAAAAGAAAATCTTGGATCGACTTTAGTAGTTAACAGCCTGGTTCGAGTAATTATATACGAGACATTTCCTTTTTATAAAATTAATAATATAAAGGGTCATACAATGTAAAATGGCATACGTAGTGATATATCGATATACTAAATAACTTGTATTTAGTGTGTTTCTGATTCTTTTTAAATAATATATTTTGCTCAGTTTTGCTTTTTAACCGACTTCAAAAAAGGAGGAGGTTATCAATTCGTCGCGATATTTTTTTTTTTTATGTATGTTCAGCGATTATTCTTTAACACGGTGTCCGATTTCAATGATTCTTTTTTTGTTAGAAAGGGGGTATTTCAGGGGTGGTCCCATATAAATTTAGTCAAAATCTAATAATTGGGTCCATGAGAAAATCCTCAAACTCTTCATTTTTTATGTATGTTCAGCGATAATTTTTTAACACGGTGTCCGATTTCAATAATTCTTTTTTTGTTAGAAAGGGGGTATTTCAGGGGTGGTCCCATATAAATTTAGTCAAAATCTAATAATTGGATTCATGAGAAAATCCTCAAACTCTTCATTTTTTATGTATGTTTAGCGATAATGCTTTACCACCTTGTCCGATTTATAAGATTCTTTTTTTGTTAGTAAGGGGGTACCTCAAGGGTGGTCCCATATAAATTTGGTTAAGATGTGGCATCTGCACGTTTTTGAAGTCGGTTTTTTTAAATTTTTAATTTGTAATACTTGTATGGCTTACGAACCACACTATATATTAGCAAGCAAAAAACAATAAATATTCTACATTTAGAAGCAGTCATATAGGCAATATCTTACATTTTTATATTATCCAGTGTTACGATTTGATTTCGCCCTGACATTTTTTGGGACCTGTCGTGGTGGTACGCAGATTTTAGCTATTTTGTTTATTTTTGTATGGTTGATTATTCTGGTAGTGGTCATGATATCACTTGAATCAAAAGTTCTATCCTAGAGTGTCTGGGGTAGCTCTTGCGTTTCCAGCTTACGGCTGTCAGTGACAATTCTTCAGGTTTTACTGTAGTGACACTTGTAGCTTGCTAATGGGAGCTTACGAGTTTCTGACTTGTTGTTTAATGTAGTTGCCTCCATCTTTAGAGCATATAAGACTCCATCTCTCACAAATCTGACAATGTTTGGTTACGTGTCATATTCTTCTTTTTTTTTATTAGTGACGTTCACCGTTTAGAGTATTTGGTTTTTGTATCATGGATAAAAAATATTCCTTACAATCTAACTTCTCGCGTAACAAAGACTTACGTTCGAGAAGAGGTAAGATTATGAGTGGAGCCAATAAAACACTATTAGGTAATTTTAACTATTAACGTACTAGGCGTATACTTTTGACTGTTAGAATAATTATTTCGTATTTCTTGTCTACATTATAGGAAAACTATACATACTTATTATATCTATCAACAGAAAGATAATTTGATCGTTTTTTTTCTATTAATTAAAAATAGTTTGCATGATAATGATTTAAAGTTACATTTCGTAGTTCTAAGTTCACGTTTTTATTTAATTTAAGTCTTTATAAACTAAACAAAGGTGCTCCTGTTAACTAAGTCCTTATTTGTAATTATAGATAATGAAACAAAATAGTTAAATATAACATAATATTCTACAGAGATATCTATAAAATATGAAAAATGAATATGCTGAGCATATCAAAAAATACATATGCCTGGAATATCTTTCTAGAATGTAGAATATGAAATATATTCTGTGAATATTTCATAAATATTGCAATATATTTTGGCAAATAGGTAGATTGGTGGCATATGCCAGGGATATAGTGTGCTGTCTGGGAAGTTTATATAACTTTTACACTTTATTGGCATATGTTCTCAAAATAAAGTAAGTGTAAAAAAATTACGCAATTTAACAGTCGACATTTTTAAATATCTTTTGAACCTCGTTTCATAAAATTACCAGGTTTTCAGGAAACACTAAAAACTTTTTTTGTTAATTTTATAAATGTAGGTAGCTTTTTTATGTAATAGAAGAGGCAAGTCAAAAAGATACCAAAAAATAAAAAAAAAATAAAATTACATTCAGTTACGCCAAAATATGAGTTACGATGTTTTGACTATACAACGACAATATGGTTTATAATTTATACATATTTTAAAATGGTTTGATGTCTATTATTATAACACGATATTAAATATGTAAAATTTTATTAAAAACAGCATACAGGGGCTACCAACTTTTTTATTCGCCCTGTATAGAATGTGATAGACCTTAATTTTGATTATTTAAGCAATGGCTATTACAGCGTATTATTCATTTGGAAAATATTTCCATGCTAATGTAAAAATCAAAATTCGATTTTCAGTAATTTTTGACTCACCCTGTAACTAATAATAATTAACGTTATTTGTTATGGTGGAATTATTGTTTGATATCAATCAAGCAGTATTGTCTAAAAATATCTGTAATCATAGTAGTATCTTAAGAGGCACGTCCTTTTTAAAAAATCGCCAATTTGCAAGTTTAAAAACGAGACATAGGATTGAGTTGTGCCCATGGACAGTATTGTTTAGCAAGTCGACAACTACAACACATCAAAAAATCAGGAAATTCGACAGAAGCTCATTTGTGTATAAGCCGACAGCCTGGTCCTTTTCAAAATTCCTAAGTATATGAAACTGGTTTCGAAACAGCTATTTATGAAACCAGTTGCAAAATGCCTTATTTTATGTAACAAGTGAGTATTTTCTAGACGAGCAGAGCGAGGTCCCGCAACATGAACAAGTTGAAGAAAACGGCATTTCGCAACGATTAACATACAATATTTTTTCTAATTTTTAATAGATTATTAATAAAATTGTGTTTTGGTAAGAAATTACTGACATCTAGGCAATCAATATTACTACTTTCTTGTATTGTCAGTTGCATATGCATCATACTGAAAAATATAAAATTAATTATTTGTTCTCGATAACTTGTAGTGGTTTATATGGCTTACTAAATTTATTTAGTTTTTAAAAAAGTACGTTTTTTTGTGGTGTATTGCGTTCGAATTATTTTGTGCCGATTTAAAATGAAATATAAAGACCAAAACAACATTACTACAAGGTTGTAAGTTTAACCAATTTCTATTTTTATAAGTCAACCTGCCCTTCTTTGATATAAACTTTTGATAATAATGTATATTATTGAATTAATACTGAATACAAAAATTATGATATTGCTATACAAAAATGTTTTTTTGAGTTTAAATACTATTCCCGAAAAAAAAAATGTTTTTGGTGTGTTCACAACTTTAATACTATTAAATTAAAAAATATAGTTATATAGTGTAATATTTATTTATAAAATTTAAAAATAATTACAAATGTACTCCTTTTTCAAATATATATCTCACCATTCGCGATTTAAGCTAAGTGATACGCCCTCTAGAGAAAATTTGCAGTGTTGCCAGTAGTAGCAAAATTTCGTTACGTCGTCGGATTTAAGCTCTTGAAGAAATGGATAAGACCTTTTATTTAAGAATCAAAATTTGTGTCTAGAAATATGTAATCATACTTTATATTTATTTAGGAATTTTTTTATGAAACCGATTTATTATATTGATTTTTTTTTTAATTTCAGTTCATTTATTAATTTTGTTTTAAAATCAGTTCATCATTTGGCAACATTGACGTTCGTGTTCATTGTTTACATTTTAATTTGTATCAATTACAATTTGAGTTTTTTCTTACCTTTTAGCTTTAAATTTGTTTATTTCTTAAAGTATGTGATAGTGTTTAAATTCTATATGGTGTTAATGTCAAAATTAAAACTGAAGTATTCATTATTTTCCAAGTGCAAGTCATAAAATTTTTTTTACGATAAATGAATGTCTATAAATTCACAATATAGAAATTTTGCAAAACTTTGTTTAGAATAAAACTGTAATCTGTTCTTGTAGCAACTAATAGGTGAATATTTCCAACAAATTAAGTCATACACATGATAAATATTATATTTATGACGAAAGCACGAGAACTAAACTTAAATTAACACTAAACACTATTACAATGAGAATATTGTCTAAAAACAGTTAAAAAAATCACAAATACAAAATCCGCCCAAAACAAACACATGTAAATAAACAAACCTCCTACTTATAGGTGACAAATGACAGGCTCGCGAAAATTAATTTGAATCGCGAATAGATATATTTTACTTAATTCAAATGTATTACTTACATTATGCGAAATATTGACTTATTAAAAAATTTCTACAAAAGAACGTAAAAGTATTTTTTAAATGACGGTATAATACTATTCTTGATAAAAAGGTTATTCATAAAATAGTGACATTAACGCCATCTATCGGCAGGTATTTGAGATAATCGTATGGGACCTTATTTCAAATAAAATATGAATCTTCTGCGGTAGAATTATGTATTATTGTAAACATTTTTGAAAATATGGCACTATTCATGAGAAGCAGCGAAATGTGTTTGAAATACATTTATTTTAAAAACGTTATAACGCTTTTATTGAAAATAATTTTCAACTCCCTCTTCACCTACGTCTCTGACTACTCTATACTCTCGACTCACCCATAACGATGTGCCCTATTTTAAATGCCCTACTTCAAAATTAGTTCTGGCTATGTATCTGCCTCATTATTAACTTAAGAATTATCTAACATAGATTTTTAATGCATATTTTTGCAAAAAAACTCCAGTTAGGTAATAAGTAATGCCTAATTGTAATTTTGACAGCTACTGCATCTCAATATTCTATACGAAACCAAAATGTTAACTTTATTATTGTTTGAATTACCAATTATCCCACTGTGCTCATTTCAGAGCAAATACTAGACGATCACTGTACTGAAATAGGAATTTTTATCAGTATCTTCAATTTCTATAACACTCCTTTCTCGTCATGTAAGCAGGCGGGCTTCGAATGCGCTAGTTCCGTTTGAGAACACTTGACTGCATACAACCTACAACTAACTGTAGTTACCTTGGTCAAGTTCAGTCAATAAACGATCGATCATTTTAGTTCAATGCACCGATATTCATTTCGATTCCAGTTTATAGGCAAATAACCGAATCGAATTACAATAATTAGACGACGAACTATGCAAAAAAATTTGTAATTATTTGATTGTGTTAAAATTGGATATCAGTAATAGCTATTTTCGATATGAGTGACTAATTTGTAGTGTTAAGGCACGCGATGTGATGATTATCAGTTTAAGAATAATTTGAATGCCTTAAACACACAATTAATAATGAAAAACTTGGTATTTCATGTAAATTTTATTTAAAAAATGTATTTTGCAAAGCGCTTTCGGCCTCAAGCCAGCATCATCGCGTATATACAATAAATGTATTACTGTGCAAATGTATTGATGAGAAGTTACGTATTGAAAAACTCTTGAGGTGTCTTCCACGGAGAAAAACTCTTCCTGGAAATCGTTTTATTTTTTATTAATATTTAATGAATAATGTTGAGGTATTGTTTCTCTCCGCTTTTTTATTTTGTGATCGTAGGTAGGAAAAATATTGAACATCACATGTGCAAAAGAAAACTAAAATTAATATTGGTAAACTGATATCCTTTTCATGTTGTTGTATAGATTTATTAAATGTTTCGCAGAAAAATATTAACGAAAAGGTACCTAATTAATTTGTTAATTATGTAAGGTTTTGCATTTAAGTAACTATTTAAAAATGATTTGTAAATACGAGTAATAATTGTCATTAAAAGAAATTATCTTTACAATTTTCACATGTAAATTTTTGCGGCATTTTTAATTTTTCAATACCTTTTAGCTAGACTGTCCAGTATTTATTCACTCCTTGACAATCTCTAGCAAATAAATCATTATGGGCGATTGACTTCCGACGATGTGCCGTCTCTGTTCTATCCCGGATAGATATTAATAAAGCTAAAATATCAGAGTGTGTTTATGTTTACATATAGCTAATTGGTTTACCTGCTTCTCGTTTTAGCACGGCCGACATGTTTGCTTAGGACAACTTCGTTTTTTCAAGCGAAATTGTATTATGTTACCCACACCCCTAGCGCCCCTTGTACTAAAGACGATTTTGATTTAGACAAACGTTCCATCCATATTTTTTGATCAATTCGTCCCTAATTTTGGATGATAAATTAATAACTTTAATTTTCTGTAAATGTTTATTGGGAGGAAATTTCCAATTCGGCTTTCCAATTAACCCTTCATGGCAGGGGCGGCGGGTTTTGATTTTTTAGTGCAAGGTGAAAAAGTTATTAATTGATCGAGAGCTATTTTATTATTGGAAATACGAAAAAAAAAATTATATAAAAGTTGTATGACCATGTTTAATAAAAATTCTTAAAAATGCAGGGTGGTCCATAAATAAGGAAGTATTTTTCAATTTTTTAAATGCAATATTCTATATTTTATACCATCAATTAATTAATACAGGGTATTTTATTTAAAAAGTTGAGAAAATCTATATGCAACGTAGCAAATTAATAAAGTTAATTAAAATTGTTTGACGATATAAAAACAATTAAATATGTGTAACTATCTGCAGGGCGTTTAACTTTAAAAAAGTATAGATTTGGTCAGCACCTCGTTTATGGACCACCCTGTATATTTAAGAATAATGTTTTATAATCTTATATATTAAAAATTTCTTCGAATTTCCAATAATAAAACAGCTCTCAATCAATTCCGCACTGATGGGACACCCTGTATATGTGTTATTGGCTAACATGTTGGTATCGTTAAATAGGGAAATTTATAAGAAATTTTATACTAAAATAATATACAGGGTGCCGCATTTGAAAAAATTGAGTTAATCGAACTTAAAATTAGCCGTATTTAAAACATGTTTCAAAACACTTTGTATAAAATAAACCAATTCTATCACTAATGTTCGTTAGCTTAGTATCTTATAAGTGTGTATATAGAACAATTTTGAAATCAATGTAAACCTACCTAAACTATCATAATTTAATTCTGCATCATTCTTTAGTTAAAAAAAAACTAATTGCTTGGGAAAACCACAATATTTTTTTAAAAACATTTTAGGGTTAAATACAGTATTACCAAACCATACATTTTTATTTGCCAGACAAAAATGCAAAACTCTTTATATCTAAAAATATTTTTAAAATATGTATTTTTAAAATCTATACAACATTTATTTGAATTTGAAATATTTGAAACTTGAAATATTATGCACTAATGGGATATAATTTAAAAGCATTTCATTTTTTTTTATTTAAAAATTTTAAAGACACGAATAACTTAAATAGAAACACTGATACTTTAAATACTACCTTAACCAACGCATCACGCAAAATAAAGAAAAAAATTTATTAAATCACGCCCTTGCGATGGCAAGCTTGGGATATTGCGATCCACAGGCGGCGACGTATTATTCTGTTTCTGTCTATTCAATATGATTGTATTTTTATACCGTTTTTCTCGAGTCAGGATGGAAAAGTTAACGTATTGTATAAAGGGACAGAGGTCGGTCGCTTTCAAAGGGGGCGTGGGTGGCTTTGTGTGATTTCACAATACCCTGAGCACCAGCGAGCGAATATATGCAATTTGTGGTTGATTGGTTGATTTACTTAAATTTAAGCCATTTTAAAGTGAACTAGTGTTTGAAAGGTGTTTTACGTAATGAGACAAACCGTTTTTATAGGGCGTTCCAGGATATGTGGGCAATCCTTCAAATTTAGATTGAATACATAAAAGACAAGTTTCAATAATTTTTCTTCATAAGGTGTCCCCTATTGATATAAAGGCCCATAACGGACGTCTCTGGAAATTGTTTTAAATTTTAGTAACATTTATTGAAAACTGTGTAGGTATTGTTTAGGATTCAACAATTTTCAATTCTTAGATTTATGGAATGCATTTATAATATAGAAGGAGCTCTTGTCGAACTGACATGTACAATTATTTATTAAATACCACATTAAAGTTTTTTTTTTCGAAAATACTGAATACTTCGTTCTAGTTATTACTATCAGCAAGTATCAGGCAAAACTATTGCCATATACTCTGATAGCCAAGCAGCTCTAAAGGCAATTCTCTCACCAGAAATCAAATCACGACTGGTGAAAGACTGTCTAGAAGACCTGACAGAGCTAAGTAGTCAAAATAAGGTGACCTTAGCCTGGGTTCCAGGCCATGAGGGATATCAGGGCAACGAAAAGGCCGACGAATTAGCCCGAGAAGGCTCAGATAAGTCCATGACAGGCCCTGAACCCTTTTGTGGAGTCGCTAAGGCACTGTGCAAGGCATCCATTAAACAATGGATGCAAAAAGAGTCTCAGGAATGGTGGAACAACTATCCAAGACTGAGACAGGCCAAACAGTTCATCAAGGAACCATCGGCCAAGTTTACGAAAGACCTACTGGATCAAAAACGTCAAATCGTTAGGATAACAGTAGGCCTTCTTACTGGACACTGTCGCCTCAAAAGGCACATGAGTGTCATAAATCCAGCAGAAGAAGCAACTTTGTGCAGGTTCTGTGAAGAAGAAGAGGAAACATCATTCCACGTCGTGTGCCAATGTGAAGGCTTGGCTGGAATGAGGTTTCTAACATTGGGCGAAGAAAAGCCAATTGCATGCAACTACATGCGGGAGCCACTTTCAAAGCTACTAAGTCTAATAAAAAAGACCAGGCTAGACGACATACTCTAAAACAAACGGAGTCCCACAATAGATCTGAAAAGGTCGCGGTGGACAAGGACAAATAACGTCCAACTCCTAATCTAATCTAATCTAATCTAATCTAATCTAATCTACTATCAAGAGTTCCTTTTCTAGCTTAAAATTTAATCTGTTCAAAAATATAACTTTTGTATCTTTATAATACATGTTGTAAAATATTCAATATTGTGTTAAAGCTGCTAACTGAATAAGCCAAATATATTTAAAAGGACCTATTTTAAGGAGACCTACTAGTATCCATTATATTAAAAAATATTAAATTTCATCGAGTAGATTCTTTGAAAATTATTAAAAGAAAATATATATTTTTACGGGTGTTCATTATGGACTTGTTTTCTGTAGAAAATATAGGAACTAATCATGCTAATATGATGTATTCTGTTCAAAACCAGGAGATTACCCACATAATCTAAAAACTTGTATATAATACAAATATTCTCCACTCGAAGACATTAATACGATCATCCTTCCGCCTGATGGGCTATGAAGAAGATCATGGGTTTGCCCTTTTATTGATTTGAGAAACTCACTCACCTTTTCAAATTTGTGGTATACCAAATCTGTCGTTCATTAACCAAAGCCAATCTGTAGAACGGATGAGGTTTTCAATGATTTTTGAACCTACTTCTTTTAAGAAACTGGTATCTTGTCGAGTTTACTCTACTTCGACTTTTCGCTCTTCCTAACAAACACAATTGCTATTTTTTCATTCGTATCCGAATTTTAGGGATCCAAGGATTCATTGTCTGCTGCTTCTGTTCGTCTGACCTTGGCTGTAACTACTTCACCAGTATCCATACATACTTATTGTCGTGGACTGGAAAATCATTGAATGATACCGAAGAGGTAGCCCAGACGTAAGGACTCTTCTAGGAAGGAGTGTGCCCCCTTTATAGCAGCCTAGCTTGAAAAACCACCTCCTCTTCTTTTATTTCTTTCCCGCTTCTAATCTCTGAATGATTTACTTCTAGTTAGGGTCTGCAGTATAATATTGAAGGTTAGTATCTTCTCTAATTTTTTATGCATCTCTTTTTGGAGCGTTTTAAGCATTTTGCACAATAAAAACTTGTACTCAGGTGTGGGTTCTGGTCTGTAGTAAATACAGCGGTTATCGGACTCATCGGTAGTCTTTCCTATCCATTTGGTAAAGAATTTGAATAAACCATGTTCGCTTAGCACCTGTGTCATAAAAAATTCAATGTTTCTATAGGTATATACAATTTTACTACCATTTAATATCTGCCATAAGCCTTTTTGTTTTCTTTGGTTTTAGGAATAGTAATCTATGTAGTAATCGTGTTTTACAAGTTCCGTTATATAACCGAGTTTATTCTACAAATTGTTACATTTTGGGATATTCTCTATGTTAGATTTTTAAGTTTTTATTATTGTTAACATTTGTTACAATATTTTTTTGCAGACTGGTTTGTAAAATTTTCTGAGTCTCCAATTGTTTGGACAATCAGATCCCGACTGAGCAAGGCAAAGTAAAATTCTTGGTCAAAAAATTTGAAGGAAAAACGCTAACAATTCTATAATGGCCAGCTGTCTGATGAACCATTCGTTTCTGCACTTTTTCCATTTTTGTTCTGTGCACATATACTTGCATTACCCCCACTTATACTGGTCTTCCATATAACAAAACCAAGTGCACTACTACGCACACAACTTTGAGCTCCTCCAACATTGGGTGTGAGTTTGCTAAGTTTCCTAATTAAGTTCTCTGCTGTCTTTGTTGCTTTCTCAATATGTATGCCAAAGTCGTCAATCCATATACTCAAGCCATGTGGTCCTGCAGCCATTTGTTCACATTCATTAATGCCATATTGGTTTAAAATAGGCTTTGCTGTTTCTTTTGCTCTAACAAGTAGTGCTAAATCTTCGGCAAAATCGATTGCAATTACTTCATTCTTAAAGTAAATTCCTAAGATGTTATTATAAAATGTGTTACACAACAGTGTCACTAGAACAGATCTTTATGGTACTCCGTCGTAACTTTCATTTTTTATACTGTCTATCATTATTTTCCATTCTGACAAGTATTGTTTTAAAATATTTATAAAATACCGAGGAATGTTTCTATTAACTAGTTAATTAATCATCAAGTCCCACAAAACAGTATTAAACACATTTCGGATGTCTAAAGTTATCAATACTAACCATTTTTTAGCGCATTTCGTGGCTACTGTTATTAACTTCTTCGACCACTTGTACTGTAGAAGGTTAGAAGGTCCTTCTCTGAAATTATATTGATGCACTTAGAGTACCTCGTGTTGATCTATTAGATCCGTTAGTATCTTTGTTTTTGGAACCTGTTCTTCACTGTTCTCATCATATCTCTCGTCATATCTTTTCTAGACCATAAACAATTTTTTACTTCTTTAACTTGTTAATAATGTATTTATTTATTCGAAGTTTACCAAAATTTTTTGTTTTTCCCATTTTACTTTAACGTTTTATGTATTACAAGCCTGAAGATGAACCTTTGAGGCAAAACCAAGTTGCACCTGTATTTGAGCTTTTATTCTTTCTATGAAATATTGTAATAGTAACAGCGCCATAATAATTATTTATTCACATTAAATTAAGAAAAGAATAACAGCGCGTTGTGCATGCCTCGTATCAAAGAATAAATAATATTGTTGTCAGGATCATTTTAATGTATTTTGCAAGTTAAAGTAGATGTACATAAATAAAGTTCCTACATCAGTAAGGAATAAAATTGTGTGTTTTAAATTGCCCAAAAAAGCCAACATACCTTTCAATAATCACATAATGCAGGATTAATTAAACAAAATATTATCTAAACAAACGAAAAAAACAATTTCAAATTAATTTATTCAATTCTTTTTTTTACATTTGTTTATATTTTGCATAATTCAAAAAACCTTAGAGTGGAAGTACCTCTTAAAGACCATCGATTCTAATAACTAGAAAATTACAATTTTTTATCAAAACAGCAATATTTTTTTTTTATTTTAAAGCGCCCAATTCAATATTAAAATTATATTGTCAATTTCACGTCTTTAATTTCTGAGCTATAAAGCTTACTATTTCGGGAAGTTCCACCAGATTATATAACTCTCAGGAAAGCGATCTACTTCTCAACTCCAACATTCATTTACCTCTACGCTGAAGTTTACTAACGATTATATCTCTTCTGTACCCTTGATGATAGACGGCTTGTCAACGTTTTCGGACTGGTTACAAGACCTGCACTTCTTGTTGTTTAGTATTCTAATATACCTCGCCTCTTCCAATTTCAACAATCGAAATAGGAAGTATTCATTTAATTAATTTAATATTTACTAGTTACCTTAGTACCAGCAGCCCCTAATTTTCTATTAAATTTTTAAAAGTTTTAAATTACTTGTATTGATGATCGACCTTGCCATGTTGTATAAGATTAAGATGTTTCAAGTATTTTTCTTTTGGGTTTGAAGATGACATTCGAGTCGAAACGGGTTACCTGTTTTAACTTGTAATAATTATTTTTTGATTCGAAAATAATTAAACTATCAGGCAAAAATCCATCGGTGCTTCCAGCGTGGGTTATTTATTATTAAACGATTTCCTTTTCCTGTTGGATTTTTTATTCCACAAGAGACCCCTTCTATATAGGCTTGTTTTTTAATTTTGATGGAGGTATCTTGCCAAATTTTTGTTACTGTATGTCCTTCATTAACCCAATCGAGGGTTCAGAGTAAAAACCCGATGAATAAACAAATTTAGTCATGAAGATATCGGAGTTTAGAGATTTCATTGATTTTTGCTCCTTCTTTTAATTACAAATTAAATGCTTTTGATAATTTGCCTCAATCAATTTGTAGTAAATATTATATCGATTAAACGGATTGATTTCATTTTTTTTTATAAATTGAGATTTGCTTCAGTTTTACCAAACTTAAGACACTAAGGCACCGACTTATCGGGTTTTCGCTCTACTAATTATTAAAGAATTCTATAGAATGATCAGAAAAGTTATTATCATGCAATGAATAGTATAACAAAAAGTCTGAAAAACCTTAAACGCGAGTAGTTATGGTATTTATCCTAATTATCTAAATAATAAAATAAAAAATTTAGTTAGATAGTTACTAGATAGGTTTTAAATAAACAATTTTACGATGTTCTTCAACATCTCTTAAATCTTAAATGTTCAGCAAGGACCAGATTTCTGCCTTTGATCATGGTATGTAGCTGGAATGCAATTTTGTGACTTATTGGTAGGAAACCAGTTTTATTCATTATATCTATGTTTTCTTTTGAAGTAAAAATGAAGAAAATAAAAATTTAAATCGTAAATAAACCAATGATTTTTCTTTTGGTAAAACATTTAGATTACACACGTTTTTATTTAACGGATTTTTCTTTTATTTTGACATTATTTAACCTATTCTTCAATGACAACTTATTGGGCTTAGGCAAATTCTTATACGTTTTCTCATAAATAGTGTTGCCTGTCTACGTTTTAATAATGATTTGTATTGATTATACTTACTTTTTAAAGGTAAAGCAATAAAAATATATAATAAAATAATTTTTTCTCTGGTTTTACAAATCTATTTACTTTTATTAAAACAACATATATTTTTTAATTACGAATTTTATTAAAAATTGTATTGTCAGTATACGAAAAAATCGTCCGTTAGTTCATAAGGTATTTGGCGATGCTCTCAAAAATAATTTATTTTCGGTAGAGTTTTAACATGTTTTTTTGGTTGACTTATTTGCAACTTCGGGTCATATGAAAATGTTATTTCACTTGGCAACTCAAAGTTATTTGTCATAGATTTTTTTTCGATTGTTTTCTGGTTCTAAAATTTGACGGTGAATCGTCGAAATTTTGATTGATTATGAAAATGGTTATAATTTTAAAATTAGTGGACATTTCATAATTAAAATAAATTTTATTTGGTTGGTTGTTGTCGTCTTGTGTTCTGTTTTTAATTAACTTGGTTGCTAATGATTTAAGATCAAGTGCTCCGAAATACTTAAATTTTTTACTCCGTAAGGCAGTACTGTCTGTTTAATGTCATTAATATTCTTTATTTCCTTCTGAGTTTGTTAAAAAATATTTTTCCAGTCGTTTACTAGCTGCTTCTATCGCCGAATGTACATTGTCGCATAAAAATGGCCGCTCTCTGGAAACTTCTGTTCTGAACTGCCCAGAGAAGCATTGCAGCAACGTAATGATTACGGTTTTGACCGCTACATGTGTCTGAGAATAACGTAACGTGACGTACATATTTTAGGGTAAATTCCTTTAAGTATGCAATTTCCAATTTTTCCATTTATTTTGCTTCAACACTTGCAATACGTATTATTACGCGGCATACACAAAACGATGTCTGTCGCCGGGCTACACTTTCATTAACCAATCATCAACATGTATTCTACTATCCTGTTAAGAATGCGTGTTGATGATTGGTTAAGGAAAGTATAGTCAATGACAGACGTTGTTCTGTGTATGCCCAGTTAGCAACACGGATTCATATATAATTAGATTATGCATTACCAATTTTCTAAAATAATATAGCTTGTTAACCTGGCCATTTGGAATCTCTAAAACTGCCAGCAAATCATCTGATTTTCGAAAATGGCACGATTTTTGTCATTTTGACAGAGCGTCCGTCACCTTCAAATAAATTTGAACAACTGAACACTAAACACCTAATGACTAAACTAGCTCAGCTTAGAAATCAAATGCTAATTAGGCATTCCAAACAAATGAATTGCCAGTGGGAAGGTTTGGTATATCTAAGGGTGGCGACATACGGTGTATTCTATCTACTTTACGTAAAATCATGAATAATGGATAACATTTAAATATTTTATGTCAAACACAATAAAAATAATATTTAAAAAACTCACCTATACATTTCTTCATAAATTGGCAGGCTTGGTGACTACTACTTCGAATAAAAATAGCGTCCAAGTTGCAAGATTATGTCGCTACCCCCTTAGATATACAAGAATTTCCCACTGGCACCTATTGTTTGACAGGTCGTTGGAATGCCTAATAGCATGGGTACAATTAAGCTTACTGGATTTTTGCGCTCATAAAAATGTAAAATAGTTTCAAATTCTGGAATATAAAATCATCTAACATCGTTTTAGTTATTTATTTAGGAGGAATAATACAATAAGTGTAATATAGAATTATATTATTAGAAGTGAAAATCAAACAAGTTGTGTTAATTATATTTTATATATTTCTTTATTTACTTTTATTTAGACCAAAGTCAAATATCTTAACTTTATGTCAAAATTAGATAATAGGAAAATCAGATACACCAAGTTATCTGTTCTAGCAGAGAAACTGTGATCTACGGCTAATACAAGAACAAAGTTGGTTTATAGAATACTTACCCAAACAAAAATTGATCTTTACTCTTTTATCGGTTTTTGGGTATACCGGTTAAGAAAACTTACAGATGGAATTTCACAGTGCACAAAAACTGTATTCGATGGTATATAATTATTAATTTTTCAACTTTTCCGACTGATCGGGTTTTGGCTCTAAACCCTCGAAGGTTTGTTTCAAATAAAATATATGTTTATGCTGATTCCTTGCGTCTGCTATTTTCCTTAAATACTCATGCCGCAATGATTTAGTCTTCATCTGTTAAAAAGCTATTTCTGTCACGTTTTTTGTAACGAAATTTAGGTCATGTAATAGTTCTGCAGATGAAAATATGATATATTTGGAACAGTGGGGCTACTTTCTATTTCTGAGTGTAATTTTTTTAAGGTAGGAATTTCATTTCATTCTTTACCCAAGTTTCAATAAAGGTTTTTATTACGGGTAGCCTGTCCTGTTAAGGGCGTTTAAATTGCCGAACTCCTCTAACCAGGTTGGCTAGTAATCTCTGGGGATGGGTTCCTGTAAATAGTCACTTTGATTGAAAGATTGTTAACATGGCTTTATTTTAACATAACCGTGATTTTTGATGTCAAAAATCACTAGAACCAATAAATATAATTTACCAGAAAAAAAAAAAGAATATTATATACAACTGCGTGTTTCTACAACTATTCTTAAAGTAAAATCCCCATATAATATATAATCCTCTGAGTGGTTATTCCGGATGACGTCAAGCGCTTTTCATACGAAAAAATCAAACCCCGAAATGATTATTACAATTAATATAGAAATCTATATACCAAATTAATTTAAACTTCTATTTAAACAAATAACACGCACCGTTTTCTGCTGATTATCTTTACATATATATTGTAGGTTGAATCTCAAGCAACATGCCGTTTTGAGGTTAATTCCTAATAGATGGGCCCCTCCGAGATATATTAAAGCAATTGTCTTACTTGTGGTTAAGTGAACTCAACTAAGCACCCTTGATGTCCAGTTCGGCAGCTTCCTCTTGGTATCGGTAGGTAGCAGACTGCTATAAAAATGACTTCTTACTCAGTGGGGCTATCTAATTGTTCGAATTCTATTTCTAGCATGAAAACGGTGACGTGGTGCCTTATCAATATGGAGAGGTGAAGAGAAACTTGCACACAGTCTTCAGGAGTATTCCTTTAATAATAGCGTTTCTGCAGAATGTAAATTTGGAACGAACGAACGAAGGAAGGAACGCGCGAACAAAGGAGTGAACGAGGGAAAGGAGGTCTGAAAAACATTGACGAGTGAAACGATTATGTATACAGAAGGCTGTTGGGAATATAGGTAGGTGAAATAATAAATTCATTTTGAAAACTCACCCTTGATGGTATGTGCCCTCTTAGTTATTAGTTTATTAATAAATTCACACTTTCATCCGGATACTATACGAGTATTCACCACTGGGTGTATAAATTATAAAGATCACTAACAATATATCGGACTGAAAGAATCTGTGGTTTTTGCCCAACGATAAATCCTAGAAAATACAAGATGAAATCTTGGCATATGCCACAATTAGAATCCAAGCAAAAACTGAGCCAGGAAGGAAGTTCCACAAAATGGCCAACCAAAGTCAATGTCTTAGCAAGAAGGCCCTGATTATAAAAGGGTAATAGGATAATTTCTGGTAAAACTGTGGTCAATATTTATAAATTTAGAAGAATCTGACAACTGAAGGAGTCAAAACAATAACAATCAAAATAAAGCTATTTAATACTTAAATGAGATAAGAGTCATTGTTCGAAGTAGCGAAATATATTTACTTATATTATAAATTATTTATTAAAGGTACTAATTACTATTGAATATAATCCAGGTGAGATTATATTTTATTAAAAAATATTATTTTATATGTTACTACAAAATATGTTTGATAAAACCGGATATTTTATGAATTTATATTATGGATTTATATACCATTTATATACCGCACATTCTTAAATCTAAACATAACTGTAAAGAGATTAGCAGAGTTATAGTAGTGTTAGAAGTTAAAAGAATTAACTTCAAAATTATTGTTTTAAAATGATTTATCACCCTGTATACTATAGCACCTTGTATAGCCACTTCATAAAACACGTGCTAACATGGTTTTATAACGTTTTATTAAATATCTCTTAAACAATGTTTCAAATGTAATAAATTAAGGAACAAAATAAAGAATGTCTTTAAAGGGCATAAGGCCTATCACTTTATCGCGTTCGGCTGGTCGAAAGTCAAGTCCCCGCTCTCTCCTGGTCCTGGACACTGCAACCGGCAAACGTGGTACCGTCAACCCCAGTGGCGGCGATATCCTAATTCGCTGACTCTAACAGTCACTGCAACGGGCAGACGTGGTATCGTCGACCCAGTGGTGGCGATATCCTAATTCGTTGACTCTAACAGTAGAATAGGTATATAATAGGGTAGTTTAGTAATTAGAGTAGCTCAGGGTAAGTTAGAATAGAGTATAAGTAGAATAGGGTAAATAGTTAAGCGTAGAATAATTATTTGGAGTAGCTTAGAATAGATTAGAAGTATAATAGTGTAAATAGTTAAGCGTAGAATAGTAATAGAATAGATTAGACTAATTTAGGATAGGGTAGGATAGTGAATAAAATAAGTTAGAATAATAAAGATTAGTTTATAATAGTTTAGAATAGAACAACCTAGTTTAGATTAGTGTAAAATAGTTTAGAATAATTTACAATAGGGTAGGCTAGGAAAAAGAATAGGTTAGAATAAAACCCGTAATATTTTGTTTCTTCCTGGGGGCTTTTTTGGATGTGAGACTTCTCCAATAACTGTATTTTCTTTAATAATGGTATACACTATCCGCTTAGATATTCCACTAATGGTCTCACATGTATTGGCTATTTTATCCACAGAAAGTAAAACAAAGTATTTTCGAAGATTATTAAATACATTAAGTACATTACTTTTTTTTTTTAAATAATGCTTTATGTCTACTAGGTCGCTTACGCGTACTTGTGCTTGCAATATTTTTTAAAGCACTTGCCATTCTTTTATTATTATAAGAGAAAAATTATAATATATACTAATAGAAAATTCTGAATCAATTAAAATACATACGATACGGCTATGAATATATCTGTCAATAGGAGAGGTTTATTACAGTAAAAACCATGGAAACATAGTTAAATAAACAGATGTATTAGAATTTTCATTTTAACTTCAAATAAGCATTGAATAATGAGGTAGAAATAAAATGTCTTCCTCTTGACCCTGTACTACGTTTTACAAATTAAATTACTGCACTCCTTCTCTAGACTATAATTATGAGAATTTTACTTTCGAGTATAAAAAAAGAACACATTTAAGCAGTTAAATAACCCCTTTGATTTATAAAATTTTAATAGTCTTCTTATTTTGTGAAGCAAAAAATTGGTGATAACGAGCTGATAAGCGGATATTGCGCTCCGATTAGTAATTTTATCCAATTTGATATTTTATAGTTGAAAATGTTTCTAAAATAAAAAACTCGCTTGAGTTACGTGAGCGTATACAGCTGACATTCGGACTCCTTATCGTATCATATTATATTTCAGTGCTTAGCTTGTTATTTTAATCTTTTACATTAATTCTCTAGTTTATTAAATCAGATTTTGTCTAGCCTTTGTCAAGCAAAGACGTTTGTAATTTTAATCAATAAAATTGTTTTTAAAAAAGCTGTATCAGTTTCAAAATATATATTTGGCGCAGTCAGTAGGATTCGCGAGGTCGCAGAAAAATTGTGAAAAATCGATTCTTACGAAAAAACAGTTATTTTGGGACTTAGACGTTTCAACGTCGTAATCGTGAATTCAACGAACCTACCCTTCAGTGGTGACAAATTGGAGCTGATCCAGACGGCAGACAGAAGCTCAGGAGAGGAAACTGGTTCCCTAAACCATCGTGGTAAGTGCCAAGTTCCTTTTGCCTTCCTTAAATCCCTTTCGAGGACCAGGGAGATAGTAGTTAAGATATTTAAAGAAAAGTATAGTTATTTACAGTATATTTTATGAGCGAATCTGATCTTTTAAATCTTTTTGATAACCTTAGTTTAAATACATCAGAAAATAAACTTATTTCTAGTACAGTCGCAAAGATGACACCAACACCGGAAAAACGTCCCATTAATTGGGAGCTTTTTCAATCTAAAATAGAAAATATTAGGCCATATGATGGCGATGTTAATACATTAAATAAATTTATTTCTCAATGCGAAAAATTAATGGCAACATATAGTAGTTATAATGATAGGGAATTAAGTGATCATATTTTCGATTGCATACAGGGTAAATTAATAGGAAAAGCCGAGTTTATGGTCGGAAATAGGGTGGAATTAACCGATTGGAATTTATTAAAAAATGCACTGAGGCAATGTTTCTCCGATAAACGTAATTTAGACTGTCTTATCCAAGAATTAACTAGGACCAAACCGTACAGGAATGAAAGTTTGATAGAATTTGGGACTCGATTGCAATTGTTGAGGAGTAGTATAGTACAGAGAATCAGTAATGATAACAATTTTAGTGCAAACGAAAGAATTTGTAATATGAACCACTGTGACAAAACCGCATTAAATACGTTTATTGCAGGGTGCACAGGTACATTGAAAAATAATATGCACCTAAAGCAACCCGCATCTTTAGAAGACGCTATAGCCTATGTTAACGAATATGAAAATTTTAAGAGTCTTTATACGCATCCTTGCGACTCAAAATTAAATACTCCGAAAAATAACTTTCAGTTTCTAAATTTTCCTAAAGCAAATAATAATAATAATAATTATCGACCAAATCCACAATTTAATTCACAATTTAACCCAAATTTGAATGCGACAAATCAACAATATTTTTCAAATTCAAACGCAAATCAATCCCAACAATCAAATTTTCAAAAACCTGTATGGTCGCGTCAACCTATAAATGTTCAACCACGCCCTCAGCATCGTAATTATCCAACAAACGCACAAGTTTTTGGACCCCCACGAAATGTGTTTAAACCCAATTCGATTCCACAGAATCAACTTCCCAAACCTCAACCAATGTCAACCACTTCGAGAATCCCATCAATGCATAGTAAAAGAACTTTTAACCCAAATAATAGGTCTAATAATTTTTTCCAAAATAATAATCAAAAGCGTAATTTTATATCTGAAGAACTATTTCTTAGTGACTACGGTGAAAATCAAATAGAAGCAGATAATTATGATAATTCATTTTTACAAAGTGAAGAAAATAATCAGCAATTTGATAATGATTGTAATCCAAATTTTCAGAACCCAGCCTCGATAGAGAATCAGACTTAGTAGAATTAAACATAACTTCTAATAACCCTCTGCCATATATTGAAATTTATAACCCACCATTAAGAATGTTAATTGATACCGGAAGTACTAAATCCATTTTAAAACCCATTATTGCAGAGAAATTTTACCCAAACACGATTTATCATTCAAATGTATCTCTTTCAACATCTCTAGGTACTAAAAATATTAAATATCAAGCTGATATTCCAGCTTTCCGTGAATTTAACGATAATCATATATTGACTTGTATTCTTTATGATTTCCACGAATTCTTTGACGGGGTTATAGGTATTAATGACCTTATTGCAATGAATTTTAATATAGATTTAAATAATAAACAATTAATTAGTGATCGCGTTAGGATTCCAATAAAATTTAGACAACCACATGATATAAAATATCAAATTTCGGTTGGTCCTTTTGAACGAATATTAAAACAAATCCCGGTAACTATTTTAAACGGCGATGTTTTAATTGATAAAACTCAATTAGGAGATATATATATATATTCCAGAAACTCTAACTGAATCAAATAATGGGCTCGCTTTAGTCGAAGTCATTAATGAAACTGATAAAAATATATCTATCACTTTATTGAAACCAATTAAATCAAATCCTTATATATCAAGTCATTTTGAGACTTACAAATTTGAATGCTTTAATAATTCAATTAAAACTAAAATAAATAAAAACGATATCCAAAACCTATTAAGAATAGAGCATATGAACTCAGAAGAGAAAATTAATATTATTAAATTATGTCGCCAATTTCCAGAAATATTCTTGAAACCAGGTGACCCGCTTACTTTCACTTCCAAAGTAAGACATAAAATAAAAACGAAGGACGAAGAACCCGTACATGTGAAGTCCTATAGGTATCCGTACGCCCTTAAAGACGAGGTGCGTCGGCAAATCGATGAAATGTTAGAAAAGGGGATAATTAAACCCTCTTCTAGCCCATGGTCCTCTCCCATATGGATTGTACCAAAAAAGTTGGATGCGTCGGGGCGGCAAAAATGGCGTCTCGTCGTTGATTACAGGAAGCTAAATGAAAAAACAATTTCCGATAGATACCCAATACCTAATATTAATGAAATTTTAGATAAATTGGGGCGAGCGCAATATTTTAGTACGCTCGACCTCGCAAGTGGGTTCTATCAAATAGAGATAGGTGAATGCTCTATTGAAAAAACGGCGTTTAATGTCGATAACGGGCATTACGAGTTTTTACGGATGCCAATGGGGCTCCGAAATTCTCCGAGTACCTTCCAAAGAGTCATGGACGAGGTCTTAAAGGACCTTCAGAATAAAGCATGTCTTGTATACATGGATGATATAATTATCTTCAGCACGGGATTACAAGAACATATGCAAAATTTAAGATTAGTATTTTCAAAATTAAAAGAAGCGGGGTTAAAAATTCAGTTAGATAAGTGCGAGTTTCTGCGAAAAGAGGTAGAATTTTTGGGACACGTGGTAACGCCACAGGGTATTAAACCCAACCCAAATAAAGTTCATGCCATTAAGAATTTTCCAATTCCTAAAACGCAAAAACAAATAAAGTCCTTCCTTGGCCTCCTTGGCTACTATCGCAAGTTTATCCGAAATTTTGCGAAAATAACAAAACCCCTAACGATTTGTTTGAAAAAGATAATAAAGTCGAACATACGAGGGAATTTGTTAATTGTTTTAATTATTGTAAAAATTTGTTAATATCGGAACCGATTTTAGCGTATCCGGATTTCGAAAAACCTTTCGAAATAATGACCGATGCATCGATGTATGCAATCGGAGCAGTTTTAACTCAAAATAATCACCCTATATGCTATGCCTCTAGAACGTTAAATTCGGCCGAAATAAATTATTCAGTAATCGAAAAAGAGTTACTTGCAGTAGTTTGGGGATGTAAATATTTTCGTCCTTACTTATTTGGCCGAACATTCGAAATTCTCACTGATCATAAGCCATTGGAGTGGTTGTTCTCCCTTAAAGAGCCAAACTCTCGGCTTATGCGCTGGCGCTTAAAGCTGGAAGAATTTGACTATAATATTAAATATCTAAAAGGAAAACTTAATTATGTAGCCGACGCCTTATCGAGGGCACCCCCTACACATGATTTAAACGCTCTAGAAACAGCATCTTTAGATGTTAATTTAGACGATTTAGATTTAATAATTCAAAAAGAATTTGAAGATATTAATGAGTTACCAAATTTATCGGTAAACGATATTAATGAAATAATAAAAGACACCCCTAAAGTAAAAATATTACAAAACGTTCAAATTAAACCACCAATAGAGAGACGACAAAGTACTGACTTAGAAACAGTACACACTTCCATTGAAAATCCAATTCTTTCAATACCGATAACGGATCGTGCCGTTAATCAATATAAAAATCAAATTATTTTAACTTGTGGTGATAACACCGAAACTCTCTATAAAAGAGAAAAATTATTTGAAAATACAAGATTTCTTGTTACCTTATCTCAAAGAAATTTAGAAGAAAGTATTGTAAAATTTGCTAGAGAATTTTTAAATCCCAAAAGTACATATGCTTTGTATTTCAAAATTTCTCACCTAGCTGAAATCTTTGTGACTGTTCTGCAGAAATTTTTCAAACATTCTGCTTTTAAACTTATTCACTGTACGAAATTTCTAAATGACCTCCTAACAATAGAAGCTCAAAAAGAAAAATTAGAATATTATCATGTCTATAAAAAAGGACATCGTGGTATTAATGAATTGAAATTATCTTTAACTAAATTTTATTATTGGCCGAATATTTCAAAAGACATAGAAGAATTTGTAAATAATTGCGAAACATGTCTTAAAAACAAATATGATCGGAATCCCCCGATCGTAAAATTTAACTTAACCCCAACAGCATCAAAACCTTTCGATCATGTACATATAGATGTATTTCGAATATCTAATACCCCTTACCTTACTATAATCGATTCATTTTCAAGATACGGTCAAGCATATCCTTTAGAAACTGTCAGTGGTATCTCAATTGTTGATAATTTATTAAATTTTATATCCCATCACGGACTCCCTTATAAGATAACCGCGGATTGTGGTACCGAATTTAAAAACATGGACCTTGAAGATTTTTGCAAGTTGCACAAAATAGAACTTCATTTCACTACGGCAAAAAATAGCACCTCAAATTCTCCAGTGGAGCGTTTTCACTCTAGTTTAATAGAGCATTATAGGTGCTTAAGAGAACAAAATAACGAATTATCACCAAATCAATTAATTAAGCATTCAATATTAAGTTATAATAATTCAATACATTCTGCTACGAAATTCACGCCATTTGAAATTACTAAAGGCCATATTAATAACCCTGATCCTTTCGATCTCGATGATCATCACATTCTTTCCTTTTATGTTCAAAACCACAAGGAAGCTAGCAAACAACTTTATAATATTATCAAAGAACGTAATGAAAAAGTCAAAGAAAATTTAATTAATAAAGCCAATGAAAGTCGTTTTAATCCTCCCGACTATTCAGGTCAAGAAATTGCTTATGTTCGTACAAAATTACGTGATAAAAAATTGCCCAAATTCAAAAAGACAGAAATAATTGAAGACAACGGTGTTTTGTTGAAAACCAACAAAGGCACCTATCATAAGAGTATAATTAGGAAACCTAAAATTAATTTAGAAAACGTTTTACAGGATAACCAGGACAATGAAATCACTGATGATCCTGCTGTACCTGGTCCTTCAAACGTCTAAAATAGAATGTAGTACCGAAGAAATAAGTATAACCCCCTTAGAAAATCTTATTCTTCCCATAGAGTTAGGCAACGCTAGGTTAATTTACACAAAGCACACATTTATCCATTACTTAGATTTAAAGGTAGTTCTTAGACAAATAGAATTATTGCATAATCATTTTTCTATAATTAAACAAACTGTAGTAAAAAGTAACGTTTCGAACCCTATTTCATACCATGGCTTGAGTGAAAATATGCTTGAAAGAACAGAATTTTTGATTAATTCCTTAGGAAGAAAATTTCAAAATTTATATCCTCATATGCGTTCAAAAAGAGGTATAATAAACGGGGTTGGCAAAGTCAATAAGTGGCTTTTTGGCAACCTCGACTCTGATGATGGAGACCGCTATGACAGTGCCATTAAAATTTTGCAGGGAAATCAAAAACAGATAACAAACGAAATTAACTTACAAACTTCACTATTTCAAAAATTGATAGATCATTATAATCAATCATTAACAATATTATGGAAAAATCAACAAAAACTTCACGATAATTTAAAAAGATTCCAAGACGCAATATATAACGAAATTGACTCTTTAAGCAGATATATAACCTTTCAAGGAACAATAAGCCAAATAAACCTTGACTGTCAAAATTTAATATCATTTATAGACAATATTGAAAATGCAATTCTCTTTTCCAAAATGAACACTCTGCACAGCTCTATAATATCAAGCTATGAAATTTCAGACATGATAAAATATTTACAGAAAATTTACAAAAAACAAGAAATTCCAAATTTTAATAATATCTTAACATACTATACCTTTCTTGGTACTCAAGTTACCTTCTCCAAATTAAAATTAATTTTTGCTATCCACGTCCCTATCTCAAAAGTCGAATCCTTAGAATTTTATCAAATATATCCCGTTATCCAAAATAATAAAATGTTCACACCTTCATACCCATACTTGGCACGCAACAAAGAAGAAGTCCAATTGAAAAAAGAAGAATGCCCAAAACTTGAAAATACCTACTATTGTTTACAAGATTTTATCCCGAGGGATAACTGTACTTTACAACTTCTCGACGGCCAGTTACCAGAAGGATGCTACGCCACTGAAGTAAATTTGCAAGAATCAATATTCGAACAAGTTGCTAGCAATCAAATCATGATTGTTCCCAAAGAACCAGAAAACGTTAAGTCGTATTGTAGAAGTAACCAAATTTTCAAAATTCAGAATCCAACCCTTATTCGCATTCCAGAAGGCTGTAAAATCACGTCAAGAGATTTTACATTTTCAAATGAACAAGAAATTCAAAAGGGAAAAACGCTAATTCTACCAAAACTCAAAATTGAACTTTTTAAAATTCGAAGAAATTATCAAACTTCAAATATCAGTAAAATAAATTTCGACAACCTATACGAAATCAATAGAATCGCCAATCAGCTATCGCCAATAGAGGAACCAAAGGACTCTTACCAAATTCCAATATTAACAATATTTTCAACGTTAATAATTTTATGTATAATGGTATTTTTATACATTTTTGTAAGAAGAAGATGCCAAAATTCAAAAACGAAAGAAAAAGAAGCCCTCAACATGGAGGAAATTCCAGAAAATTCGGACCGCAAAAATAACTCCCTTATTTTTGCGTCTTAAGGACGGAGGAGTTACGTGAGCGTATACAGCTGACATTCGGACTCCTTATCGTATCATATTATATTTCAGTGCTTAGCTTGTTATTTTAATCTTTTACATTAATTCTCTAGTTTATTAAATCAGATTTTGTCTAGCCTTTGTCAAGCAAAGACGTTTGTAATTTTAATCAATAAAATTGTTTTTAAAAAAGCTGTATCAGTTTCAAAATATATATTTCTTGTCCGAGCATACAATTTATTTTTCTTCTTTTTAAATGACAGTATGAATTTAATTCAGAGAAATTTTGTTATATGACCCTCTTCAACAAGGCTGTACTCGAAAATAATGCTCAGTTTTCGTTTAGTAATCAAATATCTCGACCATTCAAATAATATACATATATGGATATTACAAAATTAAAGAATCCATGTACTTCATCTACTTTTATTTACCATCTACTTAGTCTTTTACATCTGGTCATCAGAATTTCGATAAACGATGAGTAAGCTAAAATAATAATCTCTTGCATTATAATAAGAAAACGGTTGAGAGTGGAGACTGGACAAAAACTACTTGCAGCCAGCCGCATGCTTGATCGTTAGTTTTTCAGCAGTACTCTCTCAAGATAGATTGATTTATTTATACAGAGTGACGCCAATTTAAAAGAAGTACATCTATTCTGTTTATTAAGTAATGACAACCAGTGTTTGATAAAGTTTGGAATACTTCTTTCCTCTCTGAAAAATACGAAAAACTAATACAGAGGTAAATAATAATGGTAAAATAAACCAAAATAATCATAAGAGTTTTAAATCTAGAGCTTGTTTGTGATGTATTTTTTGCTTATTTTAGTACATTATTAATCTAAATAATCCTACTGTTAACAAAAAAATCTAATTAAAGGGGCAAACGGTTTCGGCATGAAGCCATCAACAGGTCTAAAAATTTAAAAAGAAACAGTTGTAAATAATAATGTATACATAATATTATAATTATTGTCAGTACCAACCTATGTGACAAGTTAAAATGTAAATATAATACTGGGAAAATATCCAGTTCATTATCACAACTTGATCCTGATATTTTACTTTTGGGGTACTTATCGTATACCGCTCTATCCCAAAATTTCCAAGCACCATGAGTTCACTATGAATAATTTTTCAACTTCAGCCTACACTTCATTAGTGTACATGACTTCTTTATTTCCTTTTTTTTCGAGCGGTATCTTATACAATCGTTCCTCTTGACCAATACTTATTTTTCTTAAATGCAAACTGTTCCATTTGTGTATTTTCCAACCAGTAACAATATTATCTCTCGTCCTTTTGGGTATTGTAACAAAAGCTTTTTGTCATTCCCTAACTACTGTAACGTGGTTCCGAGCTAAACGCTTTGGGTAAATTTTTTTCCTTTGACCTTATAGGAAACCGGACCTCTCGCGAAAGCAAAAATGTTTTAAGGATTTTCTAATATAAAATTGTAATTATATGCGTGCCACTGGAAATAGTTCGTGATATTATGTGTCTTGAAAATATTGAGAGCTTTAAATTTGTGCAACGATAAGGTAGCATTCTATAGAGACGTTTAAGAAAAAAGGTGGGAAAGCATTCCATTTAAAAACTACTAGATATATATTAAAACAAAAAGCAGTAAATTTTTATAGATTTATTACAGAATGGGGCGTAATTGTTTTTTTTTTATTCTTTTTAAAATTTTTCAAAATAAATGTTCTGCGAAGGTTTACAAAAAATTCATGGTTTCTCCACCCTTAGTTTTGTTCGTATTAGTATTTCCTGAAAATTTCACAAAAAATGTACTAAAAATAAAGGCTCAGAATGAATTAAAAATTTTTGAGGTGTCCGGTCTGCTCTTAAAGGATGATGCAATTTTTAGTTTAATTCCATATATTATTTAATAAATTTTCTTATTTCTCATGTACTAATGTTAAAGTTTCTATTTTTCTCACTATTTTAATACTTTTAACTTATCCAGATGTCACCAACTAATTTGTAAGACTTATAGAGATTTTTTCAGTACTGTATTTGCATTTTAACTTGTCACATAGATAGGTACTACTATATTATTAATAATTTTCCTATCTGTACTAATTTATTTTTTAAATTATAATTTGATATTGATTTAATTTATTAATATTTCAAAGTTCTGCTGGCATTTAATTAAATAATTTGTGGCCTATATAAACAATATTGCGTTGTTTTATGCGCTTTTCACATTTTGGAATTTTTACGTTTTGATCTCGCCTACGTGTGTAGATGGCTAATAGTATTTATTGACCATAAAGTTTTCTCAAATCGAAAATTTGACTAATCACTAGGAAATTTAGGTATATTATAATAAAAATAAAATTATTATCCATTTCTGTAGTATATTTTTTTTGTCAGGTAGTTGTCATACACACCTCCCAACCTCGTATTCCATAAGACAGTTGAGACTGGACTAGTGTAAAATAAATAGTTTTTAAATGATATATACCTAAAAAGTCTCCTTGAAATTTAAACCTACTATTCAAACCTCTTAATTTTTTAGTAACATGGTTAATTTGCAAATTCCAGCGTAAATGCTTGTCAATAATTCGTCGCTAACATGACGATGGGGGGCATTTCTCAAAAATTCCTGGATTGAGTTAAGTCCATCAAAAGGCGGTTTCAGAATTTATATATATTTTAATACGTAATATAGTCATTGACACAAAATCTTATGTTATTAGTATTTTTTAACCCTTAAGTTGGCAACGTATTTTATAGGATACATCAAAAGTATGCTGATAATATGAGTCTTCATAGCTGATATAAATACAATTGTTCAATACCTATACTCGTATGTATTCTGGGTAGTATACATACATTTAGAACCATATTGGCCCATGAAATTGTCAATAGGCTTGGTGTCAGATGATTTTAATTTAAGTTACAAAGTGACAACTTTCATAGTGATTCAGTATTAATGAACATCTTGAGATAAAACAGACTTGTTATTTTATTCAAATTATTAAGGTATCTATTAGAATTAAAAATATAAGATGTGTTTTCAAATAATAAGTCGTATTTATACTTATAGACATTTTTTGTAAAATAACTTCAGCCCGAAAGGACAGAAGGTAAATGTATCTTATAGGATACATTGCCAAGTTCCTAAGCATACCTTATTTTGTGTTATTTCTATAAATGTGAAGTGAATTATTTTACACAAAGACAATAAACTATCACAAAAAAATAAAAAAAAAATACTAATATTAAATTTCTTTATAGAATTGTCGTTTCCTGGCAGCCTACAGTGTCGGCCACCAAATGTTTTCCAACAGGCTTTGCATAAGTCCATGTGAAAATTACATATTATTAGCGCTAACAGGAAACGAATAATATCAGCGATGCCAGTTTATACGTGACAACAAAACAATTTGCTCAACGAAATATGCGTTTTAACAATGTGGAGCATTTTGCAATATATGGCAAAAAAGAAAGATGTCGTTTATGTCAAAATGGCCAAACTGCCATTTTTTCCCAAAAATGCAACGTTAGACTTTGTTAAGTAAATTCAAAGAATTGCTTCCTAACATTCTATATTAAATGAAACTTCAATATATATAGAAATTAAATATTTAAATAAAATATAAATTTGTTATATACTTGACAACGTATCCTATAAGACACACGTTAGTATTTTTTTTTTAAATATCAAGTAAATTTTTTTTGAAGTTGACATCTTATTTAATAACCGTTATTTAGTAGTTTTTCAATAAAAAATCTTTTTTGTAATGACTATTTCTATTATTGCTAACTTAAGGGTTAAGCAAGTTGTAAACTGAAAAATATCCAGATTAAAGTTAATAAAAATCTTTACACTTTAATTACTCAAATTTTTTAATTTTGAGATACGCCTGTTTGTCTTGTTAACGACGAATTATCCTAAGATATTTGGTGTATGGAGCTTCTGATATTTGTGTTTTATTATCTTTTATTAAGTTTCTCATATTAGGCAAGCTACTGGAGTAAGATATAATGGCTAAATGATGAGTTTTTCCTGATTTTAATGTCAACTTATTATACTCTATCCACTGTTTAGTTGTGCTGAAATCTATTTCTACTGTATGTTTTAGGTTTGGCCAAGTTTCGACTTATATAATATTGCGGTGTCATCAAAAAAACTCTTTATTGTGCTCTTTATGTCCATTTCTAATAAACTGTTTACCTATATAGTAAAGGATCTAAAACTGTTCCGTGTAGCACACTATAAGTCACCGACCTAGATTTTATCCTTTAAATAATTTGCCATTATTTAATGTGAAACTATCAAAGGCTTTACAGACGTCAATGAAAATACCTAGTGCATGCATTTTTAAATCCATGCCTTATAAATTGATGTTAACACACAAGTGGTATCTTCGGTTCATGTTCCCTCTTTTAAGCCGAATTTATTGTTTTAAATTATTTTATATGTAGTTAGAAATTTCAGAATTCGAATTTTTAGGATTTTTTTTTTATAATTTCAAACACAGTTGAGATCAGAGATGTAGATCGATAATTACCTACTTCTTACTCAGATCCAGATTTAAATAAGGGTTTCATTCTACTAATTTTTAAACAGTTTATACAATAACTCTTTTTACAGCAAATGTTTATTTTGTCAAGGATTTACAAATTAGGTACGATATTTATTAAAATGTTTCTGCCCGGAGATTATCACTACTTGATCTTTTCTTATTTTTAAGAGATTTTGTAACATCCTCTACCTCAGTCTAATGTGTAAAATACAAACGAAATGTATTTTGCAAAAGTGGAATAGTTTATTAAAAAATCTAATGTGTCCAACACATGACTTTCCTATCTAGTTATTACATGCTTTTTCCGGTTATTTTGTACAACCTATTGCAGCACCTCTATAAATGTTTAGAGGAGGATAAACTAAATATATACATTTTCCTCGAAACATTTTTCTATAGATATTCATTGGAAATGAAAATACTGAAAAATTTAAATTTAGCACTTTTCCTACAAGTTTTCCATTACCGTCCATTTTAGAAAAATAATGTATTAACAAAAATTATAGAGATCGATATCGCAAACAACATTTATTTCAACAATTTTTATAAAAATCAGAATTTTGCACATTTTGTCAAATTCCTCGAATACGAACCATTTCAGGAAATTTTGACATAAAGCAAAAATTATAGATAATTATATTAGAAATAACTTTTATTTAAACAATTTTTTTCTCCAAACATAAATAACAGATATATTCCATAAAATATAAAAACGGCCCCCATAAAGTACCCCCTTAGATGTTCCGACTTTGTCCAAAATCTAATCATTTCACGTCAGGCCGAAACTAAACTTAAGTTTAAAATTTAATGTTTTTTTCTTTATCCGTTTTTGAGTTTTCTTCAAATTTCGAAATTTACACATTTTCTCAAATATCTCGAATACGGTCCATTTTAGAGAAATTATGTAAGGAATAAAAATTATAGAGAATTATATTACAAACAACTTTTGTTTAAACAATTTTTATCAAAAAATATTTTTTTACATTTTGTCAAACTTCTCGAATACGGACCATTTTAGGAAAATTTTGTATAGAACAAAAATTTTAGATAATAATATAAGAAGTAACTTTTATGTGAAGAAATTTCTTCCCCAAACGACCACTAATAAAGTACCCCCCAGATGTTCCGACACTGCCCAAAATCTAATCAGCCCATTGGACACTGGAACAAAAGTTAAGTTTAAAATTTGGTGTTTTTCTGTGTATCGGTTCATGAGTTATGCGACACACAGACACACACACAGACACACACACAGACACACACACACAGACACACACACAGACATCATCGCGAAAATAGTCAAAACGGATTCAGGGGACCTCAAAACGTAAAAATTCGTCGAAAACTCGAGGTCGAAAAAAATCATGATTCCTATACTTTCCTTATATATGTATACAGATAGGAAAGTAAAAATTTATCGATGATTATATTTTCTTAGCGTGTTTCCCCTATTTCAGTAAAAAATGTATTAAATTAGTTTTCTATGGACTGTGTATTAATTGTAGATTTATTATTTTTATTGATTGCTGTTTATTACGTCTTTCTTTTCGTTATTATGTTCTCTTGTTTGTTTATTTCTAATCCATTTTTAGTTTGTTCTGCTCTAACTCTGATAATCTTTATTTGTTCTTGAAAATCGGTTCGACTCATACTTTTCAAACGTATATTAGAAGATATCCTTCAATATTCTATTCACTCCGTTATTCCAAAAGAGTGAGCACTATAATAGTCTAAGAATTAATGTATGTATAAAATTTTTCTTGATCAACGTTATCTCGAGTGGAACGTAAATCCCCTATTAAAAAAATACTATGTAGACTTTAACCAAGAGTTTTGAGTTTAGGTTTTAATCAAAACAAAAACTATTATAGATACACTTCCGTTCGATTTTAAGATAAGCATCCTGATATAGCAGCACCCTGTATGCAGATTGATTTCATTATAGATTTCATATGTGTGTAGGTTAAAAGACTATTACTATGATCCGTTAACAGCTTGTCTGATAATAGACTATTTATCTTGATGTTCTTCCTCGTAAGCAGAAAGTAGTTTTCATTCCATTTCATGATTACACGCAAAAAACTAAATTGTTGAGTATCTGGGAGGTATTTCTAATAAAGAAAATGAAGATTTATTAGATTGCAAGAAGAGGTATGCAGGAAAAATAAAATATAGTGTTCTACTATGTATGGTTTCGGTCAGAAGTAATTTTGACTTTCCTGTATGAATACAGATAAGAAAAGTATAAGAATTATGATTTTTTTCGAGTTTTCGACGGATTTTGACGTTTTGAAGTCCGTTTTGACTATTTTCGCGATTATGTCTGTATATGTGTGTCTGTGTATGTGTCTATGTTAGTGTCTGTGTATGTGTCTGTGTCTGTGTGTTTGTCTGTAAGTGTGTGTATGTATCTGTATATGTAGCTGTGTCTGTACACTTGATAACTTATAAAGGGATACGAAATAAAACACCAACTTTAAAAGATCTGGCGGTGAGCTGATTTTAGGCACAGTCGGAACATCTAGGAGAATAATTTGTAGGGGTTGTTTTTCTACTATATGAAATATATATGGTCTATACCGTTGAAAAAGAAAAATCCTTGATTAAAAGTTGCTTGCAATGTTAATCTATATAATTTTTGTTCTTACATACTTTTCCTAAATTGGTCAATATACGAGAAATTTAAGAATTTAATTTTTTAAGAAAATTGTTAAATATGAGTTGTTTTTTTGCATGATTTCTCTAAAATGGACCGTAATGGAAAAATTTGAGAAACAGTGAAAATAAAATAATATTTCAGTATTTTCTTTGTCAATGAATACACAAAAAAATGTTTCCAGTAAGATGTGTTTGAAAAATGTATGAATTTAGTTCATCCTCTAAGAAAAAATTAATATTTAACTTTACCAAATTTAATCTCATCTTCCTCCTCCTCTTCCTTTTCTGCTTTTTCTTCTTTTCCTTCTTTTTTTCGTTCTGCTTTTTTGTCTTCGTTTTTTCCTTCAGAGCGTCTAAGGGACAATTTTTCTTGTCATCTACTCCATATTTTCCGGGTTTCGGTATTATTTGTCTCATCTCTTATTTTTTCTTTTTTCTGTACAATCCCGCAACTTGTAATCGTGACTTCATTGGTCTTTCTATTTTTCTCATTTTAACTTTTTGTGTCAATAACATTTTTCTGTCATTCCCTCATTCTTATAATGTTTAAATAAGACTTCAATAATTGGTGTTGTTCTATTATTTTAATCATTTATTCTATTAGTAGAAGTATTTCTTATACTCGCGTTCCGTATCTAATTTAATTAGATTTTTTTAACAATTCTTCTAAGTAGGTACTTGCTTTAATTTCTGTTGATATAATGCAATACCTGTTGCTTTATTAGTTAAATGAGTAGTTGCTTTGCGGAAGGAAGCAGTTGTATATAATATTTTGGTTTTCTTAATTTTAGGGACAAGAATCCCTAAATAGTTGTTGCTCGTTACTTAATCAGTATTTCTTTGCAGTATACTTGATTCTTAATTTTTTTATTCATCATAATTTTGGTTCTGTATTGACATTGATACTATTTTTTCCATTTGTTACATCAAGATACCTGCTAAAAAAATTCCTGAGAATTTGAATTATCGTTTTCTGCATTTTTATGATTAAAGACTATCTCCTTTTTTACCAAATTACAATGCTTGATAAAATTATTAATAGAAAACCCATAATTTTATTCCAGAACATTAAAATGCATTTAATATAATACGATAATCATAACATTAAAAAAACTGCTAAATTGAATTTACATTATTTTATGACAATACTCTTACTTGAACTAAAATAATTCAGCATGCGATGGTTAATAAATCTGTTTTTATTTGAAAATCCTTAAAAACAAATGTGAACTTTTTAATTGAACCAATTAACTCTGGTACCAATTTAATATCATGTTTAAACAGCGAGATTTCTTGTACATGACATCATTCATAAAACCAAGGCATATGACACCAATCTTATTTTTACAGTATGATTTAACTATATTGTAATATATAAAAAAATTAATAAAACAAAAAATTAATGGACTACAAAAATGAATATATTTCAAAGAAAATTAAATAATTTATGTTCTCTGTAGTTTATTTTAAATAAAATATATTTTCAAACTATTGACTCATTAATATAAACAATGAATTGATAAGGTATGAATTAAAAGTATGTTTTTTAAGCAATGTAAAAGATTAATAACAAAAAAGAAGAACCGAAAGAATTGAGTTAATTGAATACAGAAACAAAGAGAAAATAGAAGACGATATTTCATGTAGAACCATAGTCAATTTCAATAATAGTGCTATTGAAATGCAATAACCTAACAGAGTTTACGAAGTTTATTATTTAATTAATTTTTTTTATAATAGTACAATATCAAAAAGGAAAACTGACAAAGTCAAAAATCTAAAATCATAGTATGTTTACATCTGTATCCTGGGTGAAAAAGTTGATATTTTGATACTTTCAACAAATGCCAAATTCTAATTTACTACACCATTATACGAAATATATTTGCATGAGCTTACAATTTTTCGAAATCAATAAATCAATCAATAATGTAAGTCGTTTCAGTGATCAAGTTCTACCTGAATATAAATTACATTATCTCTTACTTTTTTAACTAGTCTTGTTATTAAGTAAACCCATCAGAATGAGCTCGATAACAAGTCTATCTTTTTCATTATAGTCCCTTTTGAAATCCATGGAGAAGTACTGGATTGGAATCAATGAATGATGCTAGTAGATGTAGGAATTACTCATTCAAAAAAGTTATCCATTAGATATTACGTCGCCGTAGATGTCAAAAGTGCCAGGCAATCCTAATTTCGAGAAAACGGCTTGCAAAAGATTATGTGAGAGAAAATTTTAACATTTTTGTGCTACATTTTCTTGTTTTCAAAGATAGAATGTTGGAATTTTGAATACAGACAGATCTTAATATTTTCTTTTTATTGCTTTAGGAAAAATTATAAAAAATGTATTACTTCTGAAATTATGTGTGTTATACCTTTTGACCACTAAGAAATTTAATGTACTTTGCATTGCATGTATAGTTTTCAAAAGAGTCAAGCCTCCTTTGCCTGTTGACAACTCTGAAAACATAGTATTATTTTGTGGATATTTGTGAATTAGTCGCCTATGATACTTTGTTCCAGAATAACTTTGCAGCTCTGTTTGGAGTAAAAAATCTACTTTTTGTCTAACTCCCAAAAATATTTTTTTATCAATCCATAGATAAAAAAAAATATTAACATTTTTGTACAACTTCACACACTTACTTTAAACACTTATTATAAAAATAAATATTTCTGTATAGCATCTTTTTAAAGCTTACATTAAAACCGAATCTATGTATTTTTGGATTTTAGCTGATTTTTGCTGATTTTTGCTGATTTTTGCTGATTTTTGCTGATTTTTGCTGATTTTTGATGATTTTCTGCTAATTTTCAACAGGTTTTCAACCATTCATTAGCAATCCTGCTCAGAAAAAGTTTACTTCGCGAAATTTGTATTCGAGCTAACAATTAAAAAAAAATAAAAATCAAACATTTCTGTCACAAAAAAATTCTGAAAAATTACCCTTACATGTTATAAAAACAATAAACAATTTAATTATTTCATCTTCATCAGTTTCTGAACTGCCGTTTTTTTTAGCAGGATCGTCTTCAGGTTTCAACTTTTTCTGATAGAAGTCATGATAAGTGGATGGAAACCCCCCTGGCAAAGTTTTAACAGGTCGTTCAGTTTTTTTCGGTCTGTTTTCAGTTGGACGCAGTACAATCTTGGTACGTCTATGATAGATACACTTTGTCGCCGTCTATGCTGAATATTTATTGACTTAAACTGCTGCAACCATTTGCTTCCCGCGTGAAAGCTTCGTTGCTCACCACTCTCACTAAGTACACTCAATATAAATCCAAAATCTTGCAGTATCAAAGCAAGAAAAACACAAACTCTCTTAATAATAATTAGGCGTGTCTTTTAGAAACGACACCAGCACTGAAGTGGACAAACAGGACATCACAAGAAGCGTATTTTGTTTCTTTATTTTGCTTGGCGAGTAAGAGCAAGGTAATACTACAATCACCTACATCGTAAGATCACGCTACGCTCGTTCTACCCACCTACTGACCACTACTTGGCAACTACGCATTTCCTCACCACGAGATTTGGGTTTTTGTTTAGTCGTTAGCATAATAAGCGTTTCCATGGCAACAGTTTCTTCATAACTGATTTCGGCTAAACTAAAGTGAACATTAAATAATCTATGAGTTGGCAACTACGCATTTTCTCACTGCCGGATTTGGATTTTTGTTTAGTCCTTAGCATGACAAGCGTTTCCATGAAAACAGTTTTTCTGTAACTGATTTCGGCTAAACTAAAGTGAACATTAAATGATCTATAACTTGGCAACTACGCATTTTCTCACCACGAGATTTGGGTTTTTGTTTAGTCGGTAACATGACAAGCGTGCCCATGGCAACATTTTTTCGATAACTTATTTCAGTTAAATGAAATTAAACAAAAACCGTAATCATCTACAACTTGGCAAATACGCATTTCCTCACCATATGATTACGGTTTTTGTTTACTCATAGCCATCACAATTGTTATTATGACAACAGTTTTTGCATAACAGATTTCGCCTAAACGAAAGTTGAGCCATACTGTTGGGTGAAGGAATCGAAAATTTTTGTAAGGCTATCAATGTTAAAAGTGAGAATTTTCTGAATGTGTTTATGGCTAAGCAACAATACTATTTTAAAATTAGTGTATTTCTATTGTCACCGAGATTGCAGATCATATTCTTAGTATTTATTATCAAAATACTCATGGACTTAATAAGAAAACTGACGAATTTTCAAAATCGGGATATCCTTCTGTTGCTATTGTTATTCAGTATTAATTTTTGTATTCATCATTAATACATTTTTTATTATTTTAATATACATAACAAGTATCTTATGTCTTGTTTATAAAATTACACTGAATTACTCTGTATAATTGTCCGAATAAAAAGAGCAAGAAACATTGTTGATATAAAGTATCGTAATTAATCCTTGAGGTCACCAGTCGTATGAACCTTCCATATAATCTGCTTGTTTTCTTTACTAATGACACTGCTAAATATAACTTACACTTTGTTATAATGTACCACTTAGTTGAAAAACACGAGTTTTAAAATAATTGTAGAGTTTTTATTAGATACTGAATAATTAATTATTATACTGTACATATAAACATTATTAAATATGACTATCCAGAGAAAAGAGTAATAAAATGGAGAAAATTGTTAACAAAATTAGAATCTTAAAAAAATAATTGTAATGAAAACTATTAAAATTATGTTACAAAAAATATTGTTCCTTTTTAAACTGATTTTTTTTCTAACAAAATAAATATAGCTGTCAAGTTTGGGTCATGGCGCTAGGTACCAATATTTTATCAAGACTTTCCAAAAAAGTCAAGCAAAATATCAATGGATATAAGTAATCTAAAACTACGTATAAGGTGTTTACCAAAGGTACATCTAGCTAAACCAGTAATTTTTAGATTTTAAGTAATTAAATACATGTTAATAGTTTAATTCCGATAATATCATACATTTAACAGGACATAAGCTTACCAACACATACCATATCAAAACAGTTCAGAATAGTCCAGAATAGTCCAAAAACACAAGAAATAATGAGTAACGAGCGCTTGTGCAATCATTTAAGACTCAAAACGTTAAATAAAAAAAAGTAAAGTGAAAAAAATTGTTTTAGATCAAAAAAGTAAATGTTATTCCTCTACAAAATTATGAAAATTACACTATCCTATTCCCAAAGTGAAAACAAACCAAAGAGAAAATGAAAAAGCTGAGAAATAAAAACAAATGAGAGGACCGGCCGGGAGTCGAAGCCTGAACTTTTGACTTGAGCCGTCCATACTATCCCAATTAAGCTACTTAAGCACATTTGCTTTGATATTCGAATTCGCAAATTTAAAGTCAATCAGGTTTTGACTCTAATCCGTACATACAAATTCTCATCCCATCTCAATCGTGTAAAAGGACGATAATTTATATAATCATACTAGAACAAATCTCTAAGATCCTTCATTCGTTCAACAGTGATAACTTTTTGAGTACGCTACGATGTCAAAAGGATGGCTTTAAGGTTGGCGTTCGCCCATAGAAATCTGCCCTATATGCGCGATTGACTAATTGTAGTGTTCTGGAAATATATACTTCCTGGCATTAATTTAAATATTGAAAACCGTTTATATAGTGTGTCCAGGGATTGTAAAGAAATGAAGTTGTTTTAAAGTACTCGCAAAATTACTTTGAATTTTTGTATCCAAACCACATGTAATCATTGACTTACCTAGGAATTTTATTTATAACTTAACATATTTACAAGTTTTCATTCCGTTACAACCACTACAACTAATATGTTATGTTGAATGGGGTGTTAATACAATCCGACCTAAAAGATCTATTTTATCCACTTCTGTCGCCAATGAATTAAGGAAATGTCTCAATGCCTATAACGACCCTTCCAATCCTATTTTTTCAAGGAAGTATAGGATTTGAAGTGGCTTCAAGTTAGGTAAATCTCCCTCTTCTATTTGATATCTTCCTAGATATAGTGCCCTTGGATTCTGGAGTGCTACACATTCAGTTAGGATATGAATGGAGGTTTCGTTCTCTCACTATCCTCTACTATTCTCAGTTTACTTAGGTGTTCTTTTAGTCGACAATGCCCGGTAAGGATCCCTGTTACAATACGTAGCCTGTTCTTGCTCAGGCAGATGCAGGCTTCCGATCTTTTCTGGGTATATTCACCCAGAAGTATTTTGGCCTGTCTCAGCTCCAAGAGATGGTTCCAATTATCGGTTCTTCTACTGCCCCATTCTTTTTTAATCTCTCCTAATATTATGTTACGTCTGATACCGCAGAACGGCTCAGGTCCTACAAAGGGTGTTTGGGCCCCTTTCCTTGCAAGACTATCTGCAATCTCGTTACCCTGTACCCCATTATGTCCCGGGACACAAGTGAGAGTAACTCTATTTTTCTCGCCTAGCTCATTCAATTATTCTAGGCATCTCCAGACCATTTTTAAGCTGATTACGTAAGAGCTCAGCACTTTGATGGCTGCTTGACTATCGGACATGATGATAATCTCTTGTCTATGATAGTTTCTCTCGATGTTAAACTGGATACACTTCTCGATGGCATGAATTTTCGGCTGGAAGATGCTTGGGTATTTTCCCAAGCTTTCGGAGTGCTTGGTTCTCGGCCCATACACTCCTATTCCAGTTGCTTCTATGGTTTTAGAACCGTCCGTATGCCACTGAATAGCATGTCTTTCGGTTGCAAGCACGATGTATTCTTGTCTCCATTCTTTCTTGCAGCCCAGCTCTGTGGTTTTGAAATTTTTCACAAAACTGTACTTCTTTAGCATTTCATCCTAGGGCATGTCCCAGGTATCTTTAGTTCTGAAGCAAGTAGACTTTCGTCTGATTACTCCGTTCCTGATTCTATATCGTGTCATTTTTGCCACATTCTCTATCATCAAATGTAGAGGGGTGAGGTTTAAGATCACTACAACTAACATAGGAAAATAATAAAACACATCACACTTCAAAATCTTCGTTTTGTTTATTTTGAAAGCTAGGTTTAAAATTAGATAGATTTTTGCCATAGCGGAAAGCTACAAAGTTAAAAACATTTTTAAGGATTTTCCTTTAATTATTTTATAAAAAAATGCGAAATTGTCCAGATAAAGAGTTTTCGAGACATGGCCAAACGCCGCCGAGAATTAAAAGAGCTGAGATAGGATGAGAATTTGCGAAGTCGCATATCGAAGCGTATGCAGTATCGCATTTAGGGAGGAGGCGCCCCCCTCTAGAGCCTTTCTAAATAAAAGTAACATTTTGTCTAAATGGATTTAACGTTGTCGTCTTCAAAACTGCGATTCCGATTATTTTTCAAATATTTACAAATGTACATTTACAATTTCTGTAACAAGTCTACACTCTAAGATATATAATGCTAGAAGATCGCTTTAACGGTTTAGGTTTATTATGTGTGTCCATCAAAATATAGAATTAAATATGGACGATATCATAAATCGATTTATATGAGGCATAATGTGTGAAAAATCACTTTTAAAGGAGTGATATACAGTATTTTTCCTACGACCACAAAATAATTTCATCAAAAAATTGTAAAATCAGAAAATGGCTCAAATATTTGTACAAACCCAATTCAAAAGGTAACAGAAGATTGTTAAATCCTTTTAGGTGGCTTAGCCTAAGCTTCACAAACTGGAAAATTCAACGTTTCAGAAAGGTTCATCGTGCTTCGGTCCCCTCGTTTGATATCAAATCGGTTTTTGATTATTTTTGTTGTGCTACAAAGGAAATATAATTTTTGATACTATGCTTATATTAAAGCATTTTTTTTAATAAAATCTATATTTAACAAATCTTTACAATTTTTTATGGAGCTCAGTGTATGTGAAAAGAATGTATCTGAAACCAAAGGTTTTTCTTAATTCGTACAAAATAGGTAGTACAGGTACGATTTTTAATTCCGGGAAAACGAAGTTATAATTATAAATGTTAAAACTTATTTTTTTGATCTTGTATCATGTACTATAATTTTGCAAAAAAAAACATGTCGAACGGTATTTAGGTAGTCTTATTGGTCTAAAATAGTATATTACAATACGAGTGTAAAAAATCACTTTTACGCAAGTGATGTACGATAATTTTCCTACAACCACAATATAATTTTATAAAAAAAATGTAAATCCAGGAAATCTGGCTATATTTTATTAAAATTTGACTGGTTATAGATTTGTTTTTATATACCTTATAGAATAATTTTTAGTGTTTTACAGATAGTGTTTTGTCAAAATTAAAAACATCGTGATTTCATTTACAAACATTTGCATAGGCTGGTGAAGAAAAAATAAGTTTAGTTATAAAAATATTAGAATATAATAATGTTTATTATTAGTATTAAGTAAAAAAACCAACAAATAATGAGATTACAACCGTGAAAAAGAAATTTTTTATTATTGAAGATGATTACCCACCTACCACTTACAATCTTTTTCTGAATAGTAATAAAAATAGTACAAAATAAATAGCGAAAAGATTAATTGTAGGGGTTATATTATGATATATAAAATTTATTTAAAATAAGTAAACAGTCGTATTTTTTTAATATTAATATTTTTCCAAAATACAAAAGTTAAACGCTTTGTGAACTAAGACATCAGCGTTGTGTCACTTGAATTATCTAAATAATCGAGCCCGATGATGACTTTTATACCGAAAACGGTTGTCTGCACTTTTTTAATAAAATATTATTGTGTGGTTCGGTTTTTTCTCATACGAAGATGCCTAACTTTGAGAAGCAAAACAACAACCTTTGATAATATAACGAATTTACGAAAAATTCTAAAAAAGTATTTTAATGTTTTAAATTAGAAAATAAAAAGGAACACACGTATGAAAATAAAACAAACAATCAGGTTATTAATCTAGTCAATGGCTATATTAAGCGTGACATTTTTAAAAATACAACTATCACGTAAATGGTGGTTTATATAGAGAGGAGACAGAAAAAAAAGGACTCTTAATCGAGTGCGGACTAAGGTCAAGATCTTTCGTCGAGGGCGAAAGCTCCAGTTTTTTGGAACTCTTTAAGTCCCAAAACAAAGTAATGTGTAGGGTAAAGTTTTTGTGCAGAGATTTGTGAATTATAAGTAAATATCTTTAACTTATTTTTAAAGTGCTTTGTTTGATAATAATTAATTTATTTACATATAAATGCCAATTTTAATTTTCGTCCCGAATTATTATATTTGTCTTATACATATTTTTGTATTAATATGTAGTTAAAGTTTTCCGGTGCTATTTATAATTTTAATAAGTCCAAACTTATTATTCAATAAAATGTTATCTTAAAATCTTTATTTTAAGTTTGTATCTATTAACAAGTAGTGCTTTATTCCTTAAATGTAATTTTATTCATTCTTTCTTAAGATTATTAGTCAAATGTTGTACTTATTGTAAATATACATTTGTTAATGTTTTAATACTTATTATTAATCTTTCCCCCCCCCCCTCCCTTTCCAAACCAGTAAAATATTGCAAGCATTTAAGAAGCTTCGTCGCTTCTATTCCCTTAGAACTAAAAGAGTCTAAAATTAGTTGCCAATAACCGCTCGACTATGCTACTAAGGGATAATTTTTGTTGTTTTAATTTAATTTTTTTAATTATTTTTATTTGCCACTGGTGAATGGAGGTTCCTTCAGGACTGCAGAACCCTTTGGCTGGTGACAGTGCTGCCCTAATCCCTTAACAGTATATTAACAACAGTAGCTAAAGACCTATAAGTAGTTACAAATGGGTTTTAGGCTAGTTGGTTGTTACATTTAGTGACAAGTGGTGGTCTTTAGGCTTCCCGGTTGTAAAAATTCTACATTTAAACAGAGATGACTTTATTATATCATTTTCGACCACGGTAGCGTAGGGCCTGGAAACCCAACGTTTTGGGTACTTTTTTTATTCCTTAATTTTACTTTCCTATCTGTATACAGATAAGAAAAGTATAGGAATCATGATTCTTTTTGACCTCCAGTTTTCGACCTCCAGTTTTTGACAGATTTTTACGTTTTGGGGTCCCCTGAATCCGTTTTGACTATTTTCGGAATGATGTCTGTGAGTTGTGTGTGTGCGGGTGTGAGTGTGTGTGTGCGCGCGCGCGCGCGTGCGTGTGTGTGTGTGCGCGCGCGCGCGTGTGTGTGTGTGTGTGTGCATCCACCATAACTCATGAACCGATAAAAATAAAAACACTAAATTTTAAATTTAAGCTTTATTCCAGCGTCCAATAAAAAGTTTAGATTTTGGACAGAGTCGAAACATCTAGAGGGTACTTTATAGGTGGTCATTTTTATATTTTATAGAATATATCTGTTATTTACGTTTGGGGAAGAAAATTCTTTAATATTTTTTGTTCTATACAAAATTTTCCTAAAATTGTCCGTATTCGGGAAATTTGAAAAAATGTTTAAAAAGTAGTTTTTTATAAAAATTGTTTAAATAAAAGTTTTTTGTTATATAATTCTCTATAATTTTTATTTTATACATAATTTTTATAAAATAGACCGTATCGAGATATTTGAGAAAATGTGTAAATTTCGAATTTTGAAGAAAACTCAAAAACGGATAAAGAAAAAACATTAAATTTTAAACTTAAGTTTCATTTCGGCCTGACGTGAAATGATTAAATTTTGAACAAAGTCGGAACATCTGGGAGGTACTTTATGGGAGGCCATTTTTATATTTTATGGAATATATCTGTTATTTATGTTTGGAGAAGAAAATTGTTTAAATAAAAGTTACTTCTAATATTATCATCTATAATTTTTGTTTTATGTCAAATTTTCCTAAAATGGTCCATATTCGAGAAATTTGACAAAATGTGCAAAATTCTAATTTTTAAGAAAATTGTTAAACTAAAAGTTGTTTGCGATATTGATCTCTATAATTTTTGTTTTTACATGATTTTTATAAAATGGACCGTAATGGAAAAATTGGAGGAAAAGTGCTAAATTTAAATTTTTCAGTATTTTCGTTTTCAATGAATATCTATAGAAAAATGTTTCGAGGTATATGTATGTGGAAAATGTATATATTTAGTTTATCCTCTAAACATTTATAGAAGTGCTGCAATAGGTTGTACAAAATAACTGGAAAAAGCCTATAATAACTAGATAGGAAAGTCATGTGTTGGACACATCAGATTTTTTTCTTGTTTCTTTTATCTTCATCTTTACCAAGGTTCAAATAGGTAGAATGCTAATACGCACAGGTCATCGACTATGATCATAACGTGATGTTTATTATAACGTCTGTTTCTGACAATGACATTTGGCTAACATCAAATAAAATTGACTAAAAAGTCCCAAACTAAAATGACATTCAAGTCAAAACTAAAGGTAAGACTATGTGGTGCTTGCAATATCGCGACAATATTCAAGCTAGATAAACTAAAGTGAAACACAAACAGGTCATCTATATACAATATATAAGGGCTTATGATTGACAACCTGTGTTATTTTTAACAGGTCTGTTATTTTATAAACATTTATAACATGTTTACAAATAACGTGTCTGTTAAAAATAACACTATTTGTCAATCATAACTCCGATATGTTTTTCAATAAAGATACAAGTTGAATTTCTAGAATGTATTGCAAAAACTCTTGGGATCATTATTATCGAAGTGAGCTAGCATACGATTCCATTATGTTCGGCAAAATTTCAGCACTCTACAACTTATAATTTTTCCGAATTTCTAGACCTACGACAGTTCGTCTTTAATTTTGTCTTAGTATTCGTATTAAAAAGACATTCTATAGGGAACATGAATATAACTAAATTTTTAACTCATTCCTGGGAAGCATTTTTTTCTAATCGATTTTTACAAGTATAACAAAATAGGGGTAACTTTGATGAAATTTGTAAACATAAGCCGATTTTCAGCGCTCGCCATTATCTTAATTTTCATGCTATCAACTAGAACCAGTTTAAGGTAATTACAGCACCCCTTATAATTTTCGGACAAGGATATCTCAAAAAGTAATTTTTTTAAAAAATTAAAATTTTGGAAAAATAAATAAGGCAATAATATCTAGAATTTGCATAAAGTTTTAATTCCTTCCAGTTTCCGAGAAAAAAAATCAAAGGGCCTTAAATTTTGAAATATATTGAAAATAAATACATTCCTTAACAGCACTATTCTTAATATAATCCATAAATTTAAGTTCGTATTTTTATTTTTTTTAATTTGGTGTCATCGGCGTCGACTACTACGGCCATTAGCCTCGTGTTTTGTGTAGACTTTGTTACTGTTTCCCAGCGCCACTTTAGGAACATCACTGTTAATTAGAACCTAACAGTGAATGGTCGAGTGGGGAATCCTACCAAGGCATCAGAATTAATTTTAAATAAATAAATTAAATAAAAAAATCCCGGCCAACGGTGGGATTCGATCCTGAGACCTTCCGATCTCAAAGTCATGACTCTAACCACTGAGCCAACCCACCCCCCTAATGTCGTATTAATGATTTTTTTTAAATTCGCCAAAATTAGTGGCTAATATGCCTCGTTAAGTACTATCTTCTGATGTAAACTGGTGTAAATCATTGCAGGAAACGAATTATGACTAAATAGTTATAGTTGCGTTACAACAGAAGGCAGCAGTTAACGAGGCGTATTAGCCACTAATTTTGGCGAATTTTAAAAAATCATTAACATGACATTAAGAGCTCAAATTTCGGTATTATATTAAGAATAGTGCTGTTGAGAAATGCATTTATTTTTATTATGATATTTCAAAGCATTTCAAACAGTGCAAAACATGGGGCCTTCAAACAAAAAAGAAATGTCTCTTTTCAAGACGCCCTAAAGGGAAAATCTATAAATACTAGGGTTGTACTCTTTTAGGGTTTTTCATCACAAGTGTCCTCGTTTTCTTTTTAAAAACCACTAAAATAATACAAGCGAATCATTAGTACATCAAGTTGCATCAACATACCAAATTTTAGGTTTATTTTAACTTATTCACAATTAAGGAAGTTCACTCGTAAAACGGCTTTTCTTAAGAATTCAATAAAATTGAAATATGAGGTTTATGAAAGTGTCGTTTACGTAACTAAAAAAAATTACATTTTTTGACTGTCTGTGAAACGAGATATTAACAATCAAAATGTGCATAATTAACGCTCTTAAAGCATGTCATATATACAAGCAATGCATTTATTTCAAGATATCTCGAAAACGGTTTTTACCATATTTTTTTAAAAACGTTAAATAAATCAAGAAGTTATAAAATTTTATAAAAAATCGCTGAATTTTTTAACCGTCTTAGTAAAAAGATATAGATTTTTAAAATAAAAAATATTTTTAATGCAGTTGTCGAGTAGTTTCGTAAAATTATTACAACTTGGCAACATTGTAACCACTTCACGTAACAAAGTAACACTTGATTAGAGCTAAGAGGTTGTTATAAACTCGCGACGTGTTCTTGAAAAATTAATTCGTCTACTGTGTTTGAGAACTGGAATCAGCGGTTCTGTTTGAACCAAAACAAACCCTTAAAATTAGTATGAGGAAGTCACAAATTTCTATACCATACAGTTGATATATTTGCAAGGTTGCGGAATGAATTTTATTAAAATTATAACATGTGTTTATATACATGTGTTTTGTACAGTCTCTTACAAAAATAAAATTGATTAACATTGAGAATCTCGAATTTTGGTATTCACCATTATGCGATATTTTTATGTATGACTGTCTCGAGTTCTCGAGTGAACTATCTTACCTATACATATTTTTTCTTTTAAAACTAATCATTCGAGAACCCTAAAATGAACCCTGCGTACATCAGTTGTTATTTTAAATTATATTGAATACGCATGGAAAAACATTTAAAATCTGATCATATATTTTGGTTGATGAGAATGACCACTAAAAGTGCATTATCGAGGCAAACGTTTCGAATCATGGCCCGCTCAGCAGTTTTTACCGAAAAAAAACTGAAACCACAATAACAAAAGTAAACTCGCAAAGGCCGCTAATCTAGTTTGAAGTGATAAATGATGGCCAGTTTCGTTATACTAATTGACAAAAACAATGGGCCATGTTTTAACTACTTGATTCGACAATGGAGTGGGCTTAATGGGTTATGATATAAAGGGCCGGCGAATTAAAATGGCCGGATTAATTACAATTTTGGAAATAAATACACACTATGGTACATTAATTTCGCTATTTTGGCGCTGGATTCAGTTATTGGGGCAAAATTGAAATTGACATTAACGTGGTAGTTTTGTACACCAATAAAACAATTCTGTGTTAATTTGTTGTTCTAAATTAATTTTACCGTCGCCTAAATGTATGTGCAATAAAACTTTGGGACAATAAATTAAGCTTTTTAGTTTGACACATATATTTCAGGTTATCATTTTTTTATTGAAATTTTTTATTTGTGTGTAACTTTGTTATTTTATGAATATCACTGTTCTTTCACTTTCTTTTACAAAGGGTACTAGTTATTTATAAAGATTTTAACAAACGTTTCCTCTCTTGCTCTTTGGGTTTAGAAAATAAACAAATTCGTTAATAATATATCTCTTTGTTCTACGGATTTAAAAGTTATTGGTACACAATGTAAGCAGGAGCAAATACTAGAAACGGGGTAATAGGTAATTAACCGCCCCTTCCCGCACTGCGCAAAGAAATTCTAAAACTTATTAAATTAAAAACTCGAAATTTTACGAGGAAGCTAAAAATAAGATTTTTGTGATGAATAAAATTATTTATCCCCCGAAAAATCTTTCTAGCGCCGGTAAGTGTTTTGTTTTTATTAAGTATTAATGGTTTAATGTATAAGTTCATTTTTATTTTTATATTACTGACACCTAGCTGGATAGTTAATAATTAGCTGTCATCCTATATTTGTGATTCACTATAGAGAAAACTACTTGAAAATCTTGCAGTAGGACCTAGAGTTGCTAATTACTATGTATATATATATATGATGGTGGGTGAAGTTTTCCGGGTTTTCCTCACCTGTAAGTCAAATAATAATATCCGTCCCTTTCCCCCGCACAAGCTCAGCTTTTGGGGTTAAAATTCACTCGTAAAGGGGTGAATTCGGGAGAGTATTATTATTATATTATAATGTATGCCAGTTGTGTAAAATAATTTTTATTTTGTAAAAAAAAAACACTCCAAAAGGGGCGTTTAATAATATTACAATCTGATCAAGAGTTGACCAATGAGTTATTTTATTAAAACCTAACTTAACTAGGGTTGTAATCTTAAAAACTAAAGTTCTACACGCTAGTATAATTTAGGGTCTGATAACTTAATTACAGTATACTAACGTGTAACACTAAACCGCACAATGCTTTGCTTTGTTATTAACATAATCACTTGGATAACTCAAAAGGTTTCACTCTCTTGAGTCTTCTTGTCAGGTTCGTGTTATCAAGAAGCTGGATCTCCTCAATATTTACATGTTAGTGGAGCCGTTGTTCGTGACTCCTAGCGAATCTGGTGATAGGCTCGATGTAGGTCGCTGTTTCCAATGTACCAAGGAGCACCGAAAATGTTCCTTTATACTTTGTTTTGGAATCTCTGGATTATGAGAATATTACTGTAGCTGGCACAATTCCAGAGCTGAATGCCATAAATCCAAATTGGTTTGAGAACTTGTTTATGTAATAGAATTTTGTTATATGTAGACAGGCTAGAATGCCTACCAAGTAACCAGTACATTTTCTTTAATTTTATATTTAACGCTTCTCTTTTCTTTTTAACATGGGCCTTCCAGCAAAGTCTTACCTCTATAATGTAATACCTAGATATTTTGCCGAGTTAGCATAAGGGACCTGAGAATGATTTTGTGTTAATTGGTATTCTTTGGCCATTTTTGTTTGTTAAATTAATATTAACAGATTTGGTTTCGTTTAGTTTAATACGCCATCTTTTGGTCCAATTATTTATTTGATTAACTGATGTTTGTAGTTTATTGGCAACCTCTTCATGATCTTTGAGTATCGCTAGGATGGCACTATCATCTGCAAATGTAGCTATTGTGTCTTGTTCTAGTTGAAGTATATCACAAATGTATAACAGATACAAAGTGGGTCAGAGGACACTTCCTTGCGCTACTTCTGCTTTAATTTCTTTCAATTCAGAGTATGCTTCATCTTGTTTTACTCTAAAGAATCTATCTGAAATGTATGAATCCAATAGGTCTGAGTATAGCTGTGAAAGTGGCACATTCAGTTTATATTTTAAGCCATAATGGCATACTTTATCAAAAGCCTGTGCAACATCGAGGAAGATGGCTTAACAGACTTCTTTGTTTTCTAATGCTTTTTTAATCGCATTTGAGATTCTATGAACCTGATCTATAGTTGAATGGTTTTCTCTAAAGCCCAACTGGTAATCTAAAATAAGTTTCCTTTCTTCATTGATGGATTTCAGTCTTTTTATTTGTATTTATTTCACATAGTTTCGATATTATAGGCAATAGAGATATTGGCCTATATGACGAAACTTCGTTCAGAGGTTTTTCTGGTTTGGGGATTATAATGACTTTAGCTACGTTCCACAATCTTCTTAGTTTGAATGAGGCATTAAACAGGTATGTAAGTTTAATTGCGGCTTTTTTCGGAAGTTGTTTTAAGATTTCTCCGGTAATTAAATCAGGATTAAATTAGGATTAATATTTGTTTTTATATCTTCTGCAATTTTCTTTGGAGAGGTTGATCCGATAATTGAGTCATCTTTCTAGAGGAGCCCAGTTTGATTATTATTTTTCTTCTTTTGAATGGATGGTATTTTGTAAGTGCTCTGTGAATCTATTAACTGTTTGTATATTATTTCTAGCCCAGCTACCATCTGTATTCCTGATTGAAGCATTTTGCTTTGTGGCTTTCCATAGAGAATAATCAGTTGATTTATCGTTTGTTAACTCACTAAGGTACTCACAAATAGATTAATTTTTATCGTTTTATCTCTCTTTTTAACTGCTGGGTGGCGTTGTTAAGTTTGGGTTTATCTGATGGAGATCTGGTCTGATGCCATTTACTCCTTAGTTTTCTTTTTGCAGAGATTAGGTCCCTTATTTCTTTCGGATAGTTATTTCCTGTTGTTCGCTGCACAATAGGTGGCGTATTATCCCATGCTGCTTGTTGTATGTTGGACACAAGTATTTCTACTTGATCTAGCTGTGCTTTTGTTCTTAACGGAACTGATTTTATATTCAAAGTTCAGTCTGAAGCTTTGCCAGTCTGTCCTTCTATTATTTACTCTAGGAGCGCTTTCCTTTTCGATAATGATGTCACTAAGAGTGAGAAAAATGGGCGAGTGATCTGAATTCATGTCCCATGCCTCACCAACTTGGATGTAGTTTGCTGAAATATTTTGTACAACAAAAAAGTCTATTAGGTCGGGTATTTTGTTTCGATTTGTGGGCCAATAAGTTGGTTTGCCAGTTGAATGCGACTCACATTTTAACTGTATCATTGCTTCTTTTAGTGTTTTACCCTTAGTTGTTGTTAGTATGGAGCCCCAATTGGTGTGTTTTGCATTAAAGTCGCATCCAATGATAAATATAGGTTCTTGACTATTGAGGAAATCTAGGTATTGTTCTTTTTTAACGCTATGTCTTGAAGGACAATGTACAGAAGTGATCATAACATCAGAAGTTTAAGATTTTATCATTATTGAAATAGCCTGAAATTCCTCAGTCCTCAATTGCCATTTACTATACATTACTACAGAAATGCTGCTCCCTTCATTCCAGACTAATTTTAAAGATGCGTCAATTTTTGAGCAATTTTTGAAGATCTAAAGCCATTTTTAAAGATTATTTAACACTTGAGCAATGTTGATTCCTTAGCTATCTTAAATATATTTTTAGTATTGAGCAATTTAGCCCTAAACTGTCGAGAAATTAAAGTTAAAGATCCCTTAACTTTAGCACAATCTTTAAAGATTCCTTTAACTCTTCAAGAATTTTATTGTCGAGTATATTATTTTAAAGATTCCTTAATACTTAATCAATTTTTAAGATGTTCTAACTCTCGAATAAGTTTTAAAAACACAATTAATCGTGAAACTGCTTTTAGTTCTCGAATATTTTAAGAATGTTAGTTTTATTCCATAAACCAGCATTATTAGCGTAAGTTTTAGTAGAAAGAAATTTTAAAATTGTTTAAAAATATAGAATACGATATTAAAATTGCATACAATATAATTTTACAAAAAATTTGTGAGTTAAAGTGTCCATAACTCGTCCATGTGGCTTTCATACAATGGCCCATTTCACAGAATCACATTTATAGAAATACTGTGCTCTTTAATATCAATAAAAACTATAATATCCAATTAGTATAATGGCCGTATATCCCAGATAAAATCAAAATAAAAATTTATTGGTTAATAAACAAAGCTATAAATTCACATTGTTACTAATAGATAATCAAAAAATAATTAATTTTTCCATTAAGAATTCTCGCAAGTATAGCTTAAAGAAAAAGTAAATAAATAAAAGTTTATTAATTAATTGCTCCAGGACAATCAAATGTATTCGTCGGGTCAATAGACCCGTCCTATTTTATTTTTAATTACTGCATATGTTATAACTAGCATGTTAATGATTGGCGTTTTAATTGATGTAAACTAGATATTATTATAAGGAATATTTACTGATCAAATTTCATCATATGTTTTAGAAATTCGAATATTTCTTGGCTTGGGAGTCTTCAACAGTACCCGTATCCCACGTTATCCTAAAACAAATTGGACGTGTATTGTCTTATTTGTAGTCTAAAGACAAAAATGCAGTAATTTAATTTGTATAATGTAGTACATGTTCAGGAGGTAGACATTTTATTTATACTTCATCCATCACTACTTATTTGTAGTTGAAATGAAAATGTTAATACTTCTGATCGGCTTAATAAAAGATTTCGTTCAGATTAAATCATGTTCCATTGTTTTTACGGTAATCTTTTCTTTTGACAAATAAGTCAGACTTTATTTCTTCATAGCGGTGTCGTATGTATTTTAATTGATTCGAATTTTTATTTTACAGTTATAAAAGGTGAGTGCATTAGAAAATACTGCAAGCACAAGTACGCGTAAATTACCTAGTGGATATAAAGAATTATCTTCTGATGATACAAACATCGCACTTAATGTATTTATTATTCTTCGAAAAGACTGTTTTACTTTCTGTGGATGAAATAACCACTTAATATGCGATATATACTGGAGTATCTAAGCGGACAGTGTATAACATCATTAAAGAACATACATTCATTGGAGAAGTCTCACATCTGAAAAAGCCCCAAGGAAGAAACAAAATAAGACAAATGGTACATTCTTTTTTCTTTCGATATGAAATTCATACACATTAAAAATTACACTCAGAAATAAAGACTCTTCCATATATATCATACGTTCATCTTCAAAAAATATTATATGAATTAAATTTTCGTTACAAAAAACATGACAGAAACAGCTTTTAAACAGAGAAAGACAATACCATTGAGTGGAGACATGATTATTTAAGAAAACTAAAGGAAGGAATCAGCATAATCGGGTATTTTATTTAGATGGAAGATTGGTTAATGCTGGACATACAATAAAAATTTGTCAAGATACTCCCATGAAAACTAAAAAACAACCCTTTATTAAAGAGGTCTCTTGTGGATTTAAAAATCCAACAGTAAAAGAAAATCGTTTGATAATAATCACATTGGGAACACCGAAGCACTTTTGCCAGAATATTAATGTAAAAGTCAAAGAAGACAAAAGAGTACCATAAATAAATGGATGGCCCTGTTTGAAAATTTGTTTTAGAATATAAAAAAAATTCAATTAACTCTGTTATTGTTTTGGATAAGGCATTCTATCACAGTCATAAGATGGAAAAAAGAAGTTATTTCCAAATGGCTTTATTCTGAAGGCAAAATTACTCGTAATAGCAAACCAATATAAAAACAATTTGAAACAATATATTATGGACGAGATGGCCCGAGAAAAAAAATTTAAATTCTCAGATTTTCTCCTTGAACTAATCTGGTCACAATTAAAATGTTATGTTTTTCGAAACGTGGCTCAGTGGTAGAGTGTCTGCCTGTGGATCCAAGGGTCCCAGGTTCGAATCCCACCGTTGGGCGGGATTTTTTTATTTAATTTAATTATTTAAAATTAATTATGATGCCTTGGTAGGATTCCCCACTCGACCATTCACTGTTGGGTTCTAATTAACAGTGCTCTTCCTAAAGTGGCACTGGAAAACAGTAACAAAGCCTATACAGAACACGAGGCTAATGACCTTAGCAGTTGATGCCGATGACACAAAAAAAAATAACATAAATTACCTAAATAGAGAAGAGTGAAGAAAATCCATTTTTCATCTTAAAAAGATAAAAAACTCAATTTGAAAAGTAGATATAACAATGGAAAACCTAATAATAACACGTTGATCGCCATAATGATAATATTTTTTGCCTTCTTCCTGGCCATTTTTTTTTTTCGTTTTAAGCGCATAAAAATTCAGTAGAAAAACAACGCATTTTATAAATAAAGCAATTGTCAAGTTGAGGCCATACGATGCACACGTGCCTCGAAAATTTGCAAGAATAGACATGTATATTGCAGCGACACGGTTGAGTCTTATCAGTGTATTGTTCAGTTCGCATCGACTTGTTATTGTAGTAACTGTGTAGTAGTAAACTAGAGAAAATGGTTGATTATGAAAAGAATCAAAGAAAACTACAAGAACTAATGGATATATTGTCAGATGAAGAGGTGTTTGAGTATTTATCGGAGAGTTATATCGAAAGTAGTGATTATTCCGAATCATCTAATTATTCTTCATCTCCTGTACAACAAAAAAAGAAGAAAAAGGTGCTTAACTCTTTTAATAACTGTAATAACATATATCAACCCAGTACATCATTTGAAGTACATACAAAAAGCGTTGAAGAAAAAAATCGTACTGATGACATGGAAACTAATCCTGTTAGTAGTCCTACGAAACTAATAGCTGAAACAACTGAACGTGTTATTGGGAACTTTAAGTGGGATAGTGATACAGGTGATGAAATACCTAGTGCTTCTACAGTGTTGAACTGGAATGAGGTAACCGGAGACAATTTAAAACATTTAATTTTTTTTGAGCAAGGGTTGAATATAAATGAGAATATCTCAGGTATTCATAATAACCAGCCTATTGATTTGTTTTTGCTGTTTGTGGATGACGATATCATGAATATTGTGGTACAAAAAACCAACAAATACGCTTCGCAAAAAGCAGAAAAAACCAATTTACTTCAAGCTCGGATTCGACATTGGAAGGATACTACTATTGACGAATTGAAAATCTTTTTAAGTATACAGATTTGAATGGGATTAGTTCATATGCCGAGTGTGACATCCTATTGGTCTAAGAAAATCTTATTTCAAACAAAATAAAATCATTAATGTCCAGAAATCGATTTGAGCTCCTTTTGAGCCGCTGGTATTTTTCTGATAATGAAGGTACAGATACTTCACAAAGACTTTACAAAATCAAACCCCTTTTAAATCATATCAGTCAAAAATTTCAAAAACGCAGTAACCCCTTCACGTGATGTTTGCTTAGACGTATCCCTCGTGTCTTTTCGAGGACGACTTAGTTTTCTTCAGTATACAAAAAAAAAGACACAAGTTTGGGGTAAAAGTTTTCAAACTTTGTCTTGAACAAGGTTACACGTATGATTTTAAAATATATTGTAGGACAGAAAAAAATAATACTTCCGACAGAGTACCAACATCGATTGTTATGGGGTTTTGAAAAAATTTATTGGATAGTGGTCGAACCATATTTGTTAATAACTATTATACCAGTATCAAACTTGCTCACAAACTTATCTGGTCGGCACCTTGATAAATAATCGCAAGGGAATCCCAAAGGACATAGTACAAAACAAAAATTAAAGAAAGGCGAAGTTATTGCCAAGGAAAGTGATTCTGGAGTGGTGATACTGAAGTGGTGTGATAAACGCGAAGTTTTGATGCTGACAACAAAACACACAAATAACATGGTTACTGTAAAGTCTAAAAATGGAACTGAAAAGGAAAAACCAACAGCTATTAGACACTATAACCAAAACAAAAGTTTCATTGATCTCTCTGATCAACTGAAAGCCTACTCTTCTTGTCTCAGACGTAGCGTCAAGTGGTATCGCAAATTGGCAATAGAAATTATTTTAGGTTTAACTATGGTAAACGCGTTTATACTATATAAACAGGTTACTCGTAAAAATATAACAATTACTTAATTTAGAGAAGATATTGCCAAAAACTTGCTGAATATAACCAAAAGAGAAAATCCTCCATTGGCAGAGAGACATCACATTGAGGAAGTGAACACTACTAGTAGACGTAGATGCTCAAATTGCTACAAGAACATGTTCGAACTACACGGTAGAAAATACGCAACGTCTGAGGCCACTACGTTGCGTTATAAACGTATACAGTGCGAAAATTTTTATTTGTATACCTTGCTTTACTTCTGTTCAAATGTGCACATTATAAAGATTTTAAAATTCTGATCTCTTACGTTTTATTTTTTATTTTATTGTTGAAATAAGAATTTTATGTTTATAAATCTAAGGAAATGTATTTTATTTTATATATTTTCAAATCTATTGTTTATTTTTCAAATAAAATAATATTTTGTTGTCTAAATTTATTGATTTTTGAGTTACCTAACAAACTACATTAGAACAGTAAAAAGAATAAAATACATTAAACAAAAATAGTATGTTATATTGTGACTTTTATTTCTTATAGCATTTCTACTCAAACGTGAAGCAATTCTGTGCAGCGTGACTTGGAGTAAAACATTACATGCGAGACATATGTGTGCGGCGAGGCCTATTGAGTTACATTCAGTGCGAGGCACACTTGCCACACATGGCGATAAACGTGATAAACTTTAGAAAAGAAAATGATAATGACACCAATAGTTATAGTGAAGACAGTGACTTTTAAATTTATTTCTTAAACTTTTTATAATTTTTAATTTTTCATTTTAGGTATTAAAGTGTTACTTTTAATGTCAAGAGATTAAAAAAAGTAAAATCCCATCAACAACATATGGTCCTTCTTGTTATTTATTGGTTAAATTAAAATTTGTTTAATGTTAAACTAAAACCATTTTATCAGAAGCATAAGGTTTATTATTTTAACTTTTTTTATTTAAAATTCAATCTAAGAAGTGAGTTTATGCCATTGTATATGCCGTCAACTTTTATATTATTGAAACTTATTTTGCAAAGTACGCCTATGGAATGTGACGTTATAACCCCACTTTTTCTGCACTCTTCTTTTATTCAGACTATAGTGGCTTTTAAGTCAACCTTAATGTCAAATATTTCATCATCTTTGTGTTGTGGTTACTATTGCTTTTTACCCGGTACAATTTAAGGTCTCGGTATGTATTTTTTCGACATGGATATTAGCTATTCTACGCACAGACTACAAAACCAAAACATACGCCATTGCGTTTAGTCGAACGAATATATTTCTACCTAGTAAGAACGCTGCAAAAAATTAAAATTCACAAAACACAGTCCATATTTTGGTCACCCAGCTACTATTATTTTTTAAAAAATTTAAATAGGTAACAATTCTGTCAAACTAATAATAGAATATTTTTTAGTTATTGAGATTAAATATATAAAAAATAAGTTATTCTTGTGTAGAATCGATAAATAATAGCAGTTCTAGTATTATTTCGATTTTTACAAATAAACCACAAATTTCAATAAAACTATATGAAATCAATTTAATTACGAGTAATAGAAAAAAATACTGTGTGGCGATGAAGGAATGACTAGCTTTTATGCAGAGGTAATGCTAGGATTGAAGACTTATTAAATTATATCTTTTTTTTTTAAGTTAGTTCTATTATATAAATTAGTAAAAGTCATACATATTTTAAAATTAGTAATTTTATCCTAATAAACTAAATTAATTTTAAAAATCTGTAGATTCTCTTTAGTGGGTCGTAGAAAAAATTTTCTGTACAACTCGAGTAAATTGTCCATATCTCAGGATATGGCCATCATATCCACTCTTGTTGCACACACTACTATTAATCTACCTATAAATATCTTAATCTTGAACTTAATAATAACAGATTGGCTTCTGATTGTCTCTAATTAAATTCACTTACTTTCTATTCACCAAATAAACTATTAATTAAACACAAAAAAAATATACTAATCATTCATAAATTTTGACAGCTCAATTCTGTTGAAAATTTTAAAGATATTTCAATTCTCGAGTAATTTGAAAGCTATGTCAAATTTAGAACAATTAAAAAAAAAACTCTCAACTAATTTTTTATACCTAAATTGATGGTAGATTATCATTGTTATTCAATTATTATCCATTTATTAAATTATCTATTAATCATTTATAAAACATGTACACTTATAATTTATCAATTTTGATTCGTCAACTCTGGTGCAATTTTTAAAGTTATCTTAACTGTAGATATGTTAATTCCCTAGCTCTTTTACAAGAACGTCAATTTTCAATAATTTTTAAAGATATCTCAATTTTCGAACATTTTATATCTAAACCTTTGGTATATTCTTATTGTCCGAAATTAAAATCACTGATTTTCTAATTATTATCAAATGGACTATTAAATATAAAATTCTCGTCCCATTTTTAAAGATATCACAGCTAATCAAAAATTTTAATTTCCTAACTCTGGACCTATTTTAAATTTATCCCATTTCGCGAGTAATTTTTAAAGATATCTCAAGATTCTGAAACCTCTCAAAGCAATTTATTATAGGTTCTTAATGTCACAGTAGATTCTTAGTATCTGGAATTAGATTCACATATTTTATATCTATCAAATGAACTGTTAATCAAATAAGAAACAATTTATCACTTTTAATACCTCATCTCTCGTGATATTATTTATATATCGAATCTTGAAAATATTAATTTTTTTTACTTCGGACCAATTTTAAACATAATGTTACGCAGCACCCTGCAGTGTACTGCGGTCGTCATAAGTAAATGTACGAGTAAATAAAGACGATAGATTACTCCAGAAATGTCTCGAAATGTTATTCCTTGTCAAAGAAAAATCCGGATTATTCGAGAAGGTTCTAGAAGGTGTCCGATTCTTCCAAGGTGAGAGGATGAGAAGGAGGAAGAAGAGGAGGAGAGAGAGAGAGAAAGGCGAGAAGAGGAAAAGGAAAGGCGTAGAAGGGAAGAAGAGGAGGAGAGAGTAAGGCGAGAGAAGGAGAAGGAAAGGCACAAGAAGGACGAAAAAGAGGAGAAGGAGAAAAGGCGTAGAAAAGAAGCGATTGAAATTATAAACGGTTTGCTACAAATCCAGGAAACTTTAAAGCAAGAGGTTGGTCAGCTTAACAATAGAGTAGATCTTTTGGCACAACAACAAGTTATTTTAAAAACTAATGTAGAACAACAGTAGGAGAAGTTAAAAACTAATTTGGAGCAATAAAAGCATCTAACTCATTTAGAACAGCAGCAACAGCATTTAAAAACCAATTTAGAAAAACAACAGGAAAAGACAAGAGTAGAGTTAGAAAGGCAAATTAGAGCTGAAATAGTAGAGTTAGAAAGAATAATTCGTAGCCAAACTTCGGTAAGCAACATTGGTGACAGCTGTAGGATACAAAGTTAAAGTTAAATACTAGATCCACTGAGTATGAAGCAGGTATGTTTACTTCAGACCCACCAGCATGGTTTTTGAAGATATAAGAAGAAAAATCGGAAACCTTTTAGAACCCTCTTGAACAATCCGGATTTTTCTTTGACAAGGAATGACATTTCGAGACATTTCTGGAGTAAGTATTCTATCTTCTTCATTTACTCGTACCTTTACTTATGACGACAGCAGCACGCTGCAGGGTGCTGCGTATCAATATCAAATATATCGAGTAATTTTTAAAGATATCTCAACTATTCAATAATTCAATTTTTAAAGATGTTAAAGCTCACTAAACATTCTAATTCATCAACTCTGGAACTTTTCTAAAGATATCTCAATTCTTGAGCAAGATATTCAAGCCTCTTTTAACGATTTCTTATAGGTTCCTAATGTCACAGTAGATTCTCAGTACCAGGAAATAAATTCTTTTATTTTCTATTTCTCAAATGAATTGTTAATTAAATAAAAAACAAACGGGCTATAGTTTATTTGAAAATACATGATACCAAAGTTTTTATGGGAAAGGTCTATATACAGGATTGTTCAAAGCAAAAAAAGTAAATATTGATATCTTCTTATCTGAATTTTCTCTAGATTTTAGTATGAGCACCTCGAAAAATCTTGAATCCTAAATTGTAAATGAGCAAACCCTAAGGTTGAAGGGGAATTCGAAATTATAAAAAATAGTAAACTGTCAATATTAAGTACCCACATTTATTTTTATAAAAATAGTATACTAGATATTAGGTTAGGACATTTCCTTAAAATTTAATAATAAACATACAACCAAATTTATATGATATACTAAAAAAATATTTCGAAAAAAAATATTTTCTCATAAAACATACTATTTTAGAAATACGGGATAATTCTATTAAAATTTGTTTGTTTGTATTTCGGGTACTAGCGTCATATAAACTTATTATAATTATTATAAATATAGTCATCATCATGTTGTCTCACTTCCCACAGAAATATTAATTGGTTCTATTATTTCCTCTATTAAAATATCTAGTTTTAAAAATTTCTCTTGCTCTATTATGACATGTCTTATAGCGTTTTGCCAATTGTCCGGTGAAATTTTTGATACGGTTGACGAACAGTTTGAATTTTAAATTATGTATTGTTTCTCGCGACAGGTTGGGGTTAAGTTCACAGTGATAAAGTGGTAACCGCAACACTTTAACTCCATGTTCTATCGCTATTTTATTTACACTATACTTCTTAAATTTTGGTGAATCTTCTTTACATAACTGCAATAGTTCAGTTTTAAGTAATTCCTCTTCTGCCACTGTTTCTTTGGTTGTAAGCCAATAGAAGAGTTCTTACTTTTACATTTAGTGTTATGTAACGGTTCCTTTAATCTTGAATGGTAACTGGCATTGTCCATAACTATAACAGAATTGGTGGGTAATAAATCTCTCATTTGACTGAAATATTTCCTAAAATCATCAGCAGTCATTTCTTCATGGTAGTCTTTCTTTCGTAGAATTTGAAACAAATTAAACTGCGACCATTTGAAAATTTAAAGCCAGAAAAAAAACCTTCTATAAATGCCAGGCGAGCATTTCGACTTCCCCATCGAAAAAAAAATGTTGTAGCTTAATTTTAGTGATTTGACAGAAGCGTCAGAAAACTAAAAATAATTTTTTATATATTCGTGGAGAAACGGTATAATACCTCCACTGCGTTCTTATTATACTATTTGTTAACTAATAGAGTATTACACCGCTTCTCCACAAATAATAAAAAAACTATTTTTAGTTTTCTGACGCTCCTGTAAAATCAATAAAATTGATTTATAACCTTTTTCGATGGGGGTGTCAATTTGTAACCTTTTTATCTTGCCAAACTTTTTTTACAAAATGTCCTTCATTTTTCCATGGTTCATCCAAATAAAGAATATGTTTGTCTTCTCTTCTTAATTTTCTATTGTCCGTTAAATATTGATTCCTCCAACAAATAAATTATTCTTTCTTCCAAATTTATCTTCTCCATTAATGTCTACTAAAAGTTTATCCAAAGTAGGGATCTTTTATTGTAAATGAAACGAATGCACTTTTCTTCGAATCAGTTGTTTCATAGTTCCCTGAATGGGTTTTCTTCCATTTGACGTTTCAGGTGCTATTATAATACTTCCATCCTTTTGTTGCTTCAAATTTCTATTAATGGTTGCTTCTTTAACTCCGGTCATATTTGAACACTTAGAAATTATACTCCAAATAACACTATTTTAATGTTCATGTACAGGAGTGTCATGTATATTTAACCCTAAAAGTTTTCATATGCACGGTTAAATTGCACTTTAATTTCACAGGAGTATAATTGGACGTTTGTCACATTTTTATGGCACAAATTCACCTAACCAATATCGCTCTTTATCGCCTATTATTATAGAACTAACAATTCTACGTATTATAATCACAGGACTATACAAACAGAATTGTAAATAATAACTAAAATAATTTACAATTTGCATAAAACTTTCTGCCAGATAGAAATTTTAATCCTTTCTAAGAAAGTTGAGGACTACTTAAATTGTTCCTGAATTAAATATTTTCTACTTTGTTAATTAAAATGACTAGAAAATTGAAATAAATTGGTATTTTTAAAAAATTTAGGAAGAAATCAAAAGATTTTATTTTGGAACTCATTTGTGATGTTATATTGGGGTTTACCTCCTGGTTCATAAAAATTTTGCAATCATTCAATTCTAAATAAACCACAAAAACTAATTTGCTTTAATACCTCAACACTAGAGAAATTTTTTAAGATACCTCGAATCTTAAAAATATTCTTTAACTTTCGACCAATTCTTAAGATATCACAACTTTCGAGAAATTTTTACAGATATCTCAACTATTCAATAATTTTATCTCTTGTGCTACTTATTATACCTAAAATCACAGTGTAAGCCTATTGTCCTTAATTATATTCACTTATTTTCCATTTAAATATAGTAAATTATTTTTTAATCGGATGTAAAAAACCCATCACTAATTTAATTAATTAACCAACAATACAGCATTTAATTGCCACATTGTGCGGTACAAAATAGTCAGAAGTTGTTTCACAAAATTGTTACATCCCAAAATGGCGAAGCCCCGTTGAGAATCGGATCAACCTCGAAACTGGTTCATTCTTACGTTGGAAACTCAACTATTTCTGCCCAATTACTTCTATTAATTTCCTAATTAGGAGAAAAATTAAAAACAAAAACTGTTTCATAACGGATATTTTCCACTTTAATTAATTTAATTGCGATTATCATGCAACTGCAGGCATAGGCGGAGATTGTAATTTTTACTACTGTTTATAGTTCATTTAAAAATGAATGACGCAGGACTTTAACCCTAACGTCATAAATCAGTGACGAAAATTTGTAAAATAAAATATGGGTTTCTTACTAAAATTTTTAAAAATATCAATTTATTTCAATTCTTGTCTTACATATTCTAGTCTTTCTAATCAACAAAAATAAGGTATGTAATCTCTACAAGAAGAAAGTATTTACAATTTAGGATCAATTTAAGTAGCCCTCAACTTTCTTAGAATGGATTAAAATTTATATTCTGCCGAAAGTGTTATTCAGATTGTGAATTATTTTAGTTAAGATTTACATTTCTGTTTGTATAGTTCTGTGATTGTAATACGCAGGATTGTTAGTTCTGTAATAATAAGCGATAAAAAGCGATATTGATTAAGTGAATGTGTGCAATAAAAATGCCACAAACGTCTAATTAATACTCCTGTGAAATTAAAGTGCAATTTAACCATGCATAGGAAAACTTTAGCGTTAAATGTACTTGACACTCTTGTACATGAACATTACACTATGTAACATTTTAAAAGTCTAATTAAAAATGTTATTTTAAATATGTGTCATCCTGTATAATTCAATTATCGCCACACACAATATTCCAAAGAAAGGTAAATTTCTTGAAGTGGGAGTACAGCTAACCAAACGATTTCGCATTAGATTTTTAAATTTCACTTATTACTACCTTCTCTTTATATCTGGTGGTGTTTTGGCTGCAAAAGTGGTAAGCATAAAAAGTATAATGTCGTTTTAAAATATCTCGGTAGAAATAACATTCAAACCTTTTGTTAGTTATTAGTTTTTTTTATAGTAAAATTAAATTTTCTAAACATGTTCTTATGATTTATTCTGATTGCTAGAACGGCACAATGTTTATAGTCATTATTGTATATTGGTTCATTTTTTAAAAAAGTAGATGTTTTAAATTTAATTTATATCTCGTACAAGAGCCACGTGAAAAACAAAATCTATTTTTGTTTAGAAAACTAAACGCTGTAAAGTTGATCGAGCTGATTTAACTGGTAAAAGCGACAGTTACAACTTACAGTTACAAGGAAGAAAGAAAACAAAGACAAAAAAGGTTCATGTTCGAGTAACCGACAAAGGCTTGGGTTCCCGATGTACTGAAATTTCAACTACCTCCAAAAGAAGTTGCCAGCAAAAAGGCAAAAGAGGTAATTAATAGTGACTAAATTTATCTATGACAAATTGATACGTGATAAACTGTATATGATTTGTTACTGAACGGTTTCTTTTTATCTAAATATATAATATGTTGAATCTTATTTTTTAAAGGTTACAACAATTCTCTTTTACTATAACTAAATTCTGTATAAGTTCTTATTAACTTCTTTTTATTGATAAAGCTAGAGTTTCTAATTCTCACTAGCTTTTAAAAATAAAAAAAAGGGAATTATTGGTGCCCAACATTACCTAGAAAAATTATTACCCCAAAGGTGTCTAATAGAAAAGCCGAATTCACGACTGAGAAAAATATGGTCAATGTGCTCATTTATTTCTTTTAATTTTTAAGGTAAGTAATGTTTGATGTTAAATTTCACTGAGCTAGTAAAAATCTCTTTATAAGGTTTTGAAATTAACATTTATCGAAAAGGTAACGACGCATATTGCAACTAGTCGGAGTATAGTTTCTAAGTGTTCAAATATGACAAGAGTTAAAGAAGCAAACATTTATAGAAATTTGAAGCAACGAAAGGATGGAAATATTACAGTAGCACCTAAAACGTCAGCTGGGAGAAAACTTATTCAAATAGACGATACTATGAAACAACTGATTCGAAGAAAAGTGCATTAGTTTTATTTACAAAAAGATACCTTCTTTGGAAAAACTTTTAGTAGACATTAATGGAGACGAAACTTTGCTAAACGTTATAAGAGACAAATTGTGAAAAACTTTGCTTGATTTAGACTTTTTTGAGAGAACAACGACAGAAAATCTGCGTTTATAGATAAATATTACATTATTTGTTGGAGCAGGCAATATTTAAAAGAAATTAGAAAATTAACAAGAAAAGACAAAAATGTTTTTTATTTGGACGAAACATTGATAAATAAAATATATTTTGTAAAAAAAGTTTGGCAAGAAAACAGGTTACAAAAGCTCGTCAGGCATTTTTAGAAGCTTTGTCTGCTGGCTTAAAATTTCCAAATGGTTTAAAGGTCGCCGTTTAATTATCACTCATATTGAAGGAGATAAAGGATTTGTTGATAGAGGCATGTTAGAATTGGTTTTAAATTCTGTGAAAGACTATCATGAAGAAGTAAATGCTGATGAATATTTTAGTCAAATGATAGATTTTTTACCTACCAATTGTGTACTAGGTATGGACGATGCCAATTACCATTTAAGATTAAAGGAACCGTTACCTAACAATAAATGGAAAAAGCAAGAAATTCCCGATTGGCTAATAACCAAAGAGATAGAGAAGAGGGATTACTTAAAAAAGAGCTATTGCAGCTATGTAAAAAATATTGACAAACATTTGGGAAATAACAAAAGAACATTGAGTTAAAGTGTTGCGGTTACCACCTTATCAGTGTGAACTTAACCACATTGAACTAATCTGGGCTCAAATGAAGGGATATGTAGCGGGAAACAATATACCATTTAAACTTTAAGATGTTCGTCAACTATTATGTAACTCCATATCAAAAATTTTACCGGACAATTGAGAAAACACAGAAAAAGAGAAATTCTGGAAACTTGATCTGCTAATAGAGAAAACAATAGAACCAATTATTATTTTTGTGGTAAGTGAGGAAACATGATAATGATGACCCTTATCTGGAGAAAATTACTTATTTATTTAGGTAAGGTAAATGTATTCAAATCAGATAGATTTAGCAGTTTTTTTGAAGTTTTGGACTGTTTTATATTTGTTTTGAGAGTTTTGTGGAGTTAAATATTAGTTGTATGCTCAATTGTCTTTTAAAAATTACGTATTTATTTCATCTATCCTCAATTTTGAAGATGAAATAAAAAAAGTGAAATAATTCTGTTGAACTGCATCTAACTGTAAATTCAACATGTTCTGACTTAAATTCGATAAAGTCTGGTACCTATTTTCGACATGTTAAAGTTTAAGTTATATTAACAAGTTCTTATTTGAAGTAAGTAAAAGAGAAATCATAACTTTATTTTTTGTATAAGAAAAGTAAAAATATTTTAAAAAAATATGTTAAATATTCTCGGAATTTTTTTGTTTATGGAACTTTAAAAACACCTCCTCCGTTGTCTTGCAAAGAATGAATTTCATCAGCAGTTTCATCGTAATCATGCCAATTTTATCAAGTTTCTTGGGGCCACTTTCATTATTTATTTATAGCACTTGACGTCATTGTATTTATAAATGCCTGGTTTTTATTGTTAATTTTCTTTACAGTACCTGGAAAATATATTCTTCTTCCTTTTTAGTATAATACGCCATCCATTAATCGGAAGTAGTCACCACTATTTTTTTTTTTCATCACTTTGCTAACTGAACTCTCGTCATGCCATAACAACGCTTTCTTGTAGGGTGTTGGAATTTTATCAGGTATAATTTTTTTGTTATTTTCCCCAGTTATATTTGGAAGAATTTATTTTTAAAGGTATATTTTCCAATGGCCAGATCTACCATTAGCAAAGGTGTGTTTTTATTTGAGGACTTAACTAATCAGATAACAAATTACTTCTTGCCTGTTGCTAGCCGGATAGAAAGATCCCTGGATAATAAGGAGTCCGCCTTAGGTGTTTTCGTAGACATAGAAGGTGCTTTTGACAAAATCACCTTCCTTAAGATAATACACTAACTAACCAACAGGAATGTTCCACAAATGATTAGTGGTTAGATATATAACATGCTCTCAAAGCAGGTAGTAAACATAAGTGTAGAAGATGTGAATATAAGAGGTTGCGAGAGGATGTCCACAGGGAGGGGTGCTATCATCTCTACTATGGAATATGTTATTCTAAACCCTCATCAGCCGCCTCAATAATGACAGTCATTACACAATAGCATATACAGATAACCTGGTCATACTGCAAACAGGAAATTTTTAGAACATACTCTGCGAAAGAATGCAAGTAGCTCTAAAAGTTATAGAACAGTAGTGCAAGGACCATTCACCGTCTATCAATCCTAAAAAGACAGAAATGGTTTTTTTCACAAGAAAAAGGATGAAAATGGAATTTAAACCTCCGGAACTTCTAAACACAAAACTAAACTTTGCAACAGAGGTGAAGTACCTAGGTCTCAACGTTGACAGTAAGTTACCATGGATCTTGCATTTAAAAAACAGAGTAAAAAAGCATACATTGCGTATGAACAATGCCGCCGAACCATAGGGCGCACCTAAGGTTTCATCTCAAGAGTCGTCGCATGGACTTACACGGCTATCATAAGACCTATGCTAACATACGGTGCAGTTGTCTGGGTACTGAAAACACAAAAATTAACAGCTATCCGCAAACTAGAACAAATTCAAAGAACAGCATATCTCATCATACCAGGAGCCATGAAAACAACACCGGCTAGAGCCATGAAAGTCATTCATAGTCTTACTCCCCTTGATATTTACATCAAGGACGTTGCTCTGACGACAATGATACGTCTCTACACAGTCGGAATAGAACCTAATATAGGCAAAACGTCACTTTTGGCAGGATGCGGTTAATACGCTTCCACTGCTTTAAGCGAACATGGACTTCACATCACCGAGATATATCATCTATAAGCCATATAAAGTTATAATAGAACAAATAGAAGAGCCGAAAGTGGCAGGTACGATTCGTATCTACACCGATGGTTCTAAAACAAAACAAGGCTCAGGATGTGCAATATACACCAGATTATTAAACCTAAACATAAAATGGGCTATAAGCAATAGTTCTAGTGTAATTCAAACAAAGCTAACGGGGATTCTCATAGCAGCAAAAGAAATAACCAGAAACAATATCACTGGAAGGAACATGCCTATCTATTCAGATAGAAGACAAGCATTACTCACTCTGAACAGACCACGAATTTATTCAGGGTTAGTACTAGAATTTCACGAAGCTTTGACCAAAGTATCCATCAACAATGTGATTATTTTAAGATGGATTAAAGGTCACGCCACATCGAAAGGTAACCGTCTTACTGATTCACTAGCCAAGAAAGCAGCCAACTAAATACTTTTTGGAACTGGCTCTTCTATTAGCCTGACAAAATCGGTAGTGACAGACCTAATCAAAGAACATTCCCTTGTGAAATTCAAGGAAATATAAGATGAAACCAGAAACTGCAGAGTTGCCAGGGAGCTCTTAAGTTATCCTGACAACACTGCAGCAAATAAGATACTTGACTATGACTAGACAGAATCTACGCCTAGTCACAGGCATTCTGACTGGTCAATGCCAAGCACGAAAGCATCTCCATATCATGGGGCTGTCAGAATCCGCACTCTGCAGAGGGTGCGAACAGAAAGATGAGACCATCGAGCATATCCTTTACGATTGCTCGACGTTCTCATTTATTAGAAGATTTGTGTTCGGTGAGTATCGGCTAAAACCGGCCGATATAAGACAAGCACGTCTTGGCGACGTTGTCAACTACATTAAATCTGTAGGCTGGCTCACGAGCTAGGAGGTGCCTATCATCTCAGGAGGATGCACAATGGGCCTAATGAGGCCTAACAGCCGTGGGGTAACCCACCCTCCCCACACGTTACAGATACAGATACAATCTATAAATGCCTTATTTATAATATCGGAGGAGCTTTTGATGATCTGGAATTAAATTCTTTTCTTTAATTTGTAGCAAATTATCATTGCAATAAGAAAAATGAATGTCATATTGATTCCTTAACTCTCTAGCAATGTTTAAATATCCCTTATTTCTTGACCAATTCTCATTTTTGTAAATCTCTTATTTTTCCCATTATAAATATGTTTCTGTCTTTCTTGTAGTGACCTTGTTTCGCTATAAAATATATACAAAATATATTATTAGGTGATTTTTTTTAAAATGTATTTTCCAAATCTTTTTTGTCTATAAAGATCCCGAGATCCGATATAGTATCTAGCTTTTACTTATTAGGTCCTGCTTGTTTTACTAAATTGTTTAACTAAAATTAAAATGGGGCTCATTAGGTTGAAACATATCATTATCCTAAAGTACTATTTTCACAAAGTGATTTAAACTGCTTTCGTTTAAACAATTCCTGATGCAAAATGTTTTCCAAATATTCATTATATTTTTCAGAATTCTTCATCTATACTAAAGAAAACTCCAATTGAGCCTCTAAATCGTTTCTAAGAAACGCCTATGTCAAGTGTGTGCGTGTTTAATACGAGCATTTCTATATTGCAGAATGCAGTGTAAAAATAAAAAATAAAATCGTCTGAGATGAGCAATCAATGTCATTCACCAGCTTATGTAGAAACCTGAGGGGATTTGTTATAGAATACCGGTTTCTGAATAACTAGGAATATTTTTCAATCGAGCATTTCTTATAATTAGAAATAATCATCGAGTAGTAATCAGAAGGAATGGAGGCAATTTTTCAGCATTTATATTGTAAAAAGAAACACGTCAGACTGCATACTGATATCGAGTTATTAAGAAGAGGAGAGATAGGTACATTTATAAATTCCGGTTTTTATTAGTTTTTAGTTAATGTACTTACTGGTAAGCAAATTGTAGCGTCTGTCCACACGTTGGTACTGTAAAAGAGTAGACATAACAAGAAATGACCGTCAAAGCGAGAAACTAAATTCGAGAGAGATAGAGCTACATTTCAATTTAAAGGGATTTCAATGGATTTTAAAAGGATTCCATTGGCGGTGATTAATTATTTAGGTATTATATTGTCATCAGATTTGTCGCTTTACGTGTCAACTGGTATTAATTGATAAGGCCTTAACCTATCCATCCAAGCTTACGCCGGCCAACTAGCAGGTAAAAACTTGTAAAAATATACAGTAAAACTTTATTCATATACACTTTTCTGTTTTAATCATTTAAGAGATGTAAGATTATGATGTTTCTCGAGGGTGGTGATGTGCTTTATAAAAACAAACTACTCGCAAATATATCGGACTAAAATGATTATCTTAAAATATATTTATTTATTATTTAAAATTTAATTAAATTAATTATATGGCCATCTACTCTGATAGCCAAGTATATCTAAAGGCAATTTGCTCACCAGAAATCGAATCAAGAATGGTGCAAGATTGCCTAGGGGCCTTGACCAAACTAAATATTCAAAACAAAGTGACTTTAGCATGGGGATCAGACTACGAAGAATATCAGAGCAACGAAAAGGCTGAAAAACTAGCCCGAGAAGACTCAGATAAGGTATGGAGAGGCCCCGGACCCTTCTGTGAAGTTTTCATGGTATTTTGTAAAGCTTTCATTAAATAATAGATGCAAAATCAGTCTCAGAAATGGTAAAACATCAAGGATTAAGATAGGTCAAAGCATTCGTTAAGGAATCATCTGCAAAGTTTACGAAAGACTTACTAAGTCAAAAACGATAAATCGTTAGAATAACAGTGGGTCTTCTTAATGAACACTATTGCCTCAGAAGGCACATGAGTGTCATCAATGTAACAGAAAAAGAAACATTGTGCAGATTTTAATACAGGAAGCATCAATCTACGTTCTGTGCCAGTGTTAAAGCCTGGCTATATTGATGTTTTTAACGCTTAACGACGAAAGACCAGATGCATGTAGCTACAAGCGTAAGCCACTGTCAAAGCTACTGAGTCTAATAAAAAAGATTAAGCTAGGCAATACAGTTTAAATATGTCCCAAATAGATCTGAAAAATTCGCGGTGGATAAGGGCAAATGATGTCCAATTCATTTCAAATCTAATATTTAACTGTTGGCCAACATTTTGAGTGTGGCGTCGTTGACCAACGTTACATCAAAACTGTTTTAAGTAGATTTAAATTATTCATCACACGCCAGCTATCCATTAACTACTAACTTCCCCTCGATACGCTGATTATGAGCATAACAATTTTCCAATCCATTGTACAACGTAAAGATGAGACTTTAGGTTCGATCTAAATAGTACAATATTTATACTTTCAACTTACAACTCATCATCAAATGACATCCATGGTTGTTCGTTGATCTTGGTGTGACTTGTTTCTTACTTGTTGATTTTTACTTATTCTTCATAATTTAACTTAAATTGGAAACAATTGATGTGACTATTTTGTTTACAATAATATTTTATAAATATGATTCTGCCTTGAAATAACTTCGTAATACCTTTGAATGGCCTCCATAATTTACAAAAGACAGTTCTAAAGCTAAATCTAATGTCGGTTTTACTAGTTTATAGGACAACACCAATGTTAATTAAAGATTTTTATCATTAGTAATATTACAATAATAATATTGCTAAAAAAAAAATCGAATTGCATAAATTTAATTTTTGTTTTACACTGAAAAAATATCAGAAATATAAATCAAACTCGAGGCGCTTAAAAATTTAGTATGGTATATGCTATATAATTAACAGTAATTCTTACTGCGCTTTCAAAAACAACTTTATTGTGGGCCATACATTATGTTAAACCACGTAATAGGTACCTCTTGGGTATACACTGCCATTTTACTATTATTGCCTTAAATTTACCTTTTATGGGAAATCTAGAATTATTTTGTTTTCACCAGAAACATTTAAAAAACTAAAATATTACTGATTTTGATATGCAACAAAACCTCAAAATTGATAATTTATAAAACCGTTATAAAAATTTAAAAAAACATTTGTTATAGTCTGTGTAAATGTGTAGCAACTGTCCGATAACTGAATTCAACAAATCTTATACAATTTACAAATTAACCAAATAATTCCATAATACTGCGCCCATTTGGTGTCTATTACTGTTGAAAGAATGTTTTGGAAATGTTCTCAGCTAATATTCTGTTTTATAAATTTTGTATCTCCAAAATGATGTCAATTTTGTCAACAGAAAATAGTTATTTATGAAACAAGTAGTTTGTAAAGCTATACCTTTGGCGAGTGGGGATATCCCACAAGCCAAAAAAGTTACTTTACACAAGTGTTCCACTCCATAATTTTTGCAAAAAGACGAATATTTAACTTTTACTTTACGCACTTAGTAAGTAAAGTAAACTGACATTTTGATATTTGTCAAAAATCTTTCAAAATTTACTTTAACTATTTGAAGTCACTTCTTGAATTATGTGAGCAAATACCTTTCGCAGTTTGCCAAAGTACTTTTGAATTACCGTATATATTGGAGCAACAAAGACACAATTTGGAGATTAAGCACAAAACGATTTTTTTTAATAATAATAAATGAGGTTACAATGGCATAACTGCATTTCTGTCATTGAATCTACACTTTAATGAAAACTAATTTACAGATATGGAAAAACAATAGCACAAAATATATTTAGGTTATTATTGCTCCGAATAACTATAAAACTACAATGGTGCATTTGTATTTTGCGTCATTGTTTCTCCAAAATAGTATTTTAATATAAAAGTCTACATAACTCAATAATTACCAAAAAGCAAATTTATTTCATACATTTTTCGAAATTTGATATAATTTTAAATATGAATACATCCTAGGAAACGCAACACAGTCGTAAGAGTTTTTGAACAAAATTGCCATAAATACTAGAAAGATTTCCTATAAAAATAGTTGCAGTTTATGTAGCTTCTAATACTCATATTAACCTAGCTTTAATAAAAATTGGTAATATCTTTAATAGATGACACATTGGGACGGACGGTGAATTTAAATTTTACCCAAATTATACTATGATTAAAGACTATTATTTAATTGTAGAAGAAGAAAAATGTTATTTATAATATTATTATAGTGACGACACTGTTATTTTATAAATTGTAACAATAATAAATTTATCATAAAGTGAAATATACCCATAAATCTCATTATACATTTCGTATCAAACATCTTCGACATGACAAGTATTAATAAGTATACCAACAATACAATAATTGTCGAGATAAGTACCAAAAATGCCGACGTTCATGGACAATTAAAAAAGTTACAATGAACTGTTGTTATTCGTTTATCAGTGACGAGATAATTAAAAAATAATTTATAATTACAAAAATGACATATCAAACATTATGTATACATAACCCATAAATTGTTGGTGTAGCTTGGTAATAAAGAAAAATACGATCAGAGATAAACACGATAAGATATTTTTTTAAGGTATCAATTTTCTAGATAACGCCCATTTCGTGTCAGAAATGGAAACAAGTTTTTCTAATTTAATAGTTCAAGATGCCAAAACTAAAACAGATATCAAAGTTTAATTTATTACATGTTAATTAACTAGAAACCGTAGAGATTAGTTTTTCTAACCCTCATCTCTCTGTAGCTTTTCCAAAAGTGTGAACTAAATTTTATAAATTAAAATATGGTGGTCCGATTTAGTTTCGATTAAGGAATATTTATATATAATAGAGAGAAACTTAAAAAGTAATGTCTCTTTTTAAATTGATGTGGCACTTCAAATATAACAGAGTGGAATCCGTGGAGATAGCTATGTTGTTAATTTTTGTTTATGACCTTAAGTTCCTTAATGATATGCGAATTAAGGGCATAAATCTTCATAAAAAATTAATTTGGTTTACTTTATAAACCATGTTTCAAAAATATTCCATTACAAAAGTACGGCGTGTTAAATTTTAAAAATAATATGTATTAGTAGGTACGCAGTGACAGTTAATAAAAGTTCCTAATTTTTAATACAAAAATAATTTTTAGCTTTAATAGTGGCGTAGGGGGTGGGTGGCTCAGTAGTAGAATCTCTGCCTGCGGATCCAGGGGTCCCAGGTTCGAATCCCACTGTTGGCCAGGATTTTTCATTTAATTTATTTATTTAAAATTAATTCTGATGCCTTGGTAGGATTCCCCACTCGACCATTCACTGTTCCTAAAGTGGCGCTGGGAAACAGTAACAAAGCCTACACAGAGCACGAGGCGAAATAACCGGAGCAGTTAAAGCCGATGACATACACACAAAAAAAACAGTGGCGTAACATATTCCAGAGAAATTTATTGCAAAATTGCATTCTTCAATATAATAACATTAATTGTTTCTATTTTTTACTAAAAAAAAACGGCGAATCCTGGAAAAACATCTCAAGAAAACCGTTGTGTTTCAAATTGAATGTGAATTTCAAAAATAATTTTAATTTTGGCCTAATCTCTCTTCACATGCAATTATATGACACACATTTCACAAGGTGCGACCAGTGGGAGAGACAGAACTCTACAACAGGTAGGTCAGTCTCGGGGTATTGTTCACTGTCTGTCTCCCTTAGTGATCACTTGTATTTCGAGGTGAATAGTCGATATTTTATAGAAATGGTAGTTGCATTCTTTCGATCTAGGCAATGTTGCCAGATGAACATTTGCTGAAACAGTATGGGTGAAAAAAAAAAACCCGTATATCTGAATAGTAGATTTTAATACAGGTGAAAATAATTATAATTTGCAGGGTAGTAAATGAAAAAAAAAAAAAAACAAGTATATAACAAACGAAAAATAAAAATTTTTTTCACCCAAATTAGAAAGTAAACAAAAAATAAAAACAAATAATAACATTTTTAATATATACTTAACATACGGAAACAAAAAACGAAAACAATAAAAAATAATAGGTATTTCTTTTATATCACTCTGAATCAGATAATTCAAATAGATTGTGTTTGGCATTCACGTTCTTTTTATGATTCCCTATTAATTATTTGTTGCATTTTAAATAAAAACATAATGATTATTTTAAAGTTTTTTTTATGGAGCAAATCTACAGTAGTGGATGCTTATTACGCTGCTTTTACTTGACCAAATTTACTAGATAAAATATTCTTTGACCATTAGAATGAGGCAAACTTAATAAATTAAGAACAAAATTTGTTAAGTTGGCGAAAACAGTAGATTTCATGCCTTAAACAGGAGAACAGAAACAAAAACAGTGAATCTACTTAAAAACAGTAGGTCTGGCAACGCTGATTGTTTCCTCGAATGGTTGTCTGTGGTTGTCGCATCTTCCTGTCTTCTTGCTTCCCAAATGTGTAGAGCGTAATGCTAATGAATCTGTCGTCCTTGCCTTGTCATCTGTCGTCTATCGCGCCTTCCAAAATGGTTTCTTTAATATATCAATGCATACCAAATATCACTGAAAAGAGAAGTACGAACCTCCGATTCACTTACTATGCTATTGCCAGAATATTAAATGGAAAGGAAAATGGCACTTTGTGGTACAATTTTCGGAACCTGAAGAAATCGCCAAAGCGACCATCAGATATATTCTTGAATTATCAAAGATAATATCCTCATGGGGTAGAAACTGTGATGGGTAAAATAAATCTAGGGCTTCAGTACGTGTGGGCTTTAAACTACGCCCTTATTCAGATAGAAATATCACTAAAATATTATTTCAAGCTGTTTCAAAAATACTAATCACCTTTTTTTTATTATTGTTAGCACCCCGTATATTTGTAAGGGACATTTTTGGACCATAGGCAAACTTTATTAAATTTTTCATCTAGATTGACTTTCTTAAATATTTGCATATCATTAAGGAAGCCATAGTGAATTACAGATTGTGCATTGTATATTACAGAACTTATGGATTAGAACCTTCTATTATACCCTCAACTGCCTTGGTTCGGTGGCACAACAGCGGTGCGAAGAGCAATAAAAAGGTCGACGAGACTGCTAAAACTAGAACCTAATCTGAGTTTATATGACCAGACCCATTTACTTGAATTATAAAGAGCACTGCCAAAAAATGATCTCCAACTGGACAGTGGGTGTAACACTCATATGCTGAAAAGATCTTATGTTATGTTGGAAATGGGGTGTTAAGTCTACTGTGTCCCCTTCTGTGACTAATGCAGCAAAGAAATGACTTAACTACCCTTCTAATCCTTCTAATTCTATTTTCTCAAGCAAGTGTAGGATTTGGAGTGTCTTCAAGTTAGGTAAATATCCTTCCTCTATTTGATATGTTTGATATAGAGCCCTCGGATATGATACTCTAATTTAGTCGAAGGTGCCACTGCTCAAATCCGTGAATGAAATAAGAATAATCTACGTATGGATTTTACGGGACTAATGACAGAACATTTGTGAAACTAACGTTAGACTGTTAATTCTGCAGCGTGGAAGACGAATCTACATAATACATTCTATGTACCTCTAAAAAAACGTCACCTATCTTAACCAGAGCCTTTATCAGGGTGATTGTATGATTAACTATAATTTACGTATGCACGCGCTACCTCTCGTATGCCGTTAGGACACACAATTATCAAAATTAAAATTTTGGAAGTTATAGCACTGTAAGATAATATGGTATTTCGTTTTGTTTACAGAATTTCTTCATTTCACTTGATAAATATTCTCTACCGTTATCGCAATTTAAATTAGTTAAATAATTTTTATTATCTATAGTAATAGGTGTTATCAGTCCACAAACGTCTAAAGGTACAATAAATAGTGGTCTTTGTATAATATCTTTTATTTTTAATTTTATGGGGCTTATATCTTTTAAACAGATATTATCACTTACTGGTTTATTTATTTTAATATTGGAAAATTTGTCTTTACTTATATGGCCAAATCATTCCACAACTTATTTTTGTCAATAATTGTAACCGCAGGTACGTAGCCCGCAACCCGTGCTGTATTAAACGCATTTTTTTTAATATATTCTATAATTTACAGATTATTTATGTGTTTACCTTTAATCATTGTCATATTTTTCATTTTATATCCAATCTCCATACTGCAATTTTTATGAATACCACCGACATTCCAGCCTCCTGGATACGCCTCACTGAAATAAAATTTGCTGGCACACTCTTACTGAAGAGGACGTCTAGTAATGCTTCGCTGTAACCAAGAGTTGTGTTGACTATTATTTTTCCAATATGTGTTACCTCGATGGTCGCTCTCTTTTTCGCCACAATTTTGCAAATGGGCTCTGCTATCTCTTTATATTCTACGAAGAGCCTCAAATCATTGATAATGTGTTCTGTTGCATCAGAATCCAACATAAAACATCCATCATCATCATGATTTAAGTTTTCATTACACATTTTAAAGGCAAACGATTGTGCTTGTATTTTTTTCTACACCCACATGGATGTAAGCTTATCTACGCACAGATTACAAAACGAAAAAGTATGCTATTGCCTTCAACTCAACGAATATATTTTATATCCATTCTAGGTAGTAAGAACAGTGAAAATCCACAAATCACCGTTCATATGTTGATCAATTGACTGCTATTATTTCTAAATTTAAAATAAGTGACAAGTCTGTCAAGTAATTGTCAGTATATTTTTTAGTTATTGAGATTAAACATACATTAAATTGGAATATTCTTGCGCAGAATCGATAAATAATAGCATTTCTGTTTTTATTTCGTCTATAATTTTAAATAATTTATTAATTTAAATAAAACAATAAGAAGTCAATTTAATTACGAATAATAAAGCAACAAAAATAAAATAATAAATGGTCCTGTCACCAGCGTTCTGGCCTTACACGAGTTCGATTCTCGGATGGGGAAAAATGAAATGAACTTTTTTATTTTTTTTTTTCATTTATTTTATTTTAAAAATCATTAAAAGACAAATTATTTAAAATTTAGTTATTTTGTCTTAATAACCTAAAATATTTTTTTTTATTTGTAAATTTTCGTAGAAAAAAATATAGTGTACAACTCGAGTGGATTGGTCACATCGCACTCAGACAAGTGAGCACTCCGCCTACGGCGTCGTGCCCAAATTTCGTCATCGTGCCATAGGACCATCATATCCACTCTTGATGCACAAACTACTATTCTTGCATTTTTACAATTTGCTTGTAAATATAGCAATCACGTTTAAGATGGTTTTTGCTGCCACAATGATAACATTTTTGTATTTATTTTTAAAAATCGGTTAATTTCTTTGAAAAAACTTTATCTTTCTTTTTCCATTTTTCATTTGCATTTGTAGTTTGAAGATATAGAGCTTTCATACTTGTATTGGCATTTTCTCGAGCTAGATATTCCTTATGTTTCAGTAGCATACCTTTTACAGATGCTAATGTGAGCCATTTATCCATCATAGTTTTAATTGCGGTTTTTACTGATGCACAACTGGAGGGCAATGAGTTTAGCATTTACCATACTTTTGTTGTCTTACTCACTTCTATAACACAAGAAGACAAATCACGCACCATTTCTTCTATTTCTATCTTGCGATTTTTCATTAATGTACCAGGTTTTAATTTGAAATTAAATAATCGATCCTGAACACATACTTGCGTGGATCTTTTTACATGCTTACAAACCATCAAACTTTTCGAGAATTTCTCGGGCTGTAGTATGACCTGGAGGTAATTCTGATAGTATTATGTCTTTTAGATATTCAATTAATATGCCTCTTGCAAGTCGTTTCCATTGTATCCATTCCTCGGTAAGTGGTGTTGGTAGGTCTTCATTAAGCACTTTACTAGCACCTTCTTGTTCAATTATTTCAGTCAGTATACATTTCCACATTATATGATTTTCACCATTAAACAGTTTAAAATTTCGCTTTATTACAGTTGACCCACCACTGGTCATTGTTTATATTTTGCACGATGTAAACTGTCTAAATTATTTATTCGCAATTGCGTGACTGGGCCCATAACCTGTTGGAAGTTATGGTAGGTCCTTATATTAAATACACAGTGAATATCCTTTCTAGATCATTTATTTAACTTATCCTTAAGGATATTCACTGTGTATTTAATATAAGAACCTATCATATATTTCAACACAAAAAAAAATTAAAGTACATTTACGTCGTTAGTACTAAGAAAAAATTCGCATCAAAGAAAGAATAAATACACATTAAATGCAAAATAAGGTCATGCTGTCTCATTTTTAACTAGACGGCGGTAAATTTTTTCAAGAAAATCCTTAAATATCATTATCAATTATTACTAGATTGATTTTTGGCATGTAGAGTAATTAGTTTATTGCTTAGTCATTCGTACGGTAAAAAGAAAACTTCGGCAGACGGTCGCATTTATAAGAAAGACGCTCCGAAAATAAGAAAAAAACATCTTTGCTAAATGGCTGCCTCACTTAGACTAGAATATTTTTTTATAAATCTGCCATTAAAAAGTTCACAAGATCAAAACAGACAACAATTTTTAATAAATCCTATATTACAGTCGCAAATAAAAATATATTTACAATTTTCTGCACATTAATTTTATTAATTAAATTCAATTAGAGGGAAAATAAATAACTTGGGACCAAAGTAGAAGAATCTAAATTCAATTGTTCAAATCGTTTATAAAACTTTTTGTAGTTTATCTTTCGTTTTTAATCCGTGTATAGTATAACCTTTCAAGACACTGATTTTTAATTAAAATCGAAACTTCAACCTCAATTCAGATTCATAGAAAACCTAAAGTTAGACAATGCGATTGCGTGATCTTTTAATCACACTTTAAATTATTACTGTGATTAGAATTATTTAAATAAATGAGATTATTTTTATTCCAATCAATAACAAATATGGTGCTTCTAAAATGGTCCATATAGACAAACCAAAAGCACGTTTTTATTATTGTCATTCTAAGGAGCGTAACGTGCATTTTTAGCCGCAATTATACGGACCACTGTTCTAGTAAACCGATGTACTGTGTCCTCATAGTTGAGTCTACGTTGAAACCGTACTGTAAGACCCGCCGGGTGAACCCTTAAAATATTACAAAATGTGTCAATATAAATTGACTTAAGTTTCCCAAACCATAAAATTAATTACCCCAAATGTACATAAGCTAAAAATAATTAAGTATCTAGGATGAATGAAAAATTACATTGGTTCAAAAACAGCCATAAACAGTATTATGAACTCAAATAATTAAAATTCTGGTACAACAAGCCACAACATAAAAGAAATCGATAATCAAAAGGTGTACAAAATTACCAAATATATACAAAACATACCTTTTTCATAAAGGGTTAAACTGGTAGTCTGCCAAGTGTAAAGAAAAACGAGATAGCCCATAGTAACCACTATTAAATTATCCACTTCAATATTACACCCTCAAATGCCAATGGATCTCGCTATATGAAACGACAAACCAACAACTTAAAATCTATTGAAATCACAAATTTTTATATTTATAAATTCCTTTAGCGAGTGTGGATTGGGTCCAAAAAACCATGGGAATTTAACTAAACATTGAAATTTCCCAAAAATATTATACTGAATAGGAAAAAATCTTTTTCGCAATCTAGAGACCTTGAAACGTGAAAATCTGAAATAATCTCGCAGGATGAATTTTCAGTATTGCAATACTTGAGGGAAGTATAAAAAACAAAAATAACAAAAACAAAAAAAAAGCCGAATAAAACATTTAATTTTTTCTACATCTATCTAATTCTATACGATTTTGTATTGTTTGTTATAACAACTGGTAATCAACAATTAAAAATTAAACTGTTAAGGTGGCAGAGAAATATTCTTATATAATATAGTTCTGCCATCAAGCTAGGCTATTTTGCTTTTTAAATTACAATGTCTGTAGTGTTGCCGTCAAACATAATATTGCAAACCTGCATTCAAATCTTAAACTTATTTCTAGACGTTATTTGTTTATACGCATTATTCAGGGGCGTGCGGTCCATGGAAGCGGGGGAAGCACCGCTTTCCTACACTATGAGATTTAAAAATAAATATTTTTCAGTTTACAATGCATAGAAATTAATATTAAATTAGGTACTATATTTTCTCTAAAACATTACGTAAACTTCGTAAATGTACTAACAATTCATTGGTGGAATGTGTAAACGCACGCACCATATATGAGAAAAGTAATTGTGTAAACGCACATACCATATACTTCAAGTCCGTCGGCGCAAGGGCGTCTTGAAAAAGCCGGCTCATCTTCCAATTGACTTCGCTGCGTATTATTGACTCTGCTTTGCCGCGACAATAGTCAGTCTGTTTAGACACGTGAAATACGGTTAGGAGGCGTAGCGATTTTTACGTCGCCTTACGCATATTTCAATTCGCACCGCGAATCGACGTGCGAGGAAAATCGTGAACTTCAGATAGATTTCAGTTGGTTTTTCATACTTGTTTTTCTTTTTGTAAAATGAAGGAACTGTGCACTGTGCCTGTGAACAATAATAATGTGGTAAATTTTGTCTGTATTGTGTGCTCTTTATTGAAAAAGGGATTTTCAAGTAGAAATTTTGAAGAGAAAACGGACATTATTAATTCTAGTAGACTAAAAGATCCTATAAATTTAGAGACAAAAGTAGAAAAGTCAGCAAATAAATTTACCAGGCATTTTCACGTAGGGTTCTATGAAAAGTATGAATGGTTAACCGGTTGCAAAACTTTAAAGAAATTGTTTTGCTGGTCTTGTTCACTTTTTAATATAGCCGAAAAAACACATTGAAACTCAGTAGGTATTACAGACTTGAATAATTTTCACAAAAGTGTAAAACGACATGTAAATAGCAAATCTCATATAAGTGCTACAATTAAAGAAAAAAACATTTGGGACCTATCGCATTGAACATAGTTTGAAAAATCAATTAAAAATAAGCAACAAAATTCACAATGAAAGGGTAAAAGAATGGGGACGTCTTATAAAGATTAATAGATATAACTTGTTTCCTAGGAGAGCATGAACTAAGTTTTAGGGGTCACAATGAAGCAAGTAGATCCGCCAATCGAGATTACATGGACCTTCTAAGTTTTTTAGCAAAATACGATGATACCCTAAAAAATCATTTTATTGATTCGACGACTTTTCGAGGTACCTCAAACAGAATTCAAAATGATTTAATTAAATGCACTGCCGACGTTGTGATTGACCATATTAGAAGTGAAATTAAAAACGCACCTTTCGTATCAATTGCGCTTGATGAAACCACAGATGGTAGCAAACTTAAGTCAATTATCCGTTGTTGAGCGATATGTATTGGATGGCATTCCTCAAGAGCGATTCATAGGATTTTTGGACGTCACTAGCGAACGAACTGCAAATGCATTGTTTAAAATTGCTTGTGACATTATTTCAAGTTTAGAACGTGTTCTAAGCTTGTTGCCCAGAGATACGATGGTGCTGCCGTAATGGCTGGTCATTTAGGAGGCCTTCAAGCTGAAGTGAAAGAGAAGTTTAAACATGCAATTTTCGTACAATGTATAGCACATAGACTTAATTTGGTTTTATCGCGAAGCATGGATAATATTAAAGATTGCAAAGTTTTTTTTTCGACGCTTAGTGGTTTGGCAACCTTCTTTTCAAAGTCATCGAAAAGAACTCGCGATTTGGACATTCACGTTAAAAAAAGGTTTACAAAAGTTGCTCCGACGCGATGGAGAGCTATATGTACGTTTAGTGCAAACAGTGTTTCAATACCGTGATTCTTTGATACACTTTTTTTAAGACGTTTGGGTTAATAAAGAAACATGGGATGCTGAAACTGTTACTGCTGCTAAAGGATATTTGCATTGGCTCAAACAAAACTTTGATTTCAATTTTTTGGTCAATATTTTTGCAGAGATTTTTGCTTTTACTTACATTTTATTCGACATTTTACAGACAAAGTCAAATGACATTGGCTTTTGAATTAAACAAATTGATGATTTTAAAAATAAAATGAATAAAAAACGAGATCAGATTAAACACTTTTGAAATAAGACTTAAAACATTGGCTTAGAACCTAAAAGAAAGAGAACTAAAATTGATAATGTTAGCGACAGAGAGACCTCCTATCGTCAATTATACGCCAACATTTTTGAAAATATTTTACAACAAATGAACTCTCAATTTCAAAACTTTAACGAATTAAAATTTATTGAATTGTGCAATTTTAATATTAGTAACTACGATTCATCAAAATTTCCATCGGAAGCTTTTATTTCACTAAAATTAAATTATGGAAATTTTTTCGATATTCCAGCATTAAAGTCCCAGTTAAGTGTTGTTTATGAAAAAACTGAAATTAGTGATAAAAAGACGCCCATCAATGTGTTAATTTTTCTTATAACAACTGGTCTAAATTAGTCCCTTTGTGAAGTCGTCAAATTGTGTGAATGTCAACTGCTGTGTCAACTTTGTGAAAAATGCTGGAAAAAATAAAAAACATTTTCGGTTAAATGTTTTTTTACGTTTAAATAAACCAAGGAAGCTTTTCAATGGTAAATTTTTTTATAGCGTCTAGTACTAAACTAGGTAATAAAGTAATAGTAACCCTTTAAAAATCTCAATCTCGAACAGCCGTAGTACTGAGGAAGCAAGAATTTGACAAAATCGTGAATGTGCTGCGAAAAATTGTCGCCTGCGGCTCTGTGCTTACTGGCCTGCTGTATTTTCATACAATCGCTTCTCCTTCCAAAATTGTCACCACACGGCACTGCGCATTATTATTTGTACCTTTCTATGTACTTTTTCATGGAAATCATTTTTCTTAAATTGGATTGAGTCGCCATCTAACGCCTTGATTAAACTTATTATATTTGTTTTATTTTCAACATACGAGCCCTATCCCATCTTATTTGTTCTAACATTCGTTTCACAGACTGCACGTTGCCGAGTATCAATTTTCAAGCAGTATACTGAAACAAATGTGTTTGCCGGATCGATATTAATCTGATCTTCTGCCGGATCATTCACTCGTTCCCTGTTTTTCCTTTTTTCTATTTTAAGTCAGGAACTAAACCAACATCGAGGTTTGCAAGCCAGTGTTGTAGGTATAAAACATTTTGGATTTATTAAGGGTGTCATTTGTTATCAGAACAAGGTGATCGAGTGTGTTAAGCACGAAATTTTATACTAGTTTTCTGTACCTATCCTATAGTGCTGGTTAAAAATTGGTGACTTTTTTTTAATAATTGTATTATGATAAAAAATATTAGATTTAAAATTAAGTTCAAAATTTGTTATATTATATACCTTCCATAAAAGTACAAATTGGGATACTAACGATAGTGAATCTATTGTTTTTATTTCAAAATTATTAAATTAAATACTGTTTAATCATGCGTTTAGCAAAATAATGCTGTTAAAAAATGACAGGAGTATTTTATTAATAATTCTAAATATAGTTTTTATTCTAAAGTATCAAAGAACGCTATTTTTTGGTCAGAAAACATAACTGAAAAGCAGACCTTTTCTACATACTTCAAATGAACTGCTGTAAAATACTTCGATTTCTAAACATTCTTCTTTGTTTTCACCTTACTTCTTCATACTGTCAAGCATTTTTAACATAATTAAAGAAAAACTAAATAAGCTATAATTAAATTGATTTGTCATTAGCACACTGATACGATAACAATTGTTCAATTGTTTTCAAGAATTTATCTACCCATACTTATAGATTGCAGCCATCTCAGTTATAAGAAAAATTGTAGATATTACAATTTCAGATTTAACTTTTTTTGATTTTGATATCTATTAGCACATTACAATAAAAAATAATGTATGTAACATGGACGAAAGTGTTTTATCGGACTTCTACGAGTTGCTTAAAATTCAACTTTCCGTCCTTATAACATAAACTACTATTTTAGGTATGTCTTTTTAACCGCTCTATCAGTAAGAATCTAGATGATTATTTCATCTCGTCCACTTCGATACAGGTGCAAAAAAAGTTAAAATCATACAGTTTTAATAGTTCAAAATCTCAAGCTCTGCCAAATTTGCAGGCCCATCACTTTTAATGGACGATTTTGCAACCGGATATATACGTTTCAGGCTAAAAAATAATGTATCCTACTCTTATGTTAAACTTGCCTTGAAAAACTGTGCTCAAATTTCCTATTTCCCTATGATTTAAAGACTTTTTAAGAATAAGATGAGAGGACATGGATTACGCCTTACGAGGTGAAATATTCCTTGTAAAGTTGGTTATTTAGGTTATAATAAAACTATGCTTATAATAAACCCTCTTATAGTAGAGGAGACCGTGGGAGGTCGATCTTCACCCATCTGATAACCCGATGATGCATATTTTTATGAAATATTATTGATTTATTAACACTTCTGTGGGAACTTTCCATTCGAAAAGTGTTCACGGTTAATTTTAATTATATAAATTTTATTCAATTTTTTTGATAACCGAACAAATTTAATTTTAACAGATAGTTTTTAACATGGAAAATATGCCTCGGTAGACTTGTTTACTTATTTTTGTTCATGGCTACCTAGCAAGCAGGTATTAACAGGTAAGTAAATATAGGTTACTACACCTATATGTCAACTAATAAAAATTGATATCAGAAGAAAGATAATTTAATTACTAAAATAACCGTATGGGCTTGCCTGCAAAAAAACTTTTCATATGATACTAATGCCTTGCTTTAAAGTTTTAATTGCTGCGATTTTAGAACTTTAAAGCATGGCATTAGCATTCCATAAACAGTTTTTGGCAGGCAAGCCTATACGATTATTTTGGTGATTAAATTATCTCTCTTCTGATATCAATTTTATTGGTTGACATATCGGTGTAGTTACCTATATTGACTTATTTGTTCATACCTGCTTGCTAGTTAGCCATAAACAAAAATAAGTAAACAAGCCTACCGAGGCATATTCTCCAGGTTAAAATTAAATTTGTTCGGTTATCAAAAAAGTAACGGTTATAAAAAATAGTTTAAAATTTATTAAATTAAAGATAGCCATGAACACTTTTCGAATAGCAAGTTCCCATAGGCGTGTTTATAAATCAATAAAATTTTATAAAAAATATGTCTCATCTGATTATCAGATGGATAAGGGTCGACCTCCCACGGTCTCTTAGATATTACAAGTAATTTTCAACCCCAGAAGCCTAGCTTGTGCTGGGTAGAGATGATAATTATTATTTGCCGTGGTTTGATCAATATTGGTAATTGTTGGTAATGAATACTTATGGTAAATATATTTAGTTAATGTTAAATAATATTAAATAATGATAATTAATTAATGATAATGAATGGTAAATAATGCTAATTAATAATAATAAATAAAAGTTAATGGTATTTAATGCTTTTTAATGATCATTAATGGTAATTAATGGTATTTAATAGTATTTACTGCATTTAATGGAAATTAATGGTAATTTATGACAAATAATGGTTATTAATGGCAATTAATATTAATTAATGGTAATTAATATTAATTAATGGTAATTGATGGTAATTAATGGTAGTTAATGGTAGTTAATGGTAGTTAATGGTAATTAGTGGTAATTAGTGGTAATTAATGGTAATTAATGGTAATTAATGGTAATTAATGGTAATTAATGGTAATTAATGGTAATTAATGGTAATTAATGGTAGTTATTGGTTATTAATGGTTATTAATGGTTATTCATGATAATTAATGATAAATAATGGCAATTATTGGTAAATATTGGTAATTAATGGTAGTTAATAGTAATAAATGGTATTTAATGGTATTTAATGGTATTTAATGGTAATTAATGGTAATTATTGGTAAATATTGGTAATTATTGGTAATTATTGGTAATTAATGGCAATTATTGGTAATTAATGGTAATCAATGGTAATTATCGGTAATTGATAGTAATTAATGGTACTTAATGGTAATTAATGGTAATTAATGGTAATTAATGGCAATTAATGGTAATTAATGGTAATTAATGATAATTAATGGTAACTAATGGTAATTAATGGTAATTAATGGTAATTAATGGTAATTAATGGTAAATAATGGGAATTGAAGGTAATTAATGGTAATTAATGGTAATTAATGGTAATTAATGGTAATTAATGGTAATTAATGGTAATTAATGGTAATTAATGGTAATTAATGGTAATTAATGGCAATTAATGGTAATTAATGGTAATTAATGGCAATTAATGGTAATTAATGGTAATTAATGGTAATTAATAGTAATTAATAGTAATTAATGGTAATTAATGGTAATTAATGGTAATTAATGGTAATTAATGGTAATTAATGGTAATTAATGGTAATTAATGGTAATTAATGGTAATTAATGGTAATTATTGGTAAATAATAGTAATTAATGGTTATTAATGATAATTAACAATAATTAACATTAATTAATGACAATCAATGGTAATTAATGGTAATTAATGGTAATTAATGGTAATTAATGGTAATTAATGGTAATTAATGGTAATTAATGGTAATTAATGGTAATTAATGGTAATTAATGGTAACTAATGGTAATTAATGGTAATTAACGGTAATTAACGGTAATTAATGTTAATTAATGGTAATTATTGGTAATTAATGGTAATTAATGTTAATGGTAAATATTGGTAATTAATGGTAATTAATGGTAACTAATGGTAACTAATGGTAACTAATGATAATTAATGGTAAATAATGATAAATATAAGTAATTATTATTTACCGTTGGTAAATAATGGTAATTTACGTTTCTTCATGGTTTAACCTATTTTAATCAAATTTGGCGCAAATATACTCTGATTCCAGATGATAGGATCATTAGTTTTTCGTCTGGTTAAAGGGTCAGGAAGAGGGTAGCAACGGATTTTGAATTAAAAAAACCGTCAAAGGTTATGAACTAAAGTAGCTAGCGAGATACAGTTGACGTCTGGATGAAGAATTAAATTTCCAACAAAAATGGTTTCTATATTAAATTTTGTCAGATTCATAGTTTTTGAGGTATTAGAAAATTTAGAAAAAATAAGTTGCGAACCGCAGCAGCTAGCTTGATGCGATTTTCACACTTCTTGTAACGATAACAACTGGAACTGTCCACGCCACTGCTAGATATATTACTATTGATGTCACTAAAAAAGAACTTATTTTCCATGACCGGTGGTAACTTACAAACACTGGCTGTAGTTTTGTTTGTAGCATTCTCAGCTAGTTTTAAAATTAATTTGGTTTTTTCCGTCATATATAAAAAACAGAAGCCGGCTCAGAAGTAAACGAACAACTAAAATAGGATGACGAGACATGTGGCCCGTGCTTAGCAAGAACGGATTATATCATGCGTACTTAGTAGAAACACCGCATTTGAAACACAGTAGCCACATTTTTTCTAAGCATGCATAACATATTGCGTTCTTACTAAGCATGCTCCTATATTTTTGTCAGATACGGCAAATAAGGGTCTTTCTTCTATGGTTTTGTAGGTAAATACGGCATTTTTGTTAAGTTCTATGGATAGATTATTAAATTTTATGTCAAAATGGGTTATAACCCCACTTTTCGAATTTTTGGCAGATACGAAGTTTTTGCTAAGCACAGCAGTATTATTCATTGTTCTTTTTGGGCCAATTTTTTCACCTCTGAGTAAAGTTACGCATAAGTATAATACATAACCTAATTACTTTTAACTTCATTTGCTAAGGATAAGGATCGAACCATGTGAATAACTTTAGTTGTTTCTATAATATAAAGTAGCCTGTAACAATGATAATTAACATATGAATATATAGGTCACAAAAACAAATTAATATTATCTACCAATCTATTTTTTTCCAAAAAGTTCAGTTACAACCTTGTTATTCTGTGAGATGTACTTATTACTAATAGGTATTAATAAAAATAATAATTTATGTAGTTACTTATTGATCTTTGGACACTTATATACTCCAGTGAGACTTCATTATTCTGGTATGTTATTATTTCACAGAAAGGTTTATGATTCCAATCATGGTGTATGGATTTAATTATAGTAAGTAATACATTAACTGTTTATCAAATATTTTTAATTTGGGTACCGAAAATCACAAAACACTCACTTTAAAAATAATTCGAGAGACACTAAAATGGTGGTTCCCACCTAATCGAGACTGATGCCCACAAGGGTAAACTCGTAGCGTAACAAACACGAGAAATTATTTAACTTGGAACGAAAGATCGAAAGCGGATAGTAGTATTAGGATGTTGAATTTTTTGTTTTGTGAAGCATTGGTATTACTTAGGTAAGACCATGTGATTTTCACAAGCCTTGATTTTTAAAACCATTTTATATCGCCTTTTGATTAGGGTTTAGAAACTTGTTCGAGCAATTTACCCAGTAATAATTGGACCCTTTACCTCTTAAGTCTGCTCATGTAAAATATTTGGGCTCCATACTTCGCATATTTATATTCTATTAATAAATTAACTATGTTAAAAGAAACAAATTGGCTTTTAGTTCAGAATTATGTTCAAAACATGACTGATATTTATTTTTAAAATAAAAATGACATAGTACCATCGCATCAGATCTATTAGAAAAAATTCAATATAATTCGCAATATCACAACTATAATACAAGAAGCCAATCTTACTTTCATGTACGGCAAGCTATCACTAAAAGTTTCCAAAATACAATTTTTATTAAAGGTTTAAAACATGTAATAGACTGTATACAGAAATTAAAAAAAAAACAACAATAAATGTATTCAAAAGTAACCTCAAACAATACCCCATAAATAAATAGAACGGATATACTTTCTTGTGATAATACTCTTTAAACCTGCCCTTTTTAAGTATTTCCCTTAATTTATTGTTATTTTACCCTTCGCTTTACCTCGTTTTACTGCTTACTATGTTTTAATTATTAATACTTTTGCGACGATAGATTATAGCAACTTATAGCAACAAAATTATTTTTGTGTTATAATAGATCCATAGAGAGCAATGTAATTTACAAAGGCCTTTTTTCAATATACAAATAAATGACAACTTTATAATTAAAATGAAAAACACAACAAAATACCTCGGTATAAAAATTGATCAAAATTTGAAATGGGTTGATCACATTACGTCATAAAATCCCAAGGTAAGAAGATTCATTTTTAAATTTTATGAATTGTAAAAATTTATGACTGGGAGTTTACTAATTACTATTTACAATTCGCTGGTTGTATATGTAGTCCAAAATCGTATAATTAAAATTATCTACAAAAAACCAGCATTATATCCTACCTCTCTTTTATATAATAAAAAAGTGCTTTGTATAAGAACATTATATTAACTGTCTTGCTGTACCTTTATTTATGGAAAGCCTGAATTAAGCTGCACTACAAATTATTTGCAATAAATATCAAAAGAAGCATACATTTTTAAATAATTTGACATTTAAGAGCCATTCACACATCACAGTTGACATCTTGATACTTGACAGGCACAGCCAAGCATTATTCTGCTTTTTGCCAAATAAAATGGCCGGTTAATTATTCTAAGGGGTTGCGACAGAGAGCCAGTAAATTTGATGAAGGTGTTTTTGTGGCTAGGGGCGAAATAGTAGTACGCTTAAGTTAGCACCACCATAAGAAAGTCAGTTTTAAGAAACTGCTTATATATTTTTCATAAATTGGTAGACTTGGCGCCTAATTTTGAATAAAAATAGCCTCCAAAATGGCTATGTTTGCAAGTATGAAGGTCGCAACCCACCTTAGAAATTTCACCTGTACTATCAACAGCTGCTGTTTGACAGGTCGTTAAATTTTTTTTGCAATTTATGGAATGTTAAGAATATTAGGAATGTTGACGTTATCGTGCCGGCATACATACACACAGATGACCAGATGAACATATTTTTTGCATTTTTGTACTCAGAATGATCGGAAACATGAAAAAAGTTTTAAAAATGGGGATAAGAAAATGTTTTCGTCTGCACGAATGCAATACTGAGGCCCCATAGGAGGGGCCACAGTAATAAGCTTCAATCTGAGTAACATAGTTAAGTCCATTTCTTCATTTTATAATTACCCATTGTTGCTTTTGCTCAAGCCAAATGAAATCTTTGCTAAAATATTGAACACAAAACAAAATCAGCATTTTTTTTATATAAACCCCATTTCACTTATCTTGCAGTAACTTGTAACTTAATTGGAGTATATTTATTAAATCCTAATACTTTTCTTGACCGTATAAAAGCGCACATCAGTCTTTATTTATTAGAAGCATGTAAAAAGAAACACTCATAAGAAACCATCAATAACAATAAATCTATTTATTATTGACCATTCTTTTTTTAAACTTTACTTCTTCTGATAGTTATGTCATTTTTTATAAACTTAATAAACTAGTATTATTGTTGAAAATTAAACTTAAATTATATTTTTTACTGGATAAAAGCTAAAATAAAGTTATTTTTACGATTACACTCCTTCTTCTGACAGGTAAAAGATTTGCCGTAAGGATACTAGCGAACCGGATTTTTACCCCTAATTACGCCCGGTTCTGGTAAATTTTTTTCAGCAAGTTTAAACACCTTATAGTTCATTGTGCCTAAGGTGCACTTGAAATCTTATATTGTTATAAACCATTCATAGATCGTCGTTATTGGAACTTGAATCTATTAGAGTATGGTTCGAAATTAACCGACTACTAACCAGAATTTTTTGAAAGCGGTTCCTAAATAAAACTAATTTGTTGGTTACTTTTGGACCACGGCCAAGAGTAACGTCACTTTTGCGACAGATTGACATTGGACTTAATAGTAACCCTAAACACCCTAAACACCCTAAACACCTACCTGTTAGTGAATTGACGTTTGAGTCACCATTTTCAGGTAACCGTGTACCTAATTTAACTGATTTTTCAGGAACGTCAAGCAGAATGGTTAGTTTTGGACCTAGTAACCAATATTTCGGTTAATAACGGACCATACCCTTAATATTGAACGGGTGTTAAATTAACGGGATGCGGGCTGTCATTTTATTTAATTTTCGCCCAGTAAACTGGACGTGGGCACCGAACCTGTGAAAGTTACTTTACTCACGATTTTCTTACCTTACCATATAAAACTGTCACTTTTTCGTAGTATCGTGAGAAATTGCCGACTTTGCTAATGGTAATTAGTACGAACACCGTTTTAAATAGGGGTCTTAGAAATATATAATTTTTTTCAATAATTGGCAAAATAATTGTCCAAAAATATAGGGGTAATTCTAAATAAATATGCGATATTTGACTCTAACGTTTTATATAATCTATATCCATATAATGTTTATTAAATTTTCAAATTTGTTGTCGGTCTAATAACCAAGTTTTATCATTAAATTTCTGTACCTCAGTGTAAATTTATGCAACATTTTCTTTTGTATAAAATGCAGTAGTAATACACTTTAATTTTAAACAGATCAGAGAAAGTTTATACTTTCTTTTCCACCTTTATTTTTTGTCATTACTCATAATATTAACTTGCTTTTTTAGATTTTTCTAACAGGATTGCTTCTTTCTAGGTCGTTTCATTTTTATATAAATAGCGCGACGATAAAAGTTAAGTTTCAATGTAAATGTATAGTAAAGATAAATTTTTAAAATATGTAGATTATAAGTGTGAGTTTTAATAGTGCATAAGTATTAAATAAATTACCTGGTTTGTTATAAACAAATATTAAATAAACTATTTCTAAAATAAACAATCGTTACAGTATATTACATATACTTCAACACCCACTGAAATTTTCTTTCTCAATTTTGGACACCCGCTCCTGATTCACGTGTCCTATTTATAGAAAATAATTGACTTCTGAAGAGAACATGTGAAAGGGGACATAGACGTGTCTTTTCAAGAAACCGAGGCAAGAAAACTTTCAAAAGATGACACAATACTGGAAGGTATTTATTTTTTTAAATGTGACTTGTGAGTGTCAGCAAAGTTAGTTCTTACTTGATAAAATATTTGGAAAAGTTGGAAACGAAAACACTCTGTTTGATGAGACGGAATTTACGTGGTTTATGTTAGTTTTATCACGTACTATGCATAACGCTTAACAATCTATTTTAAACGTTATATTGTAACTTTTCCCATAAAACAAATTTGTTTTTACTGTTACAACTCGTTCTGGTGAGAAATAACAAATCCACAGGTATCAAAACAATTTTTTTATCACATAATATCAGAATCCTATTTAAGTGTCTGGTTTTTATATATTGTAATGAATCGTCTGGACAGCGATGTAGCTAACAGATATTAAAAAAAGGGTTTTTATTGAATACAATCAATCCATTAAATTGTATTTAGTACGCAGTAAAGATCTGTCTATTGGGGAGAAGTTGCATATGAAAATAATACATAGAAGAGAAAAGTTAAACTGGTCAGCTTCCCTCAAATTTAGTTATACATTAAAATCAAAAATAAGCATAGAACCTCAAAACCAAAGTAAATTTATCAATGTCAGTCATTGTATCTAAAAGGATACTCTTTTTTTTTTTTTGGAGTGAGGGTAGCCATATGTGAGTAGTAGGGATTAAGTGTAAAGGTTAAAGAAAAGGTCCTTTATTTCTCACAAATCAATTGACTTGTGAAAAATAAAGGACCTTTTCTTTAACCTTTACACTTAATTTATACTCCTTTTTACCTAACTAGGTCAAGTTTGAAAGTCCGCATAGACAAAATTGTAATGAGAAAATGCCAAAGAACATATTATATAGAGACTAAAATGGATTTTTGTGGGACACAAAGTCAATCAGTTAGCAAATGGTTTGAAGAGAAACTTAAAAAAAATAGAATGCATTCAGGTAAAACTCAATAACAAATCCTTTTGGTTTCGGTTTGATACGAAGCCTTTGTTCCTAGGATACATCCTGATACTATTATTGCTACTTTATAAGGAAGGCTATTTTATAGAGTTCTTAAAAAGTAACTGTTATCATACTGATTCCATTTATTGGAATCGTAAACACCCGAAGTCAAAGTAAGGTTTGTGTAGTTACTGGAACTGAACAGTATCACTTTATTGTTACTCTTTAGTGGTAAAAGCTATATATTATCAATGAATCAACCTTGCCACTAATACGTCTAAATAAAGAAACTTTGACGTAGATAGGCAAAAAGGTCCTAGAATATAGTCACAGTAACATTTGGGTAGTTACTGTAACTGGGCAGTATCATTTTATTGTTACGCTATAGTGGCAAAAACTATATTGAACCTGTGAATCAGTTACTCATACCTACTAGTGTAACTAATATGCCTACATAATGTAACTGGGTACCTAGGGATGCTAAAAGGTCTCATAATAGTTTCAAAAACCATCACGTGGTTGGTATTTTAGAGGTTTTTTCAATCTTAATTTGACTTTAGGCCACTATAGCTCCAGGCCCTTTATATCATAAACATTATATCATTATATAGTTAAAGTTTCAGTGCTTTAGTACAAATCATATAATTAATAGAAAGTTTATCTAGTTGTCATAAATCATAGGTCTTCTCTCCCCTTTCCAAAATCATTTATGGAATATCCCGAGCATTTGTGAAGACTCAGCGTTTCTATGCCCTTAGGACTAGAATAAGTCTGTAACTGGTTATCAAAGCAGCTAGTTTATATTTTTATAATTTTATTTCTTTTATATTTTTTGCAACTAGTGAATGGATGTTCCTTTTAGACTCCAGGATCCTATGGCTGGTGACAGTGCTGCCTTAATCCTTTAAGAGTATATTGATAACAGTGGCTTATGACCTATCACATAAACCAAATGTGTTATTAGGCTAGGTGGTTATTACATTTAGTGAACATTTGGTTCAACTGATAGGTCTTTGGCTACTATTGTCAATATAGTATTAAGGTATCACTGTCACCGTCCAAAAGGTCCTGGAGTCCAGAAGGAACTTTCATTCATGAGTGGCAAAAACAATTGAATTAAATGGTTTGAATTTAGAAACAATTAAAATTACACTGGAAATTTTATATAATGATATAATATATATGATAAATATAATACTCGGGACGAAAATTAAAAAAGTGGATAAAAATACTACACAAATTGCTGCACAAAACTTTTCTATGCATATGACGATGTTTCGGGACTTAGAGTCTCGCTTTTCGGACCACAGTCCTTACTCAAATGACTTTTTCCAAGACTAGCTTCTCTATATAAACCCAAAATTTACGTGACAGTTTTAATTTTTAAAATATCAACGTACTACCTTGGGTAATTCTCCAGTTTTATGTAAGCCATTGACTTAAGTAATAGCCTGATTTTTGTTTTATTTCAATAGGGGTGAATTCCAAGGTAAAAGTTTAAAAAACACTTTTCTAATATTTTTGTTAAATTCTTTATATCTTCAAATAATAATGTCAATTATTACATTATTCCCCCGACAGAAAAAAAACTAAACTATTTGTTCAATTCTTTTTAAACCCCTTAAGAGCAAACCTTTATTTTAAATCCGATTATGTGAAATTATGTGAAATTTTCAGAAAATACCAATAATAAAACTTAGGGTGGAGAAACCTTGAATTTTTTACAAACCTTCGAAAATTATTTATTTTAAATTTTTTTTTAAAGAAATAAAAAAAAACTTTTTTGCGACATTCCGTGTAATCTATGAAAATTTGCTGCCTTTTGTTTTATAAATATCTAGTAATTTTTAAATAAGATGATTTTCCACTTTTTTTCTTAAACGACTCTATAGAGTGCTGCATTATCGTTGTACAAATTTAAAGCTCTCAATAATTTTTAGACACATAATATCACGAAGTATTCCCAATGTTAAGCATATAAATACAATGTTATATTAGAAAATCCTTAAAATATGTTTGCTTTCGCAAGAGGTTCGGTTTCCTCTTAATGTAAATAATATACAAAAATAATAAAAATTATATACTATATATGGTAGCCTCACACTTGCTTCACAAGTTGTTTATTCTTTGGTTGGTTGACCGTAACTTATCTTTGCTCTCTGGCTCTCATGTCCCATCATCCCTTAATCCTTAACCTTCCTGGAATAACCCCTTCTCGATATGGTTTGGTCCTTGGGCTGCTGTACCTTGTAACCCTTTTGGCTGAGCTAACGGATTCTTTCTGCTGCGGTAATCTAGCCATTTTCTAATAGACTGTTGCTTTGGGCCTTCTGGTAAACTACTGCTTTGGACTGCTACTCTGGCTTGCTATTGTGAGACTGCTACTGTACATGGCTGCTGTACTTGGCTGCTACTGATAGGTCCCTATTGACTGACTACTGGGAATGTTCTCCTCCTCTAAATCTTGGTCTCTTCCATATAGATTATCTTTGGCCCTTTGTTTCTGCATTTTAATGTATCCTTTTCACGCTTGGATTTGGCTCCCACAGACTTAAATGGATCCAATTTTATGTCAAGCTTCCTTGGCTCTATGTCTACTGCCCTCTGAGAGCTTGGTGATACTGGTTTTTCCCCTTCAAGTTTGAATTTGGATGTAGCATTCTCTTTGAAGCCTTGGTTTCTGGAGTCCTGGAATTCGACCCATTTTCTGACGTAGATCGTAAAACTCTGGAATGCCTTGATACGGTCCTCGATTGGGATTATCTATCACGATTTGGTCTTGATAGTTAGTGCTAATGGTGAGTTTGGCAAAGGTAGTACGGTGTTCACCTCTTCTTCTTACTTCTTTTCCTTTTTCTTTCTTCTTTTTCTTCTTTTTGTGCAGCGGCAACGTCTGTTGATTAAGATTTAATTAGGACTATGGGCCATGTGGCCTCCCCCACCTCGACCTTTTCAGATCTATTGTGGATATCCTTTAATCATTGTTTAGAGTAAATTGTCTAATTCGGTCTTTTGTAGTAGACTCCATAGACTGGAAAGTAGTTCTCCGGTATAGCTAGTTGCCCTTGGTTTTTCTTCTCCAAGTGTAAGGAATCTCAGTCTTACTAGACCTTCGCAGTAGCACGTCTATTGATTACCCTATGACAAAAAAATATTTACATAGATTTTTTACAGCAAAACAATAATTTATATATTAATTTCCTTAATTACCCTAAAAGCATATTTAAAGTTACGAAAACAAATGTTTTTATTATCTCACAATTATTTATCATTAATAAACTAGAAAATATCCTTTATTCTTAAACATTTTTGCTCTCAATTATTATTTCTATAAGAATTAATTATTTTTAAAACATTATACTTGAATAATGTTTATGATTAGTTAGCATTTTCTAATACAAAAATTATGAATTTATCTATATGATCACATATCTAAACTACTGTGAAATCATTCCATTTTTTATAAATAAAATAAACTATAATAAATTTGTAATTTTTTCCAACTTTGTTTTCGAACTGAATTATTAATTAAAGCTGTTGTTTTATTACAGAAACGATACAATTAATTTCTCGCCATCAAAATAAACCACACATATCTCTTGAAATAAAACACTTTTTTTGTTATCCGCTGGTTATAAAAAATTATCCAAAACTCACGAAGAAATTACACTGAAGTCATTTGAAACACAAATTTAAGCGCAACGTTGACACGCACTCTCCGTAAATTTACCATTTATTTTAAGGTCAAGTGTAATTTCCTATTATTTTTCTTAGATAGTAGAGACGATAATAAAATCTTCCATGAGCAATGATGCATTTTCATATTTATAGTTGCAAACTACACAAACTCTTATCATTGTTCAAATTTGTATTCCTATAGTAAGTAAATACAAAAATGTTTGCAAATTGCAATACTGCATAAATATGCCTTCAAAATAGACATTTTTTTAAGAAAATCTCTGTACCATTCTTAAATATTGTCGGATTTGAGCACGCCGCTGCTTTGTCAATAGCATTCTCGATTTAAGTACATAAAATTGAAAATAATCTCATACCGGAATTGCATTTAAAAAATGATTATGTGAATCTATTCGATACCCAGTATTTGATGGTTGTTAAATTAAATGCTGAAAAAAAAAAAAAATCTAGCCGCAAAGTCATTACAGCTGAATGAGGTTTTAAATATTTCTCTTTTAGGGTTCTGGTGTTATAATCGCTTATTTATTGGTATATTGTGAAAAGGATTATTGTAGAATAGGAATTTTTAATTTGCTTTTTTTTTAATTGGTTTTGACATTAGGTGTAGGTAGGTACTTATTTTAAAAGTTTGTTTCTTTTGTTGGGGTGATAGTTACAAATATGTAAACAGTTATACACTCATTTTGGTAAAATTCATTATAGAAAATACAAAAAAAAGAACGTTATATTATACTATTTAAAATTAATGAATAAAATAGATATACATACCGTAAAGTGGGGCTACAGATTTAATGTAGTTGACAACGTCACCAAGAGGTGCTTCTCTTATATCGGCCGGTGTTAGACGATACTCGCCGAACACAAATCTTCTAATAAATAAGAACGTCGAGCAAGAATATGGTTTCATCTTCTTATTCGCACCCTCTGCAAAGTACGGATTCTACCAGCCCCATGATATGGAGATGCTTTCGTACTTGGCAATGACCAGTCAGAATGCCTGTGACTAGGCGCAGATTATGTCTAGTCATAGTCAAGTATTTGTTTGCTGCAGTGTTGTCAGGATAATTTAAGAGCTCCCTGGCAACTCAGCAGTTTCTTGTTTCATCCTATCTTTCCTTAAATTTTACAAGGGAATCTTCTTTGATTAGGTCTGTCACTATTGATTTTGTCAGGCTAATAGAAATGAGAGGTCCAAAAAGTATTTGGTTGGCTGCTTTCTTGGCTAGTGAATCAGCAAGACGGTTACCTTTCGATGTGGCGTGACCTTTAATCCACCTTAAGGTGACCACATAAATACTTCGGCCAAAGCTAGTACTAACCCTGAATAATTTGTTCAGGGTGAGTAGTGCTTGTCTGCTATCTGTATAGATGAGCAGGTTCCTTGCAGTGATATTATTTCTGGTTATTTGTTGTGCTGCCATGAGAATCCCCGTTAGCTCTATTTGAACTACACTGACACTATTGCTCACAGCCCATTTTGTGTTTTGGTTTAAGAATCTGGAGTATATTCCACAACCTGAGCCTTGTTTTGTTTTAGAACCGTCGGTGTAGAAATAAATCGTACCTGTCACTTCTGGCACTTCTATTTGTTTTATTATAACTTTATATGACTTATGAAAGATATATTTCGGTGAGATAGAGTCCATGTTCGCTTGAAGTAGTGGAAGCGTATCGAGCGCCTCCTGCCAAGAGCGACGTCTTACTTTACCAGATTCTACATTAGGTTCTATTTTAACTGTGCAGAGTAGTGTCATTGTTTTTAGAGCAACCTCATTGATGTAAATATTAGTGGGAATGAGACTCAGAATGAGTCATGGCTCTGGTTGGTGTAGTTTTCATGGATATTGTTGTGCTGAGCCATGCTATTCTTTGAATTTATTGTAGTTTACAAAAAACTCTTAATTTTTGAATTTTCGGTAGCCAGATAACTGCACCGTATGTTAGCATAGGGCTTATGATAGCAGTGTAAGTCCATGCGACGGCTCTGGGGCAGAAACTCCAGGTGCGCCTCACGGTTCGGCGGCATTGTTCGTAAATGTATGCTATTTTAACTCTGTTTTCTAAATGCGAGTTCGATGTTTACTTGCTGTCAAAGGTGAGACCTAGGTACTTCACCTCTGTTGCAAAGTTTAGTTTTGTATTTAGTAGTTCTGGAGGTTTTAATTTTATTTTCATCCTTTTTCTTGTGACAAGGACCATTTCTGTCTTCTTAGGATTGATAGACAGTGAATGGTCCTTGCACCACTGTTCTATAATTTTTAGAGCTACTTGCATTCTTTTGCAGAGTATGTTCTCAAAATTCCTTATTTGCAGAATGACCAGCTCATCTGCATAGGCTGTTATGTAGTGACTGTCATTATTGAGGCAGCTGATGAGGGTGTCGAGGACCATATTCCACAGTAAAGGTGATAGCGCCCATTCCAGTGGACATCTTTTCGCAACCAAGCCTCTTATATTCATATCTTCTACACTTATGTTTACTGCTCCCTTTGAGAGCATGCTGTGTATTCACCCACTAACCATTTGTAGAACATTTCTGTTGGTTAGTGAGTGTATTATCTTTGGGAAGGTGGTTTTATCAAAGCACCTTTTATGTCTATAAAAACATCCAAGGCGGACTCCTTATTGTCCAGGGATCTTTCTATCTGCCCAGCAACTGGATGAAGGGCTGAATCAGTATATCTGCCTGGGGTGTATGTATGTTGGTTTGGGTGTAGTGGTGTTGTTGTAATCACCGTATCCCTTATGTACTCGTACCTTTTGCATAGCCTTTCCAATGTCTTTATAAAAAATGATGTCAGACTAATTGGTCGGTATGTTTTTGGGACAGTGTAATCCATCCTTCCAGGTTTGGGTATAAATATTCCTTTTACCTTTCTCCATTTGGGGGATATACCTCAGAGCCAACGAGGATCTGAATATACCTACCAGGTGCGGTGTGAGTTCTTCCAGACTTCACTAAAGTAGGGCTGGATAGATTCCGTCAGGTCCTGGAGATTTAAATGAAGGGAAGCTGCATATTGCCCATCTAATTTCATCGTCTACAATGTGTTTGGCAGTTTGCTAATCATAGACAGTTGGATTGTATTCTTCCTCTGCCCAGTCCACCACGTCTGTGATGTGTGTTGACAGCAGAAGTTTAATGCTATCTTCGAGGTTGGCAGTTTTTGTGCCATCCTCTTTGATTAGCGCACCAATGCTTTGGTGTGGATCTTTTGAGAAAGGTTTTTGAAGCCTCTCTGCCTGCGGGAAATCTTCGATTTCTTCGCAGTAAAATCTCCGTGCATCTCTCTGACCACTTTTTTATATTCTTTGAGGTGAGATTTGTAAGTATCCCAGTTCTCTTTGAGTTTTGTGGTTCTTGCTTTATTAAAAGATTTCCTAGCCATCTTCCTAAGGTGATCCAACTCGTGACACTATCATGCGGTAGTGGTTTGATCGTGTTGGACTAGCCTCAGCGGACAGGATTTCTTATAAGCATTGTTTATTGTGCTTTGGATAGTGTTCGTGTACTTTTCCAAAGCAGTATTATTGTTTGGTGTTTCGGCCTTTATCTCTCTCAAAGCATCTTGGAGAAGGTGGGCATAGGTTGCCCTGTCCGTCTCCCTAGGATTTCAAGATAGCGTGGAGGTCGGCAACATTAAGTTTATTTTGAATGTTAACCAGCAGTGGTCTGACATCGAAATGTTATCAGACACTTGCCAGTTAAGAATTTATTTAAAGATACCAGTTGTGGATAGAGTGATATCTATTAGTGCTTGCCTTCGAGAGTTTAAAAATGTTGGCGTGGTACCTTTATTTAAAATACAAAGATTTTTGGTAATTATATAATCATAAAGTGACTTACCTCCAGCGTTGTTATCCTTACTACCCCAACTGAAGTGATGAGCTTATGATTAGCAACCTATTACCAGCTCAAACTTCTATTCCAGGCAGTATTCAATCAGATCCTCCATCTCTTTGCTGGGTGTTGGCGTGGTTGCGTCGGAGGGAGGTATGCATATGCCAGGATTAACGTTCTCTTTCCCCTTTTGATGGCGTATTCCATCCTAACCACAGTTAAATCGGAGGTGGAAAGGTGTGTTACTGCAAACATATTTTCAAGCACTAAATAAATTGAAAGAACCGCAAATTTGACACATAACACAAAATAACTCAACACTCTCCCGCAGAGCTAGTACTCGGCTATGTACTCATGTTAGACACTGACCCACTCAATATGGCCAACGAAGATATTGTGAACATCACAAAGATATGTACGCAAGTAGACCAGAATCTAGAAAACAGAGTCAAACAAAGCTCGACCTTCAATGCACAATTCACCACCAAAGTTATACCTACTAAGACCTCTTAGGCAACAGAAAAGCCCTCTTAGGAAATTCACTAGCCCTCTTAGGCATTACAGAAGCCCTCTTAGGCAAAACAGTAGCCTTATTAGACAATACAGAAGCTCTCTTAGGCAATACAGTATCTCTCTTAGAAAATACAGAGATCCCTCTTAGGCAATAGGTTACTGTCTTAGGCAATACAAAAGCCCTCTTAGGCAATACAGTATCCCTCTTAGGCATTAAAAAAGCCCTCTTAGGCAATACAATAGCCCTTTTGGTAATACAGAAGCCCTCTTAGGCATTACAGTAGTCCTCTTATGCAATAAAGAAGTCCTCTTAGGCAATACAGTAGCCCTCTTAGGCAATACAGTAAGCCCTCTTAGGCAATACAGTAAGCCCTCTCAGGCAATACAGAAGCCCTCTTAGGCAATTTAGTAGCCCTCTTAGGCAATACAGAAGCCCTCTTAGGCAATGCAGTAGCCCTCCTAGACAATACAGATGCCCTCTTAGGTAATACAGTATCTCTTTTAGGAAATACAGAGATCCCTCTTAGGCAATATGTTACCTTCTTAGGCAATACAGAAACTCTCATGGGATCCGCAGCAGCCATCTTAGGCACCATAGCAGCCCTCCCAGGCAATAGAGAAGTCCTAATAGGTATGTTTCACAGCAGCCGTCTTAGGCAACATAGTAGCCCTCTTAGGCAATACAGAAGTCATCATAAGTATATATCACAGCAGCCATCTTAGGCAACACAGCAGCCCTTTTAGGTAATACAAAAGTCCTTACAGAAATGTATCACAGAAGCCGTCTTAGGCAACATAGCCTCCATCTTTGGCAATATAGCAAACCTCTTAGACAAACTAGCGAACCTCTTAGACAAGACAGTTCCTCTTTAGTCGGATTACTGCTCTTAGACAAAGTACTCTGCTACTTAAATGCCCCTTAGGCATACGAGAAATATATTTGTACAATGTGTAGTTTATTTTAGGACCGTGTTGGGTCTTTCGAGGAGGCAGTTCGTCCAGTATATATTATACGTGACAAAAATAGTGTTTGTGCCTAGTCAGTAAATGTTAATTAATTAGTCTTTTAGTTGCCCTCATGTATAATTTGTATAATCTGTTAATCTTTTTATTTATATTGGTTTGATTGTCAATGTATATTTATGAAATTAAAATTGAGGTAGGTAGGTAAGGAGGAGTACTCTTTTTTTATTCTTTAATTATAGTTTTTTTAGAATACTTATACTTATCACTCGCCTTTTTTTCCTTTATTGTTATTATTAAGTACTATTTCACTTATATTCTGTACTCTTTACCTTATTCTGTAAATAGGAAATCTTGTAGAATATTGTAAAATAAATAAATAAATTTCTATAGATTTCTATCTTTAAAAACAAAAAAAAAAAGCAAAAAACAGGATAAAAATCAATCTCCCACATACATAATACTAGGTCCAAATAATCAAAATGTGAAACAGCCACAGCAACAAATTCCATTTGACAGTTTTTAGGTTATAGATGGCAATAAATATATTATAACTAGACTATAATCATCGGTGATGAAAAACTATTAAAAAGGGAAAATATATCGCTTAGAAACTGAAAACTAATAAAAATAGGTAGAATATTATGAAATACATTCCTAAACAACCTAATGTAAAGACAAATCAAAGGAAAATAAATCACATCTTTTACACTGTCTTAACCGCTTGGCAATTAGAAAGTTTCCATTAAGAAAATTGTCCGACAGGCCTAAAATAGGTTGCTTAGGAAAATATTTCTTTATTCCCTAACTACAAAAAATATAAGCCCACCTTGCTAAATTGAGAAGAAATCATATGCATGAGGAAACAATTTAAATAAACCCAAACATCCGTGGAAATATAGACCAAGCTAACCGAGAATCTTTAACTTAATTAAACTGTTAACTGCAAGTCGAATTTAATGGTTAACACTCCCCAACTGTTAATGCAACTATTGCCAACGGACACAAACATTATGAATATCATAATTAAATAGCACTTAAGTAGAGTAAATGAATTATGACCTCTGTAAATGTTTGACACCGACGTTTATTGTAATGTCTCAGTCTCAGTCAAACGCTCACCCGGCTACTGTTCATTCGGTACTGCAATAAAAGAAAATTAAGAGCAATACGAAACTTGGCCAAAAAATTCCACCAACATTGAATCTTTTATACTTATGTATTTAGAGATATTTAAGTTTGTAGGTATATTATACAACTTTTTGCATTTTTCTTGATTTATTTATTTATTTAAGGTTACCAAATAAATTTACTTTAAACTTTAAACGATTCTAAGGATCATGCTTAGTATTCATACAAGAGTTATGATCGATAACCAAAGAGTGATATAGTATGCCGATAAAATATTGGTGTACATACCAAACAAATCTTTCTCGATGAACGATGTCAAATTTATTTCATCATATTTAGATAGTATTTTTGCTAGTACGCTGACGAGCAGATGAGATCTGTTTTACAATAATTGGATAATTGATTTCAAGTGAAAGTGGCAGTTATTTAGCAGCTACAAAATATTAAACGAATACAAAATAGTTAGAGGACGTTTTAGTTGTAGTACACCAGTGGACCTAGTGACGAAGAATAAAGCTGAAATCGCTTGATACTTGCTTTTATATAGAAAGGAAGTGGGTAAAATTGGGGACCCAAGAACAACTGCAGGAAGTAATAGGAACTATGAAGTATGGCATGGCTGCGGGGCCAGATGGAATTTCGACTGAAGTAATTAAAGAAACAAAAAGACTTACCTGGGATGTAATTTAAGATACTATAAATACCCTAATTAAGACAAGATTTTCCTAACTCTTGGAAATAGCAAGTAGTACTAATCGCAAAGGATGACAAATCCCTCAGCTTATAGGCCAATTTGTCTTCTAAATAACATTGAGTAAACTCTACGAGAGGTCAATAAAAATAGACTAGGAGTTGGAACAAGAAGATGGCCTGGTGAAGTATTATTTTGGCATCAGAAGAAGAATGTCGACAATTCACACAGTTAAGAAAGTCTAGCGGGAACATAGGGAATGTAGAAGTAGATGGATGGTTCCTCTAATATTAGATGTAAGAAATGCTATTAATACAGCGATGTGGAGTCAAATTATTAGAGAACTACAAAAAAGAGTATATCTGGTCACTAAGTCACCTTAACACAACGGTATCTGAGTAATATAAAACCAATAATAAAGCAACTAAACGTGACAACTAGGCTCGATTAAAAGACCCACACTTTAAAATGCCTAACGACATGGTAGAAAAACCCTAGCTGAAGGAGCTACCTTCATAAGAATTTAACCAGTCGAGCAAATTGGACTATGTGGAAATGGGATACTGGCTAAAAGAACGGAAATTAGAATAAGCTGCAGAGAAGATGTAAGCGGTGATACTCCATGTACACCGGTCGAAAAGGAAATGGGACAAAGCAAGCTTCAAAATAGAAGGCGATTATATGGCGCCCACTACAAAAGTAAAATATTTATGTATTGCGCTGGATGATAAGAATAAATTTGCAGGTCCCATTAGAAAAACTAACTGGAAATCATAACACCGATAAAGGCAACTGTAAAAACTGCTACATTACCTGGATGGATCTTCAAGCAGAACAAAGAACCTACTTATTTGAGTAATACAGTCATTATACTGTACGGAGCATCACTTTGGTCGGATGCAATGAAAGTAAAGGCTTTTAGGCAACTCTTGGAAAGTTTAAAATAAAAAGTAATACTGTTACGAATAAATATAACCCTGTAAATAGGTATGTTATTATTTGTTAAGTGTTGTCCAAGGGCAGGCGCGCTAAACATATATTCAATAAAATAATAAAACATGTAGTTGGACAAGGTTTTATTAAATCATAATATTAAAGTACAGGGTCAAGTAAGATCAACAACAGCATTCTTGAAACATTACCAGTAAATTTTCAAAAGTTCCTTTTGGTCTTTGTTGACGAACTAAGTGGATTCCTTTTTTATGTCCGAAAGTAGAGTTACGGGTCGCGGTTAGTTTTTTTTTGTAAAATCATAGTGATAAAAGTAACTTGTGCTTCAGCCAGCTCTGGATACCAACAGATAGAACATAATGCTGATGTAAGAAAATAGTTTTAAGTAGTTATATTTAGTTATTGTGTAGTCAGTAAAGACTACGTGATTGCGGAAGCAATATTAGTTGTTTTCACTTGTTAAATAAATCACAGTAATTTGTTTTACGCTTGTTTCAATTTTCTTTAGTTTATGAAAACTTACGATCATTCAAGGGTGGGGTATTGGCTTAATCCGATCTCTGAGAGAGATAAAAAGAGAGAGAAAACTGCCAGAGGGAATAGTTCCTGTAGGGCAAACCTTTTCCCCGTCCTCTAGATCATTGTCAGAAAGTTACGGTCCCTTCTGAACTTAACACCCTAGCCAAGTGTTGTCTAGAGGCCAATTTAAATACAAATTGGGCCCCTTTATATAACTCGTGGTTACCGCTAAGAGTGGACTTAAGAGTCAGTTAAAAGGCCTATAATATCACTCTTAACAATACTAAGAGTAGCTTTGACCTATAAAACAGCGTCTAAAGAAGCTGTGGCAGGAATCATCCCTAGTTATTTGTTGGTGGATGAACAAAAACGGTTATATAAATTGGCACAAGAATAGCTAGAAACCGCAAAGAAGCAGCATAGGTATCGAAAACTGAAAATGTGGCAGCTTCAGTGCTCTGGAGTAAAGAACGTGATGCAGTGGACAAAGATAGTCATTCCACAGTGTAAACGTCGAGACATCGACTTCTTTATAACGCAGGCATTGACGGGTTATGAGTGATTTATGGCCTACGTCAAGCGGTTTAAAAAATGCGAAAGTGACACCTTCATCTATCGCATAAATATATATCCAAGATGGCACGTTAAACGCGTGGAAGTAAAAATCAGGCTTGGAGAGAGACTGAGCATTTTGTATCACTGTAAGCATCGTTTTAAATATCGCTATATATAAATGGTGCGAGGGTCTGCTAATTTTTGCATATTCATATGCAATATGCAAATATTCAATGCATATGCATAGAATATGCATTGTTATGCATATTCTAATTTAAATGAGTTCATTTGTATTATATCTATTGACAATTACTTAAGGAGGTCCTTTCGCCACACCTCTCGCCTCAAATGTTAAAAAAAAGTTATTAGATTATGACTAAAATTAATTTTTTTCTAATAGTTGAAGTCCTTATTTATCTAATACTAAACTTTTAACTATACCTTACCTTGCAAATTTTTGAGATTTTTTTTTTAAATGTGAGTATTTGTACAGTGCCTCACGAGAAAGTAAGTCCTCAACAACAATTCTCGAATTATACTATTATTTATTGATTAGATGGAGTAGAAAAAAACTAAAAATAGGGTTTTTGAAATATTTAGATTTGCTTTATACAATAAAATATATATAGTAAACCGTGGAACTTATTGAGAAATTAATATTAAAAAATCACAAAAAATTTTCAAGTAACCTAGTGATTTTTTAATAATAATTTCTCAATAAATTCCACGGTAACCTATATATTTTATTGTAAAAAACAAAACCTAAATATTTCAAAAACCTTATTTTTAGTTTTTTTCTACTCCATCTAATCAATAAATAATAGTAAAATTAATTATAATTCGAAAATTGTTGTTGAAGTCTTACTTTCTCATAAGACACTGTACAAACACACACATTTTTAAAAAAATTTATCTCAAAAATTTGCACGGTAAGGTATAGTTAAAAGTTCACTATTAGATAAATAAGGACATCTACTATTAGAAAAAAATTAATTTTAGTCATAATCTAATATTTTTTATTTAACATTGGTGGCGAAAGGACCTCCTTAACTATCGCTTACCGTTTATCGATCATGATTTATCGATACATCTTATTTAATGAAAGAGTGGCTTCACCAGAAAATGCTTGGCCTCGACCAAAACTTTCTTACTCCTTCTAATAGATCATTTATAGGCCTTAGTAGATAAATAACTATTTTACAGCGATCAAATAGGGGAGAATTGGAATTCAAACATTTGGTGGAATTTTTCAGATATTCGTTCGAATCGACTTTAAATAGTACACACCAGCCTGAGCGGTAGTAAAACCAAATATAATATGGGCAATCGGTGACAAAGTAATTGCTTGCGAAATTTGCATTTAAATACAAAACAGCTGCTGTCTAGTAGCTAGAATTATTCTTAATTTTATTTCGAGAAAGAAGTCGATAGCAATAGAGAAACAGCGAACTTCGGTTTTATGTTCATTGAATAGCCGTAAGTTGGAATGCTGAAAATTGGTATCATACAGCTCCAAGTACCACATGAAAAAAACATAATAATGTATATAACCTTACAGAGTTGTTTTGAAAACTAATTTATTTGGGCATTTCCAAAGGAATTTATATGGATACCAATGTTCTTGAATTATTAACCGATAATTTGTAGTAAATTCAAACCAATTTTTCTCTTTATATCTGCCTACATTGTAACGTATTGTGAAAACTTACTACACAGAAATGACATAAGGAAGGATCTTCATGTATTTATCCTGTTTCCCTAGATGATGCTGATTATTAATTTGTTAACAAATTGTTTACAAAATTTTTGACACTGAGTTCATATTCGAATCTTATATTCAAATTAACAATTTGGAAGTTGGGCATCTAATGTCTCGATAGCCAAATGGTTAAGGCAGTCAGCGTAAAACATGATTAGATGCGCTTGAAAAAATTTTTCGTGAGTAAGCTTATAGATTTAATGTTTTTTGCAACTTCGCCAAGAGGTGTTTCTGTTATATCGGTTGGTGTTAGCCAATTCTCATTGAACACAAATCTTCTAATAAATAAAAGCGTTGGGGAGTCATAGAGATGCTCAATAGTCTCATCTTCTTGCTCGCACCTCCTGCAGAGTGCAGATTCTGACAGCTTTATGATATGGAGATGCTTTTGTAGTTTGAAATAGAATGCGTGTGACCAGGCGCAGATTCTGTTTTATCATAGTCAAGTATTTGTTCGCTGTAGTATTGTCAGGATCACTTAAAAGCTTCCTGGCAAGTTTGCAGCTTCTTATTTCATCCTAACTCTCCTTAAATTTTAATAAGGAATCTTCTTTTATTAAGTCTGTCAATACCGATTTTGTCAGGCCAATAGAAGGGCCAGGTCCAAAAAGTATTTGGTTGGCTGCTTTCTTGGAAAGTGAATCAGCAAGATGCTTACCTTTCAATGTGGCGTCACCTTTGGTCCATCTAAGGTGACCACAATGTTGATGAATACTTCGGTCAAAGCTTCGTTATATTCTAGTACTAACCCTGAGTAAATTCGTGGTCTGTTCAGGGTGAGTAGTGCTTGTCTGCTTTCTGTATAGATAAACATGTTCTTTCCAGTGATATTATTTCTAGTGATTTCTTTTGCTTCTATGAGAATCCCCGTGAGCTCTGTTTAAACTTCACTGGCACTATCAAGCCCATTTTTTGTTTAGGTTTAAAGATCTGGAGTATAATCCACATATTAAGCCTTGTTTTATTTTAAAATCGTAGGCATGAATCGTACCTGCCACTTCGGCTTTTCTATTTGTTCTGGTATAACTTTGTATGACTTATGGAAGATATATCTCTTTGAGATGTATGTAGTCCATGTTTTCTTGAAGCGTGGGATCGTATCGAGCGCCTTCTGCCAAAAGCGACGTCTTGCCTCACCAGATCCTACATCAGGTACTATTCCAACCATGCGGAGGCATTTCATTGTTATCAGAGCAACTCCTTTGATATAAATATCAAGAAAAGTGAGACTAAGAATGACTTCCATAGCTCTGGTCGGTGTTGTTTTCATAATTCTTATTATGTTGAGATATGTTGTTCTTTGAATTTATTCTTGATTACAGATAGCAGTTAATTTTCGGGTTTTCGACGACTCTGGGGGAGAAATTCCAGGTACGCCCCGCGGTTCGGCGACATTGTTCATGAGCAATGTGTGCTTTTTTGACTCTGTTTCCTAAATGCGAGTTCATTTATTTATTAATAAATATATTTTAAATTATACTTAACCGTCCGCACTAAGTTCTATTTGTTGTGGTCACTTTTTTGTTTAAAATTAAAATTTGTTGATGAATTTTCAGTATAATTTAACTAATTACACGTCTACGAAAGCCAAATTTACTAGGATTTATCATAAGTAATGTATACCTGAAGTGCTTAACAATATATGGTCCAAGCTCCAGAATTATTAGAACTGGTAAACACCAAAAATATGCACGTAAAACAAGCATCGATTTATAAACACATGTAGCACGATAGTACGCATGCTCCATGTTAACTTGCTGTTAAAGGTGAGACCTAGGTACTTCACCTCTGTTGCAAAGTTTAGTTTTATGTTTAGGAATATATTTTTGAAATTTCCTGTTTGCAGAATGATCAGGTATTCTGCATATGCTATTGTGTAGTAACTGTCATTATTGAGGCGGCTCATGATGGTGTCAAAAACTATGTTCACATGTTTAAAGTAGAAGTTATAGTACCCCTCGCTGTGGACATCTCCTAGCAACCAAGCCTCTTACATTCACAACTTCACTTATGTTTACTGCTTGCTAGCTTTAAGAGCATGTTATGTATCGACCCACTAACCAATCCGTGGAACATTTCTGTTGGTTAGTGAGTGTATTATCTTGGTTTAATCAAAAGCATCTTCAACTTCTATGAAAACACCCAAGGCGGACTCCTTATATTTCAGGGATCTCTCTATCCATCCAGCAACTAGATGAAAGGCTGAATCAGTAGATTAGCCTGGGGTGTATGCATGTTGGTTTGGGTGTAGTGGTGTTGTTCTATTCAGCGCATCTCTTATGTACCTTTCACATAGCCTTTCCAATGTCTTTATGGAAAATAGTGTAAGACTAATTGGTCGGTATGTTTTTGAGACAGTGTATTCCATCCTTCCAGGTTTGGGTATGAATACTACTTTTACCTCTCTCCATTTTTTGAGGATATACCTTAGAACCAACGAGGATCTGAATAAACCTACTAGATGCGGTGTGAGTTCTTCCAGACCCCACTGAAGTAGTGCTGCATAGATACCGTCCGGTCCTGGCGATTTAAATGGACAGAAGCTGAATATTGCTCATATAATTTTGTCATCGCCTACAATGTGTTTGGCAGTTTGCCAATCATAGACATATGGGTGTATTCTTTCTCTGCGCAGTTAACCACGTCTGTGATGACCGAGTGTTAACACCAGAAGGTTGGCTTTTTTCATGCCATCCTCTTTGATTAGCGCACAATTGCTTTGATGTAGATCTTTTGAGAGAGCTTTGTGTCAGACAATTTTTTAAATTATCTGACGTGAGATTTGTAGGTAACCCAGTTTTGTGGTTGATACCTTAATAAAGGATTTTTTGGAGATCTTCCTGAGGTGATCCACCTCTTAACATTACCATATCAGTAGTTATCTGATCGTATTGAAACAGCCTCAGGGAACAGGATTTCTTATAAATATTGTTTATTGTGCTTTTGATAGTGTTCGAGTACTTCTCCAAAGCATTGTTGTAGCTTAATGATTCGGCCTCCACTTCTCTCAGAGCCTCTTAGAGAAGGTGGGCATAGGTTGCTGCCCGTCTTCTTAGGGTTTCAAGATAGTATGGAGATCGAAAACGTCAAGTTTATTTTGAATGTTAACCAGCGGTGGTCTGACATCGAAATGTTATTAGACACTTGCCAGTTTAGAATTGATTTATAGATACCAGTTGTGGATAAAATGATATCTATTAGTGTTTGACTGCGAGAGTTTAAAAATATTAGTGTAGTACCTTTATTTAAAATACAAAGATTTTTGGTAATTATATTCATAAGGTGACTTACCTCTAGCGTTGTTTTCCTTACTGTTCCAACTAGAGTGATGAGCATTTGAGTCGCAACCAGCTCAAACTTCTGTTCCAGGCAGTATACAATCAGATCCTTCATCTCTTTGTTGGGTGGTGACGTGGTTGCGATGGAGGGGAGGTATGCCGATGCCCAAGATCAAAGTTTTCTTTTCCATAGAAATACCATGATTTTTACATTTAAAGAATAAGATAACGGGTCCTTTTTTTTAATTTTTATTTCGTTTATTTTATATTTTTATTGTTAAAAAAAGCGGATAAATATGTATTTTACACTTGGTAAAAATTAACTCGGTATTTCTGACACTAAGCCGTTCATTATTTATTTTCATTATTAGTAAATGCATAACCAACGAATGATAATGTCATTTCACTTACAGGTAAAGAAAACTCTAAAACCTCACCCATCCTATTTTTCATAATATTGAGAAAGGCATATTAAATGTCATTCATAGTAGCTAAACTAAACTGATATCCGAAAACATGTCCACTAAATATAGAGATGCAGCTGACTAATTAACGCCAATAAAAGGATGTATATTAATTGTCTAAACACGGCTCTTAAAGTTCTAAATTTAAAAAAGTGGACTGTATTTATAAACAAATCCCATTAAACGCATTTAATATTTATCTTTGGAGAAATGTCTCGCAACCGAAATCTTAATAACATTTTAGCAAAGAATAATAAAATTATCAGTTTAGTACAGATTCATTAATCAAGAGAGAAGTAACCGAGTTATCTTTATAAAAACGCCTAATTTCGTAATGGATTTTTTGCTCTACCTCAAATTAGGTCGACGAAATTACACACTTTGGATTAATAAGATTTTTTATTAACATTGTCAGGTAATTTTCAAGCATTTTTTAGAGTTACTTAAGAAATAGGGAAACACGTAGTCAGGATTTTACCCCTAGGGAATGGGTATTAAGTAAATTATAATTTATTCAATAGGTATGTGGTGTATTAATTTTAATTAAATTTTATACGAGAAAAATGTTGGTAAAAATACTTTTAACAGGTAATATTCATTTCTTTCTTCTTCGGGGCGAATTTATGGTTTCTACTTATATTTTAATGGTATAGTCGGCGTATTAGTTTTAACAAGATTTCCGTTTCTGTTATCTATTTATTAATTTTTGTTTAACTCGTTCTTCTCCTGTTTTCTAAATATATTAAATTTTCTATTTCTGAAGAGCCTTCTTTCACTATATTTTGTCAAATTCTGCCATTATTTGTCTGCTTTTCTTTGCTCAATTTCAAAATTTGACCTATGTACAGTGGTATTTAAAACTCATTTGATAGCTCTAAAATTAAAATTTGTTTAGTAAGGTAATTTTATTGTTTTAACATCGGGCATATATGAAAGAAAAACGAAACATGTAAGTTTGAATATTTATTCTTTGAAATTTTTTCTTTGGAGATTTACAATTTGATGATAATTAACCTAACCTAACCTTTTTGGTAAAATTGGCTTATTCATGATAATCTAAATCTATAGTTTGTATAATTTTGTTGAGTGCATATTAGAGTCGAAAAAAATAAATACAACAGCAATTTTAATTAATAATTTTAATATTTACTACATCCGAGTTGGGTTAGTTTTATAGTGGTTTTGAAATTCACTAATTAATTTACTTAACTTTTTAGAATTTTTAATTTTCAACATAAACTAAACATTATTTTGCAGTTAACAAGAATATGTTATTTTTGAATTTTGTGTAATTCAATTTTCAAGTACATCTACCAGAAACGCAATTTCACCAATAATTTTCTGGACGGGAATAAAACAAATACAGTATGGTTCAAATGAAAGGAATAAATTCATTATAATGGAAGTAGTTGGTTTTTCGAAAAAATGCTCGAACAGGTCAATTTTGTTTACTCAATACGCAATTTTTTAAATAGAATTTAATTTTCCCCCACTTCCCATTTTTGGGCAGTGACGTCATTGACAGTTTTTTTTAAATAGTAACCCCAATTTTTTTTTCTTGATTTTGTAAGATCTTGCAATTTCCTACTCGGAAACATAATATTTGAAATATCTTACATAACAATTTTTTTTGAATAAAAGTCATTTAAAGATCAGACATAAATTTTATTTTATTTTGAGAACACAATAAATGAATAAAAGATAATTATTTGTAATTAAGTGCTTAATCTAACAAAATAATAATAATAATAATAATAATATTAATAATAATAATACCAATAATAAAAAAGAATTTGTGAAATTGTCATTAAATTCTTTTTATTATTATTATTTTTTAGATGAAGCACTTAATTACAAATAATCTTTTATTCATTTATTGTGTTTCAAAATAAAACTAAATTTATGTATCTGATCTTTAAATGACTTTTATTCAAAAAAAATTGTTATGTCAGATATTACAAATATTATATTTCCGAGTAGGAAATTGCAAGATCTATCAAAATCAAGAAAAAAAAATTGGGGTTACTATTTAAAAAAATTGTCAATGACGTCACTGCCCAAAAATGGGAAGTTGGGGAAAATTGAATTTTATTTAAAAAATTGCGCTTTAAGTTAACAAAATTGACCTATCCGAGCATTTTTTCGAAAAACCATTTACTTCCATTATAATGAATTTATTCCTTTCATTTGAACCATACTGTATACTTGTCCAATGTGTGTGGCAATAAAAAGACTTTTTCTTATTATAATAATTACTTAAAAGATATTATTTGCTTGATATTAAACATATAACTAATAAGGAATCTGTTTTAAATTTTAGGAATTTTGAAGAACTTACATCTTGGAGACCACAGGAAAATGGTTAATAATGGTGAAGAACGCATAGTTTACAATTGGAATAGAAGTGATTTCAATGGTTGTACCGACTTTTACATGTTGAACGTGTTTTTCATACATTTATTTTTAGGATTTGGTAGCTCATGTGTCTGAAATTTGAAATCCGCATCCGAGGAGTATGAATTCTAATAAGTCTCAACAAATGGTAATTAGTAGTATTCATTTAATAATTTTAATATTGTTAATTTTATTAATTTGTTTTATTAGGATTAGTTTAAAAATTCCTTAAAAAATAAACAATTTTTATAGGGTTAAGGTATAGATGGCGAAGGTTTTTATTTTCAGGTGAAAGTTACCCTGGATTAAAAGATGAATATTTTGCAGTGCATAAACCTAGTAAACATATATGCTCTATTGTATTCGTTTTAATTTTCCCTTTTATTGGTTTTGTTTATTTAAAAATATACGTATAAAAAATAACTTCCTTCAGTAATACCTAAGTATCAAAATAGATATTAAATAATAATTCTAATAATTACATTCTATTATACAGTGCGTTCATAAAATGTGGAATCTCTCCATTATCTTAAGAGTTCATTATTTTTGGAGGTCGTATGTAAGGTAGTGGAAGTAATACTTATTTTTTGAAGCAACAAAAAAAGAATTAAAATAAAAAAATTGACCTATCAGAGTTTTAGCTCTGCAAATAATTAACTCTTAAGATAATGGATCGTTTCCACACTTTATGAACGCACTATATAATTTACTTTATGTATGCAATATATTTTTTTTTCATGTAAAGTTTAAAATATTTGATTGTATCACAAAACCTACCTGAATTCGAGAGACGCTAAAATGGTGGTTCCCACCTTATCGAGACTGAGGCCCACAAGGGTACACTCGTAACGTAACAAAAACGAGAAATGATTTAACTTGGAACGAAATATAGAAAGCCGATAGTAGTATTAGCAAGTTGTATTTTTTGGTTTGTGAAGCATTGGCATTACTCAGGTTAAACCATGTGATGAATTTCACAAGCCCTAATTTTTAAAACCATTCTATATCGCCATTTGATTAGGGTTTAAAAACTTGTCTGAGCAATTTATCCAACAATAATTGGCCCCTTTACCTCTTAAGCCTGCTTATGTAAAATATTTGGGCTTCTTACTTCGCCTATTTATATTCTATTAATAAAGGACAGAAGGATGAGTATTGCAACTATGTTAAAAGAAATAAATTGGCATTCAGTTCAGAATTATGTTCAGTACATGACTGATATTTATTTATAAAATAAAAATGACATAGTACCACCGCATCAGATCTATTAGAAAAAATTCAATATAATTCGCAAATCACAACTATAATACAAGAAACCAATCTGACTTTCATGTACGGCAAGCCATCACTAAAAGTTCCCAAAATAGAATTTTTATTAAAGGTTTAAAAAATGTAATAACTGCCTACAGAAATTAAAAAAAAAAAAAATGTATTCAAAAGTAACCTCGAACAATACTTGAGAAATATACAGAACGGATATACTTTCTTATGATAATACTTTTTAAACCTGCCACAGTTGACATCTTGATACTTGACAGGCACAGCCAAGCATTATTTTGATTTTTGCCAAATAAAATGGCCGGTTAATTATTCTATGGGGTTGCGACAAAGAAATTTGATGGTGTTTTTGTGGCTAGGGGCGAAATAGTAGTACGCTTAATAGCACCACCATAAAAAATCATTTTTAAGAGCTTATATATTTTTCATAAATTGGCAGGATTGGCGACTAATTTCGAATGAAATAAGCCTCCAAAATGGCTATATGGTCACAACCCGCATTAGAAATTTCACCTTTACTATCAACAGCTGTTGTTTGACAGGTCGTTAGAGAATGTTTGCAATTTATGGAATGTGAATAATGTTAGGAATTTTGACGTTATAAATAATTAAAATTCCTAAAATTGTTATTAAAGTAGTTAGAATGAACCGAAATTTCTGAAAATCAATAGGGTTCTAAGTTAGAAGTAATTATTTAAGAAAATCAAAACCGCAAGTCAATTAGAACTTTCGTTCTAGAGTTATCGTGCCGGCATACATACATACATACGACCAGACGAAAAATTTTTTTTTGGATTTTCGGATTCAGAATGTGTAACGGTTGGAACGGTTTTCGTTATTTGACCCAGACCCGTTTTCGTTATTTTGAAACCAACATCTCTACACAAACGTCATTTGTCGTTTATGTCTAGTGTCAAAACTTGGATTGTCATTTTCATTTTTATCTGTCGACAAGCAACTTGATTATAGAATTTTAATTATCTATTATCTGGGACATCCAATGTTATCTTAAATATTTTTAATGGCCATCTGATTTTAAAAAGGTAAGTTTCCTACCGATATTTTGTTGAAAATATATATTTAGTACAAGAAATGTCAAATTTGAAACATAACCTCTACACCTCAACACATTGAAAAACATAAGACATCACATGTTTTATATAAGTTCATATATTATTTTGTTTGAAATAGATAATATACTTTACTATATTTATATATGTTAAATAAGACTTCTTCTTTTCCTATTAAATTCTAGTCTCTGTGTAACTATTCAAATAATAGTTTAATGTGTTCATTTGAATTTGAATAATTAAGTCTCTGTGAATTAGAATTTGTCGCTACCTTATTTAATTATAATATCATAAAGATCAGTGGTTTTCTATATTTTCATCACTGATCGATTGTCAAGTTTAGAAAGTTTTAAATATAGTGGCGTCCAATATTCTCTTTCAAAGTCATATGAGTTGTTTAATAACCTGACCCACTTCCCAAAATCGTAGAGCTTAAAACACTATAAACATTTATAAAATAATAACATCACATTACAAATGATCAGAAACATAAAAAAAAGTTTTAAAAAATGGGGGTCAGAAAATTTTTTCGTCTGCACGAATGCAATACTGAGGCCTCATAGGAAGGGCATCAGTAAAATATTTCCTCAAAACGAAAATTCCATAGAACTACATAAATGAGAATTTTGAATTTGGCGGTACATGGGCCAAGCCCCGGCCAATGCCGGAGCATTCTCATTGGCTGGATACATTTGCATTTTATCGTATGCTACTACTTTCTCATTCATCAATGAGCTCCCCCATCATTCATTTCACGTTGTCGATTGTTAAACGCTAGTCGGCTAAGTCCCATGGTTAAACGTCCCAACAGTAACTCATTGACGACGTGGCCGGAGAGATCACTGCCTTATTTTTGCGAGAATTTGGAATATTCCATGCTTATTGTCTAAAGGGGTGGGTTTTATCGAAGGGAAGTTAATCGAATAGAGCGGTTAAATCAATTATACTCTATATATATCCAAATGTAATTAAGCGTCTTATCTTTATTTTGTTGAATACGTTAGTGAACGTACTGTATATCCTGTTAATATCAATATGATATTTTTAAAATACCTACTGAAATACCAAAAAAAGCATGCACTATCACCAAGACATGGTGTTGTTTTGTATTAAAAAAAAAAAACAGGAGATAAAGAAGATCCGTAATCAATATATGGCAGAGAGAATCTGGATGACTTCCTCTACTAAGATCATTTTCTAACATAATAGAAGTAGAAAAATCTTCTTCTTTTTAATTATATCATCCATAAAACTACTTGCCTCTGTAAAAACTTTTGATAAAAAAATGTTTGCAAACATCATCGGTCGTATCTACTCTAATCCTATATAATACAGTAACTTCTTTATTTTTGAAAATCTACTGTGTCTTGTTTTGTATAGCTTTCTACTTAATATGTTTCCAAATTTTTAAATATAAAATTATCGTGACTTGCTTCTGCCTACAAGCCTATCTTCAGCCGCTATTTAAAAAAAATTATAAGTAACAAAAAACATACAATAAAAAGTTGAATACTAACTTAAATTGCTCACATTTAAATAAATTGGTATTGGTATAGATAAATTAAAAGAAAAAAGGTAATCGAAATCGTCGACAACAGAGATTGTCCAGACGAATAGACAATGGTGAAAGTATTGACTGATTCTGATAACAATTAATTAAGTTTTTTTGGTATCACTTTGTGTACGTATTTTACTTTTCATTGTATGTTGTTTGTTACCTATAGTTTGTTGAATTTTTATTTGAAGGTCCAAAGATGGCCTTATAAGCTGAAACCAGTCGCGACCAATTTTAAATAAATAAATGTTGTGTGATATTAATTTTGAGCCTTATTCTAACTTCATAACAATCTTCAAATACTTCATTTACCTTACTTGTTGCTGTTTTTGAAGGCACTTTGCTCTGTTTGTTTAAGGCAAATATAAAGGTTATCTAGCTGGATTTTTGTATTTTTGTTCTGGAGAATTAAAATATACGCAAGCCCCGATACCAGAGTGTGTGGGATTCGTCCTTATGCACTACTTATTAAAACTCTTCTTCTTAGCCTTTAGATTAAGGCTTCGGGATCAATCCAGTGATTATACCTTTGAAGTCTTCAGGTCATTTCCTCTACATGCTTCCCATTCCTGGTAGCATTTTTCTTCGGCTTATTTTTTCGTTGTCGCTTTTTAATTAATTTCGTGAGTTTATTCCACTTTCATCTATTTTCCAACATGGCTACCACTATGATATGCGGGGTTATATTGTCCTTGTTTTTCTTCATGTTTTTTCTTTCCACTGCTCTCACACAAAGATAGTGTGTCAAGTCTTCTTCAACGCAGTACATGCATCTATTGCCTTGCCAATTCAATTTGTGTATTTGTGGAAGGATCCGTGTTCACTTAAAAACTGTTCAAGATAGTTATTCATTTTGCGATGTTCTCAGCTAAGATATTTATAAAGATCTTGGTACAACATTGAGCCATCGATGTTGTTTCATCCCATTTTTGTTGCTAGATAGTTCTGGTTTGTAGCACTTCTTCTTTCCTGGAAGCTTTAGTTGTTTCCCCCTTCCACTCTTTTTGCTTGTATCCTTTCTTGAACCAGTATTTGGATGAGGGTCATCGCAGCTATGGTATTTGCGGCTGCTGGTCATATAGTTCGGTATGCACTGATCATTAGGATCAGCAGCCTCGTCTGAATTCCCTGGGACATATTACCAACTTTTTATGTTTCGCCTACCTTGTGCCATACCGGTGCTACATAAAGTAGTATCTAGTGTAATACATGACAGTACTTTCCTTTCCTTTCTCTATTGGTTTCCTGATGTATTCGTCACATCAATATAGATATCCAGGCATTTGCATCCTTCGTTGGTGTGATTTCAGTATCATCAATAGTAAAACTGATGCCCTTTCTATATTTAAGGACTTTGTTTTATAGTATGCCAATGTGAGGTGATTGCTTTCTTTCCATCCATTCTGAGATTCTTTTTCGAAAGAAGTATTTGCTTTTGTAATCAGTCCCTCCTTTTTTCTTTTTAACAGTCTTCGCTACTTCATTTTTATTCTTATAATATTTCGTTTTAACAAAAGCAATTACTAGCCTGTTTATTGATTTCGATCCAATAGAATGAGTACCACTATTAAAAGCGTTTTCAGAAATATTTGAATATTATTATGTTTTGTAATATTATACTACTTTTTTTTTTTTTTTTTTTTTGCTGGGCTCGTCTGACTATGTGTCTCCGAATAACACTAAAGCCTATTGGCTTATTGTGTTTTACCCCATGTTAGTTCATAGCACCCACTCTATCACCTTTGTACCTTGTACAAGTTTGTACAGATCCTTGGGTGAGTGGGTTCTATACGTTGTTAGATCAACCTGGGGTTGTCCAAAAAGAGCCTGTCTTTTGCGATCTAGAGCTTCGCACATTATGTGTTTGGCCGTTTCTGGTTTCTTGTGACATAGTCGGCACATGAGTTCCCCATTTTAAATGCCAATTTTGTTCTAGTGTCCCTTTACTGGGGCGTGCCGTCATGAACCCTGTTATCACTTTCAACTGGTTCCTATTCATTAAGAGTAGTTCTCCAGTTCTTTTTGGACATGGTCTGCCTATGAAGGCTTTTCCATGTACCTGTTTTGGGGTGCTTCCCCCATAGTTGATGTGTTGTTCCCGAATCCAGTCATTTATAAAACCCCGGACTGTACTTTTTGGTACTCCTGGGTTTGTGTCTGGTTACGGTGTTTCTTCTTACCCTCTTTTTTGCAAGTTCGTCAGCCTTTTCGTTGCCTTCGATCCCTTTGTGAGAATACTCCTGCCCCAGTGCCTTCCGCAGTCTTAGACCCGTCTGTATACCAGGTTTGTTCCTGTCGTTGGGCATTGGGCTCCCTTATGGTGATCTCCGCTCTTTTCTGTAATAAAACCTCAAAGGGAGTATTAAAAGAGTACCTCTTGGTTATGTGGTCTGATCTCATGTCTAGCACGTCTCCTGTCACTAACCTTGAGATACTCATGTGACCTGGCCTAATGTCAAGATTTCCCAGTGTATTCCCTAATCTGTAAGCACCTAATCTTGCCTCCCCTTGTATCACATAGTGAAGAGGTGGGAGTCTTATTAGTGCTTCCATTGCAGCAGTAGGGGTTGTTTTCATTGCCCCCGTTATTCCGAGGCAGGCAAGTCTTTGTACCTTGTCTGGTTTTAACCCCCATTTTTTTCCAAAGGATCGCCTTGCCATCATTAATGAGGTTTCCGCTCTCCTTGTGGTTTTTTCTAGATGCTGGTTCCAGGTAAGTCTCGAGTCAATCATAACTCCGAGATATTTTACCTCCCCCTTAAGCTGGATGCTTGCACCTCTTAGGTTTAGAGGCCCTAGTCCCTCCAATTTCCTCCTGCGGGTGAATGCAATTATGTCAGATTTGTTTGGGCTAATGTTTAGTCCTTCCGCCTCTGTCCATTTTGTTACTATATTTAGAGCCTCTTGCATTCGATCTCTTACTATAGTGTTGTATTTTCCCTGTGCCATGATCACTAAATCATCGGCATATCCCAGGGTTCTATGTCCCTTATCTTTGAGAGCCCTAAGCAGCCCGTCCACTACAAGGTTCCACAGGAGCGGAAACAGCACTCCACCCTGTGGACATCCTCTCGCTACCCGTGCCGCTGTTGTCTCTCCCATAAGGGTTGTGTGTATATTTCTCTCCCTTAACATAGAGTGGATCCAGGACACGCATGTGTCCTCGATTCTTCTGTGTTTGAGAGATCTAATAATTGATTCAACGGAGGTATTGTCAAATGCACCCTCGATATCCAAGAATGCTCCCAGCATTACCTCCTTGTTTTCCAGTGTGTTCTCCACCCTTTTTATTAGTTGATGGAGAGCTGTTTCAGTTGATTTCCCTGCACTATAGGCGTATTGGTCTTGGTATATTGGCCTTTAAACCAATATCTACTTATGTAGAACAACTTATATTTAGAATTTTTGATCGAATAATGAGATATAATTAATTTTATTTATCAAGTTAATAGTGTTATTCTTTAAATTTGTTTTTTTTTTTTTATTTAAGATAATAAAATTATTTATCAAGATTTTGTTAAATAAGAATTATTGGGATATATTTGGATCTAATTATTGCAATTATAGCAACTGTCGGGATATCGTTTTTAGAGCAAATGAAAATAATATAAAAAATTATATCATGGTTAACAAAACACCGTAATTTTTGGAGTATTCATAGGTATTCCTGGCGAAGAGTGTGAATTAGCTTGGGAGCAATCCAAATACTTTGAACACTGATAATTCCATCTCAGTCCTTATTTTTAGTCCAATTTATGTGAAATTATAGAAAATAACAATAATAACAAAACTAAGAAGTAACGTTATTGTTTGTAAACCTTTGAAAAGTAATTATTTTTATCATTTTTAAAAGGATTAGGATAAAAAACCTTTACGCGCCATTCTGTATTAAATATATAAAAAATGTCGGCTTTTTTTTTAAATATATAGTAGTTTGTAACTGAAAAAGTTTTTTCTTAAATAATAATACTCTCCCTAATTCATTCCTTTACGAGTGAATTTCAATCCCTGAAGCCGACTGAGCGATTTGTGAAGAGGAAGGGATAATTATTATTATTTGCCATGGCTCTCTGTGGCGACTTAAAGATAATTAATAGCCCTATTTGACTTACGGGTGAGGAAAACCCGGAAAACTCCACCCACCATCATCTAAAATGGTAATGCATGGTGATTTTTATAATCTGGATGTCATATCAATAGAAATTAAATTTATGCTTATACGGCATCCATCAAATCCTATAGAATTCGAAACCGGTGTCTTTTACCACAAAATTGGCTCGCAAATGAATGCGGCGCCGTAGACACCTACGCTACCGTAGTCTTCTTAGAGTGCTGCCTTATTGTTGCACAAATTTAAATCTCTCAATAATATCAAGATATATTATCGCGAAATATTCCCAGTTGTGCGCATATAACTACAATTTTATATTAGAACATTTTGACATTTTTGCTTTCTGCGAGTGGTCCGGTTTGATCTTAAGGCAATTTGAATATGTGATGTTAAGTTAACATCAGATTTGGTATATTCTACACAAGTTCCACTTTTTTGTTACGATCGCAAATTCACATTAGAAGGAGACGATAAGTCAATTTTTAATCCGAATAAGAATTTACTCACAATGACAGCAAAAGGAATATTCTATTATGCACACTTTTTATTTGGTTCTGATTACTATACACAAATGCGCCATGCAACATAGCATGTCAGTCCAGATTTCTAGTTGAAGAAAATATTAGTATGTAATTTGAAAAATCAGTACGAAATTTCAGTTATAATTGAAATTTTACCAATGACAATTAAATATATTGCAAGAGGAACTACTCAGGATGATCATTTAAAATATTTACTATCTAAACTACAAAGTGAGGCGTATTTATAGGAATTAGTATATTAAGACAATGAGTGGGCATATTTTTCGTGAAACTAAGGCAATGATACCCACAACAATGTGTATGAAGTATTAAATAAACGTCTTATTAGATATGTGGTCATGAGCAAGATGAAACCAGAAGCTATTGCTATTAGTATAATGTAGACAATTATATAAAACACCTGGAAAGTTTAAGCTATTTTGTAATGAAAAAAATTAACTACCAAAAACTAAACTACATTCGTGCGAGTTGCCTCAAGAACCACGGCAAGATATAGATATTGACTCTGCAGGATGTATTCAACGAATATCATATTTTATTTTTGTGGATACATATTAGGGATGGATTTAGGTAATTTCGACAAAAGTAACAATCTGGAATTTGGTTCATAAAGCAACTTAGACAGTTATTTACAACATTTGGTTTTCCCATTATACTGGTATGTAAGAGTCGACCACAATTTACCTTGAACATAACTGAATATTTTCTTCAAGAAAATGTAATACATCCTAACACCTCGGCTCCTTACCACCCAGAGACAAATAGATAGGTGGAGAGAATTGCTCAAACTTTCAAACGGGCTTACAGGCTTCACAAATTGAAAGGTTTAACGTGGAAATAAAGCTAGGCAGAAGTTCGAAATATATCGAATATTTCTGGAAAAAGGGCTTATAACATGATGTTTTAACGAAATATTTAACCTTACACTAGATTTTTTACCAATATAAACGATTAAATGATCAGTATAGTTCAAGAGACAAGAAGTAAAAAATATAATTTAAGGAGCGGAAGAGGCCAGTTTAAGATATTTTAAGATATTTGAGTTTTAAACGTGTTTTTATTAATAATTTTACTAGTTAATTTTATTACGGACATTTTAACGGATTTATGTCTCAAATTTATATTAGATAAAAAGAAGTAGACATTTGAGAAAAAGAAGATAGAAAAAGGCCTCTGCTGCCACGTGGTGACATGTCGTTTGTCATTCTGTCAACTTTATACTGCTAAAATTGTTCGTACTTCTCGTACTCGTAGTATAAATTGTCTCTGGTGTAAATCATATATTAATAAACACTTTTTATTTTTTTATGAACAAATCCGAGAATAAATATAAATAACATGGATGGATTAAAGGTAACGCCACATCAAAAGGTAACCGTCTTGCTGATTCACAAGCCAAGAAAGCAGCCAAACAAATACTTTTTGGACCTGGCCCTTCTATTGGCCTGACAAAATCGGTAGTGACAGACCTAATCAATAAACATTCCCTTGTGAAATTCAAGGAAAAATGGGATGAAACAAGAAACTGCAGAGTTACCAGGGAGTTTTTAAGTTATCCCGTTAACACTGCAGCAAACAAATACTTGACTATGACTAGACAGAATCTGCGCCTAGTCACAGGCATTCTGACTGGTCATTGCCAAGTACGAAAGCATTTCCATATCGTGGGGCTGTCAGAATCTGCACTCTGCGGAGGGTGCAAACGAGAAGATGAGACCATCGAGCATATCCTTTACGATTGCTCGACGCTCTCATTTATTAAAAGAATCAGTGAATGATTTCAAAAAATAAGCGACTGGTTTATCTTCTTGCAATAATACTGCACCCGCTGATTTTTCGCTGGCATCTGATTGTATGGTAACATCTGCATTAACGTCATAATACTTAAGAATGGGTGGAGATATAAAAAGTTCCTTTATTTTTGAAAAAGGTTGTTCTTGTTCGTAGTCTCATTTAAAGCAAACATTGTTTTTCATTTTATAAGTTCACGTATCGGTGCTGTTAACTCAGAAAGATTTGCAATAAATTTGGCAAGATAATTCACCATTCCTGGAAGTCTTTGGACTTGCTTTTTTGTTGAAGGAATCTCCAAATGTTTGATAGCTTCTACTTTCTCTTCGTCAACCCCTAGACTTGAATTGGTAAACAGATGCCCTAGAAACTTTATTGTATCTTTGCAAAAAGTGCACTTGTCTTTATTTAGTTTTATACCAGATTGATTAAGTTTTTTAATAAGTTTTCTGCATATTTTTTCCTTTGTTTCCATATATATCATTATGTCGTCCATGGAATTTTGCACGTTTGGTATATCCTTTAATACGTTAGCCAGTAACTGTCGAAAATATCTGGTGCGGAACACAGTCCAAAAGGTAGCCTTCTATAGCAATATCTACCTCAGGGAGTACTTAATTTTAGGTATTTTTATGATTCTGGGGCGATTTTGATTGGCCAGAAACTTTTTACACAAACCAAAAGTGTGAAATATTTTACACCTTGAACTCTGCTAGCAATTTCTTCCACTGTTTTTAAAGGATACTGCCGCCTAAGTATTTGTTTATTGAGTTCTGAAGGGTCTAGACAAATTTTTACCTCGTTCTTTTGTTTTACTATTACCATAGGGCTGGCAATTAATGTAGGTTCATTAATTCTTCGAACCACTCCTAATTTAATATTTTCAAGTTTTGACTTTACTTAATTTTTTATAGCATGTGGTATTACACGGGGAGAACGAATTCGGAATTCCGCATTCGGTCTGATATCTATTTTGTATTCAAAGTCGTTTATGCATCCGAACCCTTTGAATATTTGATGATTTTCATTGATTTGAATACTATTAATTTAAGATGTTCGTACTACCAGATTTTCCTTGACACAAGTGTGCTTTTTAATCACCGGTAATATCTTTTCTTTCACTACTCTAAAAAATATTTTCATTTTCTTGTTGTCGATGACGCAAGGTAGTGTAATCTCGCCAATAACCTCTGACTTTGCATTATTGAACGCTTTTAACATTTTGGTAACCGAAGTTTTAATATTTTTACTGGGATTTCTGATCAACTTTTTAGATTTGACATTACATTCGGCACCAGTGTCAAAAATGACGTTAATTAGCTGACGACCTATTTTGATAGTTTCAATTAAATCTTCTTTTTTAGTTTGTGTTGCCCTTATCTCTAAGCATTTTAGGATGACATTGACAAAAAAGTCTTCATCTGAAGTGTCTTGAGATGAGGATCGGGTGAAATCAAATCTTTCACTGTCTGTATCAATCACTTTCACTCTCGTTCTTGTTTCTCTCTTTCGGCCATGTTTAATTTGTTTGGATTTCTGTCTCTTTCTGCAACATTTGGTGAAATGTCCGATATTATTACAAATTCTGCATTTTTTCCCAAAGGCAGGACATTGTTTGCGACCATGGGTTGTGTCGCATTGTCTGCACTCAAACGTTTCAGAGGAAGTCGAAAGAGTCGTTTGGCACTTCTTGTAGTTTTTGATAGCAATAGTATTATTTATATTTTCATTTTTTAACGTTTCCATTTGCTTACTTCTAATTTCACTAGTTCTAAATAAAGTTACCGTCTATGCTAAACTTTATTCATCCATAGATAATAGCTTCTCTCTTAGATTTTCATTTCGTATACCTATGATTATTTTATCTTTTATTATTCTTTCTTCCATATCTTTAAATTCACAATTTTTAACTTGTGTTTCTATTTTGGTGAAGAAGCAATTGAAGGTTTCATTTTCTTTTTGAGCCATTCTATTGAAAATCATTGTTTCATAAGCCGTATTTATTTTTGGCACGAACAACTCTATAAAGGCTAGCTTAAGATCAGTAACTGAGGCTTTTTTTTTCGATAGACCAGTTGTTAAATGTTTCAAACCATTGAGCTCCTACTGTCATCATAAATGTAGATATTTGTTGATTTATATCCCTGTTGTTCAACTGTGTCACTTTTTCGTACATATCGAAATGTTGTACCCATTTATTCTAATCTTTTGCTGGATCATTCCCCATTATGAATGCTTTCGGATGGTCGATAAATGGGATCGCTTGTATTGCTACTGTTTTAGATGCAATCATTTGGCTATTCATTGTGGTTAATTCTTCGATTTGCTCACGTAATTTATCAATTTTCTTTTTAGTTTCATCATTCATTTTGTGAGATCCTACTTCTGACACCATATAATATATTATTATTAAAATCGTAATACGAATGCAAGTAATAAGTATTTTAATTTGACAGTGTTCACAACTGATATCTCACAATATTCTGTTGTTTAACCCTACTGTTACAGGCTGGCTCATAAGCTAGGAGGTGTCTTTCATCTCAGGAGGATGCGCAATGGGCCTAATGAGGCCTAAGTGCTGTGGGGGTAACCCACTCTCCACACGTTACACATACAGATACAGATATCTAACGACATAATCATATGTGTATTGTCAATTGTAATTATCCATTGTCTATTAGAAGTTGAACCTGTCAATTATTAAGCATAAATATTATTGTTAATAATAACCATAAATCAAGTATAAATGTCCTCATGACATTTTGAAGGTTCAACTTAATCCTTATTTATAATATGAATGTAAATACTATTAATAAGGAATATTAAATAGACCTCAACTATTAAAATTATAAAAAATTAATTATTCTAGTTTTCATACTTTTCTTTTACTTCTCAGCCTTTTCTCTGCCTGTCTTTCTCTATCCTGTCAGATAATTTATTATCTCTCTATGTCTGCGTCTCCGCTCGTTCTTTATATTTTTAATTTTTAGTTAAATAAAATTTATGTTACCATTATTTTATATTTTTTCTTTATTTATTTCCTTCCAACAAACTTCATAAACAATCCAATTATTTACTAACAATTTTAACTTTTTAATTTTGAAAAATCCTTCTGGACATTTAAAAAAACATCTTTCTACTACTACTATAATTTCTATACCTTACCCCGCTATTGATTTTATATAATTTTGACATGATCATGACGTATTTATTTACCCTGCAGAAATTTCCATTTTTTATCTGGGTAAATTGTTCGCAGTAAAAAACCCCAAAAAGAAGCAGAAGAAATTTTCATTTTATTATTTATAAATCATGTATTTCTAAATGATTTCATTCTTATCTAACTTAGTAATTTAAATAAATTTGAAACAAGATGCATTAAAAAAAGTCTTATCTTTCAAATACTAACACACAAATATATCCCAATTAAAAGAAAATGATTTCGGTTCCTTCAGAAATACAGCTGTCAACATACATATGTAAATAACTATCGTTATCTAAAATACCATACCGCCGTTTCGGTAGTCACCTAATTGGAAACGACTTTTTCCATATAGGGCGTCAAAAAAGGAGCGACAGGCCCTTTTTCTCTACAAAAAGGGTATCATATATCTCGTTTTTTTTACGGTTCCTCGGTGATTAGAACGAGCACATTCTTTTAGTGTTCCGCCGAATATGGGGGCATACGCTGGTGGAGTGTATCTAATTTTAACAAATTAATCTTATCCGTAGTCCGTAGTTAATAGGAAATTATGCAGTGTTTTGTGGGTATTTAAAAAAAAGATGTCCCGTAGACATTTAAAAAAATGTTTTCAGGTATAGAGAAGATATACCAATTATGTTGATACCATTTATAATTGTTTTTTCTCAATTATTCTTCAGATCATGAAAAGCAACCCTGAAACCTAGAACATTACCTTGATGTACTTAAGAATCTATAAAAATCTATTTAACCCCTATGAGAAACCAAAGTCATAACACTTGGTTAAATATTTAGCGAGGAGGTAATTATTTTATAAATTAATGTTTATGGTAAATGTTATTATTTGTGTTACAGAAATATATTTTTACAATAAAATTTTATTTTGGTTTTACAACGTTTGAATTAACCATGTTCCGGGAATACTAAATGATAAACAGAAATATTAAAATGGATAGCTAAATGTACTGATGATTAAAACAATGCAAAAATTCTAGCAAAACTCTCCAAAATTTATAAATTTTTCTGTATTTTTAAATACAGAATTGGGGCTTTTAAAAATACATCGTGTTAGATAATTTATAACTGTTTTTCCATCAATTGGAAAAACTTAATTATAGGTTTTGAATTTACTGCACTAACGAGAATGCAATTAGAGAATAATTACAGAAATAAAGAATAATCCATTGAAAGAAATAAATAAATCTCTGCAATAATTACATTTTTTTTATACTTTACTGCAAAAACATAAAACATAATATACAGACTTTTAATTTCTAATTAGTAGAAATAGCTAAAAGCAATACATGCAGGAAATACTTATTTTTAAAGTCTCAGAAAAAAGAAATAAAGATGTTTATATCGGTTTAGGAAAACAAAACACTAAAGAAATATATATAAAATAATAAGACTTTCATAAATATTTTTAAAACGTTTGTATAAATGATTAAAACAATAAAAATATTTTTTATAGAGAATTTAATTCTTTACTACAACCCTTTTTTGTAAACTCACATTACAACACTGTAAACACGAAAACATTTTTTACCTCCAATTTTTCCTACTTTTTCGATAATTCTAAAATAAACAAATGTGCGTTATCAAGATTACTCTATAAAGAAAACTGCGATCAACTTGCTGTTGTTCAAATTTGTTCGATTTTTCGATTTTTGGAAATTTCGATTTTTCGATTTTTTGATTTTTCGATTTTTCGATTTTTCGATTTTTCGATTTTTTGATTTTTCGATTTTTCGATTTTTCGATTTTTCGATTTTTCGATTTTTCGATTTTTCGATTTTTCGATTTTTCGATTTTTCGATTTTTCGATTTTTCGATTTTTCGATTTTTCGATTTTTCGATTTTTCGATTTTTCGATTTTTCGATTTTTCGATTTTTCGATTTTTCGATTTTTCGATTTTTCGATTTTTCGATTTTTCGATTTTTCGATTTTTCGATTTTTCGATTTTTTGATTTTTCGATTTTTCGATTTTTTGATTTTTCGATTTTTCGATTTTTTGATTTTTTGATTTTTTGATTTTTTGATTTTTTGATTTTTTGATTTTTTGATTTTTTGATTTTTTGATTTTTTGATTTTTCGATTTTTCGATTTTTTGATTTTTTGATTTTTTGATTTTTTGATTTTTTGATTTTTTGATTTTTTGATTTTTTGATTTTTTGATTTTTTGATTTTTTGATTTTTTGATTTTTTGATTTTTTGATTTTTTGATTTTTTGATTTTTTGATTTTTTGATTTTTTGATTTTTTGATTTTTTGATTTTTTGATTTTTTGATTTTTTGATTTTTTGATTTTTTGATTTTTTGATTTTTTGATTTTTTGATTTTTTGATTTTTTGATTTTTTGATTTTTTGATTTTTTGATTTTTTGATTTTTTGATTTTTTGATTTTTTGATTTTTTGATTTTTTGATTTTTTGATTTTTTGATTTTTTGATTTTTTGATTTTTCGATTTTCTTTTATTGAATAAATGAGAAGTTAATATTGTTTAAGGCCGCACCGCTGTGCCGGTCGGAGTGGGGGGTATTAGGTTTTTTTTCGTTACGGTCGTTACGGAATTTCTTGATTCAGTGGCCGCACTCAAAGCCCGCGATAAAAGCTATGCAATAGCTTAAAATTATTTTATATTCAAAAAATCACATAAGACATGACAGCAACAATTGTATTTTCCCTGAAAATTACAATCCTAATTCATTGTGAACCTAGCTTTTAAACCAGAATTATTAATATTTTTACCTACCTTTTAAATCATGTTTATGTGTGAAATGAAGAAGGATGGCATTCTATAAACCATTTGCAGAGATAGTCAAGAATAATTATAAACTCTTGTCAGACAATTATTTTAAACCATAATCATAGTAGTTTTTTTGTCATTTCTATGGCAACCTGTAAAAATGAATCACAACAATAGGCATACAAATAAATTTTTAAATCAGCAAAAATTGATTCATAGTTTTAATAATTTTTACCTACTAATCGTGGATAGATATTTTTGTGCGATGTTAAGAGGAAGAAAATGTTTCCGTTTTACGATATATATCAAGATATATTTGAATGTTATAAAATTAGCGCTGTCATATCTTATGTGATTTTTTAATATAAAATAATTTTTTAAGCTACTTTGCTCAGGATTGGGATTGGCACAGGTGCCATTTGGTAAAGTACAATGTTTTTCCATGTTTTTTGGGTATATTTCATTTCGTTATCAGATGACGGTAAAAATTTGCAGTGGGCTCTTGGGCTAAAAGGTACTAAATACGGCATTTGTGATAATAATAAAATATATGTACATAGAGCACTTACTCATTTTCTTTCACTATTTTTTCATCACTTTCTTCATTAATAAATGCACTTTGTTTATTCATATTTAAAACGCTATACACAAATTTTACGCGTACAGCTATTCACTGTTGTACATAGATGACAGATACCTATACACCTACTTGGATTTGGATAGTGTAGATAGCAAGTTGGTGGTTCGAGTCCCGAAACTTTTATTATTGTTTTATTATTTCATAGTCTTGGTAATTTAAAATGTCTATTTTTTAAAAAGTATATACTTATTTAGTGATTTTCCACACTTGTAATGTAATATTCCTATTTTTTCGAATTTAAATAAACGAAGTCTCCACTGGTAGCTTGCATTTTTAAAATTAGCTGAACTTGAAAGAACCTCGTTATGCGCCACTATGCATTGAATAAGTATATACTTTTTAAAAACTAAACATTTTAAATTACCAAGACTGAAATAATAAAACAATAATATTTTACTTTTTTTTAAGAAAAAAAAAAAACTAAAATTTTCGGGGCTAGAACCACCAACTTGTTATCCACACTACGACCGCTGTACGCTCTGCGTCACCGACGACATATTGATAGATGTTTGGAATTGCTTATAATAATATATAACAATATATTACAAATATTTACGAAAAATTTTATCATGTCAAATGATACCTATATTGTAATTTAATGGAATCACATAAATATATGATTTAAAAACTATAAAAGTATCATTATTACTTAATTGTATTAATTTTTAATCTTGAGAGATTAAAAGTTTAAACATAAGTCATCTAAATAAATGCATTTTTTTATTATACTCCGAAATATGAATTTAAAATCTTTTTCTATAGTAAATAAGACTTATTTTTATGTTGGCCGGCAATTAAATTCTCTCAAAAGTGTCTGCCTAAATTACTAGTATTTTTGAAATTACCTAAACTTTCAATTGTCGAGAACATTTGTGATACCAATTTATTAGAAGCTCTTCTAGTTCTTGTATTGCACAAATGTTCCAGTCCGCAGACGTATATTTAACTTTGCTTCATACTAATACGAATAGGGTCGAATATAATATTCCATGGCTTTAAAGTCAAACTGCTGTGCCGGTAGGAGTGGGGGGTGTTAGGTTTATTTTCGTTACGGTGTTACAAAATTTCTTGATTCGGTTGCCTCTCAAAGCTATGCAATAGCTTAAAATAAAAACATTTGACCGATAGAACCTAGAAAAATTTTTATTTATATAAAAAAATGGAGCCAAAATCTGTTCTGCATCCTCAGTTATAAGCAAATTGTCTTCATCTCTTCATATTACCTTTTAAAATAAACCAAAACAGCACAAAATTAAAAGTGATCTACTTTTCACAATGTATTTGGTACATGTGAGATTATTAATAATTGATTAAATTTAAATATTTTATCCTGAAAAATCTGGGCATTTTATAATAAAAATGTAATTTAAAAAAAATGGTTATATTTTTTTTCTTATATTGGCAGGCCTGACGACTTCTACTTTGGAAAAAATGGCGTCCAAGATTGACGTTATGTCTCGACGCTCTTAGATATACTAGCCCTAAGGTCACATCAAGCGTTTCCGAGATACAGTCTTCTACAAATGACGATGAAATTTGGATAAGTCCGTAAGCAGTTTATTTTTGGATTAGTGGCCTTAATTGGTTGTCTGGCGAGTATTCTGGCTATTCAAGGCATGACATCCTTCGGTCTTTAAAATATTTTATCCCGACGTGACATCTGTCGGAATCTGGAAAATTGCTTAACAACTGGGATCAACTTTTCTTAATTCAGCTTCCGTTATTTATTTTTGAGAGTTCGTCATATCTTCGACCAACAAAAGGGAATGAGTATCTTTATTAGAAAAGCATCTAGATCATATCTAAAATCTGTGGTCTATTGTAAAAACTAGACTTCATAAAATAGATTGCACAATAAAAACACTTGGGGCTGTAATCTAGATATGGTTACAAAAGAAACAAATTTTAGAAAACTTAAACACAAACTTATTAAGAGGACACAATATTTCCTAAGTAAACAATTTAATTTTATTCAGATATGTGTTTTCTTTGTATCCAGTAAAAAGGCGTTTATTAATGGACCGAATCAGGTTCTCAATTCGTCTAAAATTATTTTTTTCTGAATGTTCAGCGATAATTATTATTTACCACGTTGTCTGATTTCTATGATAATTTTTTGCCAGAAAGGCACCTCAGGGATGGTCCAGTATACATTTGGTCAAGATCTATTAAAGGCGTCCATAATAAAATCATCAAATTCTTAATTTTTTATGTATGTTCTGCGATATTTCTTTAGCACGTTATCTGCTTTTGATTATTCTTTTTTGTTATAAATGAAGTAACACAGGGGTAGTCTGGTACACATTTAAAATAATCGGTTATGTTCAATTAATTGATTACTTAAAAATAATCATTTCATTCCGAATAATCGATTCTTTTCGATAATTTAATGTGGAATAATCGATTGTTGTGGAATAATTGATTATTTTTTATGAATTGATTATTTATCCATTATAAATCACTAGAATATAGCAAGTTAGTTAATAGTTGTTGTCTTGGAAAACATTATAATAATACTAATAATATCCATTCTTAATACAAACTCAAATAAAAAAAAAACAGTGATATTGGCGCTTGTACAAAGTTTTGAACCGAATTTACATATGCTAAAATTATTAAAAAAAAAATTAACACCCGTTTTACAGTTCATCAAATTTCTAGAGGTGTTCGACGCCCAGACAGAGAACGCGCTACGTGTGACTAAGATAGCTATTGTACAGTCTGCTAAACAAGTTATTTTAAATAGTTTTTAATATTTTTAGGTAATTAAATTTTAAAAGTGTGGAATAGTTTAGGGATTAAATTGGTCTGATTGGACTTTCTTAGAACGTTTTTAAAAGCAGCTAAAGATAGTATGTAGAATTGAAAATAATTATTATGCCATAAAAGGTGTTTTGGAATTCCTTCAACCTTTTGAAATTGAGTCAGAAAATATAAATTTTATAGGATAGCGGAAAATACCTATAATTTTTTTGTAGGCCTTTGTAAATCGTGGAAATAGTTTATATTTTATTTCTACCTTATTAAGGAAAATGGTACCTATTATTAATAACGGTTGTTTCTGAAACATTACTAAAATTTTCGAAATTTTGTTTTTCTACAAAATAATAAACTATACTATTTAGAAAAAAATTTATTTCTCTTATAATTTTATAAAAAATAACAGGGGAATATTTACATTTCTTGATCTATTAAACAAAACGATAAATTATCTCGACGAATGACACCATGTTCTAGTACGGAAGCTAGCTTTACATTTTTGTTGGTGGTTTCATGGGTTTCATATCAATTTTTTGTAATTCTAGTTTACACGTACATATACCTCTTAACACTTGTTTGCTTTATTAAAAAAGTGTGTTGTTGTGATTTACGTCGAAATAAGTCAAAAACAACTTGAAACCCCATATAAAATCAAAAAGGAGAAACGGAAAAAAATTGAGCCTGTAAATGAACACATCTCAGAAACAAAAATAGCTATCTAATAATAAAAAAATAAAATTTGATTCTTGTGCAGCTTCATCTATATCATTAACTGTTTTTGGTTTTTTAATGGTTTTTCTTGGTGATGAAAATTCCGATATCTCACGGTTATCGATTCTTTTTTTCTCTCCAGAAATGCAGACGACAGTGTTTTTAGATACTCCTGTGGCTGCAGCAACACGATCATTTACATTTTTAAATGATATTGAAGGTGAATTAAAGTTTCCTTCTCTTCTCATAAACTCTATAACATTGGCTATTATTTCGCGAGATTGACTGTTAATAAACTCCATACTTAGGTTCTATTAAACTGTAATGAGCAAAAAACACAAACGAAAATAAAGGAAATGTTTTAGCGAAATTTACATCTGACATTTACGTCTGAATGAAATAGTGAAATACTTGATGCGCAGAGTATACTTTCATTGCGTAAATCCGTCGGGATGCCTGTCAGTAGTGCTTTCTCTGTCTAGCCGTCGAAAGCCTCTATAAATTTGATGAACTGTAAATTACTACGATCCGCCATACAGTAGTTATTGCGTCAACGGCGGACATAGCGCATAGACGTCATGCGTAGAGTTAGTAAAGTCGGCGCGAAGTTAACAGCATATGCCAGGCGCCGCACGTTACAGTGGTTTGTACTTCGTTTATAGTGATTTATAATATTTTAAGCGGATATTTGTATTATAATATGCTGTAAACTTCTTTGTGTGTGATGTTAGTGAAAAAAATTAATAAATATGCCGTACGCAAGTTACGGATATAACAGTAACAAATAAAGCAAAGGATATAAGAAATATATTGTTTTTTGCTTTCCTCGACAATAAGGGGTTTGTCAGAAGTAAACAGATTCCCAAGGGCAGCTCCATTGGGAGCCCCCCTGAGATTAAATTCTTACAATCCACGCGCCGTTTTTTAAAAAAAATATGGTAAAAAGGAAATTGTTATTTGTACTTTGGCAATTTTAAATTTAAATATACATCCACCATGTAGCAGTTATTTGTATTTGACAACTTATATTTAAGCTCTCTATTTTATTATATGTATAAAAATATTTTTGAAAAATCTATTTTTATTATATCACTTAATCACATAAATCTTATCATTTAATAAAAAAATAGTTAAATATATTCAATTATCCCAATTATGAAAATAATTCTAATAAGTCAAATGTTCTTCAAAACTAAAAACCTGAAAGCGAATTTGTATAACAAAAATTAATCATAAAAAAGACATAACAAATAAAAAGAAAAAAGGAAGAAAAAGAAAAAGAAAAAAAAATTTAATGTATGAATTTGCATTTATTTTCATTCACAACTCTTTCTTTATTTGTTACATAATAATATCCTAAGATCATATCATTTCTAAAATATTATTCTTCTTAGTCAGTATTTTTAAATACACCCCTATACAAACTCTACGCGTTACGTCATGCGCGTGGTCATTCTATTTTTGACACTGTTGATATCCTACTTTTTATACCATGTTATTGCGTCACATTTTTATTGTAGTTTTTAATAAATATCTAATAGGAGGTTGCCGAAAAGCTGGCCTAATTCCTACATTATTCTTAGCTGCTCATGCTATTTTAATCTATTAGCAAAATTAATGCAAAAATTATAATTTCTAATGGAGACAACTATTTTTTCAACATTTTGGAAGCTTCATTTAACTGAATTTTGAAAAGAATAGGATGCACATCCTTGTTGCCGGTTATTTTTATTTTGATACAAATAAATGAAGACACTAAAACAGCAAAACCTATTTATTTTATCATGCAAGTCAATCAAATTTAATTAATTTTTGTATCATCGCAATAACATTTTTGTTTAGTTTATTATTCCATATCTCTGACACATCTATGACTACCCGTCACATTTTATGAACGTTTCAATTTATAGTATATTTTATGACCCGATTTGTATACAAATTTCCAAGTAAACTCTTTACTTTCTCTTCTAATTTTCATGAATCTTGTCGGATATCTTCGAATGATTTGATCTGAAGTACCTCAACATAAGTCCGATCCATTTGTTGATAGCAAGCCACAGCGGCGTGCCAATATTTGATATTAACGGACCCCGCAATTTTTATATTGCTTTTGGGTACTGCAGATTTTGTTTAATTTCTGGTATGTTATTTTTTAAAATCAGTATAAAAATACAAACGGAAAAAAGAATTATTTCCAATATTCAGCTCAAAGAATTTTTTTTTTTAATAATTGAAAGAAAAGAACATGGGAAAATCATTATTTTTAACTAAAACTTATAAATGTTTGACTTACGGCCAAAAAACATATTTAAACACTTTTTTTAAGAAGATATATTTTGTAATTGCAATTTAAGCTAGTTAACAAGTGTATATTCTGTATAAAATTGGTTAAAATTGACTATAAGTTATAAAAATAATCGGATATGGTATTTATTTCTCTAGGTAATATTTGGCTAAAGTTGTGACTTATGTCCGTTACAACTCTAGGTTAAAGTCTAAACTCTATCGATAAGGTACGAGAATATCGTTGCCATTAAAAATAACTAGCAAAGAAATAATGAAACTGGCTGCTTTATGGTACATTGCATTTATGTATCACGTAAATTAATAAAAACTACGTAGAACGTTAGTTATTTTCCCAACTACACACATTTAATAAGAAAATGTATATTTTTATTTATAGTTTATTTGAGAATGCATGATAGCACAGTTTTTATGGCAATGGTCTATATACAGGATTGTTCAAATAAGAAAATAAGTAAATATTCATACCTTTTTATCTGAATTTTCACTAGATTTTAGTATGACCACCCCAAAAAACCTCGAATACAATACATCATAAAATTTAAATAAGCGAACCCTTGGGATTAAACACGAAATTACTTTAATATAAAATATAGTAAATTGTCAGTATTAGGCACAAATATTTATTTTTATAAAAATAGTATACTAGATACTAGATATTAGGTTAGAACATTTCCATAAATTTAAAAAATAAATATACACAAGCAAATGTATATGATATATTAAAATAATCTTTAAAAAAAATCTTTTCTTATAACACACTCATATTTTGTTTTTAGAAATACGGGGTGATTCCATATAAATTTGTTTATTTGTATTTCGGGTACCATCAGCATATAAACTCATTATAATTATTAATTATATAGAGTTACATACCTTTTTTCTCTCGATAAGGAGTCATCATCATCATCAGTTACCTCACTTCCCACAGAAATAATAATTGGTTTTATTGTTTTTTCTATTAACATATCAAGTTTCCAGAATTTCTCTTGCTCTGCTATGACGTGTCTTATATCATTTTGCCAGTTGTTCGGTAAAATTTTAGATATGCAGTCACATAATTGTTGACGAACATCTTGAAGTTTAAATGTTTTTCTGTTTTATTTGAGCCCAGATTAATTTAGTGGGGTTAAGTTCATAGTGATAAGGTGGTAACCGCAACAATTTAACTCCATGTTTTTTTGCTATTTGATCTACACTATACTTCTTAAATTTCGGTAAATGTTGTTTATATAACTGCGATTGCTCTTTTTTGAGAAATTCCTCTTCTGCCAACATTAATTTGGTTATTAGCCAATCGGAAAGTTCTTGCGTTTTTCATTTAATGTTAGGTTACGATTTCTTTATTATTGAATGGTAACTGGCATTGTTCATAACTATTACAGAATTGGTCGGTAATAAATCTACCATTTGACTAAAATATTCCTCAAAAACATGAGCCGTCATTTCTTCAAGGTAATCTTTCGTAGAATTTGAAACAAAATCTAACAAGCCTCTATCAATAAATCTTTCATCTTCTCCAATATGAGTCTAATTAAACGACGACTTTTACCATTTGAAAATTTTAATCTTAAGAAATTGATATAGGAAGTCAAAATTTTTCGTAAGTAGTGTTGACTATTTCTACGTTATTCATGAAAAAGGGAGTTGATATTCAAAGTCAATGTTAACTTGGATAATAAAACAAGAAACATCAAACTACGTACAAATAATTTCAAAATCATTTATTAAAAATAAATATTATTACATTAATTTAAACTAGGCGAGCAATAAAGCTGTCAAGTTTTCGCTCGGTGAGCGACAAATCTGTCACTTAAAGTAATTTCGCGGAAATCGTTAACTTTGCGGTTGTATTTCAAAACGCAAAAGCTTACTTTGGGTAATGATCGTAGATAAAAATATTTTTGTCTTCTCTTCTTAATTTTCTAATATACTTAAAACATTGCTTTCTCCAACAAATAATTTCATCTTTCTCTATGAGCGCCGATTTTCTATCGTTCTTCTCCCAAGCGAAGCCTAATTTTTGTAGTTTTCTCAATTTGTCTCTTTTATCGTTTGGCAAAGTTTCGTCTCCATTAATGTCTACTAAAAATTTATCCAAAGTACGTATCATTTTTTTTTTTAATTAAAGGAATGTACTTTTCTTCGGATCAGTTGTTTCATAGTACCGTCTGTTTGAATGGGTTTTCTCCCAGTTGACGTTTTAGGTGCTACTGTAAGACTTTCATCATTTTGTTGCTTTAAAAGTGTATAAATGGTTGCTTCTCCGGTCATATTTTTTAAACTTAGTAACTATACTTCATACAGTACTATTGAAATGTTTATTGCACAAATTCACTTGATCAGTACAGTAGAATCCGGATTATCCGTGCGGCGGATTGTTCGTTCGGCAATTTAAATTGATCATCCGTGTGTGGATTATCCGTTGCTGGCGCTGAATATTCACGGATGAGCACTCAACATTTTATGGGCTTACATTTAATTTTGATACTAAAAAAAATTACGAAAAAAAAAAAATGATTTTAAAAAGTTTATATATTATTATCTTCTAAGAATTTCTTTTTGTCGCACTGCCCCGACCTTCTCTGCTATATTAAACCTTGTCTTCTTTTCTATAACAACTTCCCTTACTCTGATATCTGTTCGTTTTTCTTCATTAATGGGAAATACATTTTGCCTCGTTTCTTTTTTATCTTTTTATTAACACCTACAGATTCACATTCAATATTCCAGTATAAATTTTCATACAGAAACCTTTCTTTTCTTTAGAAAACTAGCTGACAAACATTTAAAAAAAATTTAATTCCCGTCTGGTATTTCTTTTTTCAAAATATTCTGATTTTTCAAACACTTTTTTAATTCTCCATTCATTAGTCACCAACCGTTGATAAATCAATTTTGACAATAAAAAATACGTCACTAAATAAATTTTGAACTAGATATCATATCAATCTATACGGGGTAGCAAAAAAGTTGGCAACAAGGTATTTTCTTTAAAACGAATGCATGTATAATTACGAAATTGTTGGGTGATGAATGTGACTGTATCAAATTAATATTTTTTCCGATCCTGTACATACAGGATAGCACAACGTCTGGTAATAAGGTATTTTAGGTGGATAAATGGGACTGTATTTATTACAATAATGTATTACTTTTTCAGTATTCTTAAAAAGAGGAAATAAAATAAGCATTTCTCTGATATTATATAACTCGATCTACGAGGGCTGTCTTTTAAGTTTTGCATACCGTGCATTAGAGGGCGTTACGAATCAAACGGCTCTAATAAAAATAAAGTGTTTTCTTTAGTTAACTTCACTTCCAAGTTTCAGTCCGATTCATAGAGTGTTGTATTTACACTGAATTTTCAAAGTTGACAAGTTATTCAAGAAAAGGATATAAACCGAGAACATTTTCATGCCATAATTTTTCACAACTTTAGAAGACAATTATCTCAACAAGAATGCCTCACTGGGTTGGTTTCTGTTTTCGGTACTGATGCAACACATCAATCGACAATTTCTCGTTGGTATGGAGAATTTACACGAGGACGGGTTAATCTTAGTGACGTGCCAAGAACAGGTGCACCTAAATCGGTAGTCACCCAGGAAACCATTGATGCTGTGCGCACGATCATAGAGGAAGATCAGCATGTGACATATCGTGCGATTGAAGCATCGTTAGGGATTTCAAAGACTTCAATCCAAAAGATTTTGCATGAAGAATTGGGAGTAAGAAAATTAGTGTCCCAATGAATACCGCATCTGTTAACCGAAGAACAAAAAGAAGCAAGGGTAAATGGTGCCAAAAAACTCTGGAGCGCTTCAACGCTGAAAACTCTAAAAACGTGTACTGCATCGCAAGTGATGATGAATCATGGATTTACTCATAAGAACCTGAACATACGATAAATGCCAATCGTCTGTTTGGGTTTTCCAAGGTAAAGAAAAGCCGACAAAAGTGTATCTTAAAGATGGTCGCAACATTTGTCTCCAAAGCAGGTCATGTTGCAACAATTCCTCTGCTAGAGCTAAGAACTGTTACTGCATTGGTATATAACGATTTATTTGCCAGCAGTCATCGCTAAGCTTCGGGAAACCAACCCCAAACGACGAATCATCCTCCATCAAGAAAATGCAAGTGCGCACACAGCTCGCAAAACAATTGCCTTCTTAGAGCAATAAAACGTCGAATTGTTAGACCACCCTCCTTACAGTCCCCACGATTTTTTTACCTTTCCGAAAATGAAGAACGCACTGCGTGGGCAACGGTTCCAGTCACCAGAAGATGCAGTTGAGGCATTCAGAATAGCCATTGGAGCTGTGAGCTTTCAGAGCTGGTTCGAGCGCATGCAAAAGTGCATTAATGTTCTTGGAGAATACTTTGAAAATAAATAAAATGTTTTAACACTAGCTGCCGTTTTATTCTAGGTTAGGTCTATATGCAAAACTTAAAAGACAAAACTAACAATTCTGCGTGTTACAATTACAGGACTATACAAACAGAAATATAAATCTTAACTAAAATAATTTACAATCTGCATAACACTTTATGCTGATTAGTAATTTTAATCCTTTCTAAGAAAGTTGAGGGCTACTTAAATTGATCTTGAAACGTAAATATTTTCTACCTATGGAGATTACATACTTATTATTTTTGATGATTTAAATGACTAGAAAATGAAGGGTGTATCTCCTGGGTCATAAAAATGTTGCTATCATTTATTTTTAAATAAACTATAGTAGAAGATAAAGGGTATACAGTTGTACTTTGGAACTTGGCTACTTACACAAAACACAGGTAAGGTTGCTGACAACAGTTCAGGAGATATGATTTAATGAAATATTGCAAGGAAGTTTTTTATACAGAAGCCTAAATTACAATCCACTAGTGTTAAAAGTCAATTTATTTTATCACGATTCTCATATAATTACATTTTTGACACTGAAACAAAACGTCAAAAAAAACTGCATTTAATGGATTTGTAGATTTTTTTCTTTCTAATTTTGACTTATAAAGTGACATGCCTAATCACGGAAACGGTCAAGATGATCTCTTTTACGTAACCAGTTGCATAATGTTTAACATTATGAAACTTGTTACGAAAACTTTATTATATCACATCAGTTGAGAAAATAAAACAAGTAAATAGAAAAATTTTTGGTTTTAAAATTAATATACAAAATGTTATTGAAAATAAATAATAAAAAAGAGCAGGTTGACTCATCAAAATAAAATTTGGTTAAACTTACAACCTAGTAACAATCTTGTATTGGTTCTTATTTTCCATTCTAAATCAGCACAAAATAACTAAAACACAATACACGAAAATTAAATAACTTTAACAAAAATTATAAACATTGAGAATACGTTAATATGATTTTCTAGTTATTAATGAAATGAATAAAGTTATTCATATGCAACTAACAGTACAATAAAGTAATATTGGTTGCCTAGATGTCAGTAATTTTTCACCAAAATACAATTTTATAAATAATCTAGTCAAAATTTAAAAAAATATTGTATGTAACACGTTACGAAATGCCGTTTTAAGTAACTAGTTCATGTTGTAGGACCTCGCTTTGCTCGTCCCGCAAATATTTACTCGCAACACTAAATAAGGCATTTTGTAACTGGTTTTATAAATAGCTATTACCACTATTTCAATTTTATTGATAAATTTGTAGTAGTATTGTTAATTTTTGCGTTATTATTTGGCTAATCAATAACAAATAGTTGAAGTGATGGAATACCGAATAAACATTTGTGTTAAAATTTGAGCCGCGTAGTTATATAAAATTTTAACCTGGCAGTTAAACTAACTTTGATTTAGTTCCCTATAAATCCGTTAAAAATGTATTTAAGTTTGTCCAAACTCACCATAAGAAAGTTACACCAAGAAAAAATATATGAATTAAAAAACTGATTTAAATACATTTTTTACTTGAATAATAACTGATTCTGTATGTTAAAATGTACCAGGACGTACCGCAAGGGAAGAAAATGGTACAAGATCGCTGAAAAAATATCATCCTGTAGATTTTTACAACCATTTTACATACCTAATAATGTAAACCTTACAGCGTAACTTAGATTCAAAATATAAATTAAATATATTAAAAACTGCAGGAATTATATACAAAAAAAAAATAAAATTTATTACCCCCTAGATCGGTAAAAAAACGTTTGGAGACCTAACATTAAATTATATTTTATACAAGAAATACGCCAAAGAATTACCCTTTTCCGTATATACATGATATTGAAAAATAACCCTCTAAACAACCTATATAGTCTTCATCATCTCATTATCGAATCCTATTATATCCCTATTATAAACTGAATCTATTTTTAATTCAAACAAAGGACGTGTATATTATTTTATAAAAATAAGAGAATTATAATTAGTGCGCCACTGTTTCGGATATTTCGAATGAACTTGTCAAAGAAGATTTCTCATCAAGATTCCAGAAACGTCTTATAAACTTACAGTGAATGGGTCGTAACCCAAAACAATGATTTAATTTATACCTTGTACTCTTTTTATATTTCCATGGAGATATTTCCTGTTATAGAATTTTTCTTCGGTTCTACACACGTTACACGTTGGGGCTTGTCTAGCGATGTTGATGGACTGACTGTCAATTAAAAGGAAATTGTCTGCATTATCATTTAATGAGTAGTTACGGGATGTTTGAAATGCATTACAGTATATTGAGTGCGTATTTAATTCGTGTACGTTGGAATAACTTTAAATATTATTTAATATTCTTGGCGAAATCATGTTTATTAACACTAATGTATTCTAGTGTGATCTTAGTTTACATTTTCTGGTTTTTGTTAAATCTAGCAAAGAAGGTTCGGCCGACATTTGAAATATTGATGAATTCTGTTGCCTAATGACGCAACAGTAGTTCCGGTTTTTGATAGCATGATTTAAATTTAAGGTAATCCTTTCCTACGTAGATGTAGCTACACTTTTTAACCACCATATTTTGTCCATTATATCGCAAAAGTCGTTCAGCAAAATAATATGCACAACCATACTTTTATTTTATATTCTCAGTTAAGTTGGTCTGGTAGAAAATATTTGTTAACACCGCGTATTTCTAGATATCTATCGCTAGGCATTCTATGAATTGTTTAACAAGATTTTGCTCGCTTATGGGGAATTACCTATTTAACTGTCTAATTAGGGTCGTAGGTATAGAGCCATGGATGTCATTCTCAGTCTCACTTTCCCTGATATTTTACATCAAGGATATTGCTCTGACAATAACCACATGCCTCCGCACGGTCTAAATAGAACCTGATGTAGAATCTGGTGAGGCGAGACGTTGCTTTTGTCAGGAGGCGCTCGATACGACCCCACTGCTTTAAGAGAACACGGACTCCATCTTACCGAGATATATCTTCCATAAAGTTGAAACAGAACAAATGGATGAGCCGAAAGTGGCAGGTACGAATAATATCTACACCGACTGTTCTAAAACAAAACAAGGATCAGGATGTGGAATATACTACAAATTCTTAAACATAAAATGGGCGCTGTGAGCAATAGTGCTAGTGTAGTTCAAACAGAGCTAACGGGGATTATCATAGCAGCAAAAGAAATCACCAGAAACAATATCACTGGAAGGAACATGCTCATCTATACAAATAGCAGATAAGCACTACTCACCCTAAACAAACCACGAATTTACTTAGGATTAGTACTAGATTGTCACGAAGCTTTGGCTGAAGTATCCATCAATAATGTGGTCACCTTAAGATGGATCGAAGGTCACACCACATCGAACGGTAACCGTCTTGCTAATTCACTAGCCAAGAAAGCTGCCAACCAAATTCTTTTTGAACCTGGCCCTTCTATTGGCCTGACAAAATCGGTAGTAACAGACCTCAATAAAGAACGGTCCCTTGATAATTTCGAGGAAAGATGGGATGAAACAAGAAACTGCAGAGTTGCCAGCGAGCTATTAAGTTATCCTGACAACACTGAAGTAAACAAATACTTGACTATGACAGAATCTACGACTGGACATTGCCAAGTACGAAATCTTCTTCATATTATAAGGATATTAAAATCAGCACTTTTCAGAGAGTTCGAACAAGAAGATAAGACTATCGAGCATAACTTTTACGATTACTCGGCACTCTTATTTATTAGAAGACTTGTGTTTAGCTAGTATTGGCTAACACCGGCGGATATAACAAGCACTTTCTGGCGAACGTCAACTACATTAAATCTGTAGGCTGGCTCACGAGCTAGGATGTACCTAACATCTTAGGAGGATGCACAATGGGCCTCCACACGTTAAAGATAGGGTCGCAGGTACCTACTTGGGATAAATATTTATCATAACAATATGTAAGTGGCACTGACCATGCATAAATTATAAATAGGTAAGTATTTGCCCCAATTTCCAAGTAATGGTTGAAATAATACATTTTGGGTTTCTGTTATGAATTTGTACAATAAAATTATTGATATATCTAACAAATACGTTTAAATTACTTTTCTTTATTCTCCTAAATATTTTCGACGTTTTTTCTTTTGTAAGTATGTGTCATACAGTGTCTACTTAAGTTGAAACCATATGGAAATTTTATATTATTATTGGGTTTGTGAAAAACTTTATTTGCGATTAAAAGTTCTGCATGGTACAAAACTTAAAATGCATCAGATATCAATTTTTTTAAGCCGTATACGAGGTTTGTAAAAAAAATATGAATTTTACTTAAGAGTATATTACTTTTATTTTTTACAATACTGAATAATATTGTAAAGTTACTTAGAATTAAATATTATATTCAAATATGCAATTACAGTCATTTAGCATAAAAATTCAGGTTAGTTGAATCTTATTATTTTATCTATTTCTATAGTGTTTTAAGCTCTATGATTTTGGGTAGTGGGTCAGGTTATTAAACAACTCGTATCACTTTGAAAAAGAATGTTGGACACCACTATATTTAAACTTTCTAAACTTGACAAGCGATTAATGATGAAAATATAGAAAATCACTAACCTTTATGATATTATAATTAAATAAGGTAGCGACAAATTCTAATTCACAGAGACTTAATTATTCAAATTTAAATGATTTATTATAAATTATCTGTGGAATCGAGGTAACAATTAATAAGTGACTGTAGAGGCCTTCTTGTTAAATTTTCAAAGGGAAAGTGAAATCTCGTTAACTTCTTTCGGTGGTTGAACTAAACTTCTTGGTTTATTCTTATAATGTATTTAGGTTCCGGTTGAATAACAACACTCACATTTGTTTGTTACTTTTTATTCGAACAGGAAACACATTTTTAATCCCCGGTACAAAAATGGTACAACGCAGGACGAAACCGTTACCATACGAAAAATACAAGATGGACTGCGCGCGCCACCACTTGGTGTCGCAGGAGTGGAACTGTGACGTATACTCAGTGATACCAACTTTTTTGGATTGTTAAGCCCTGGTTATACTACACTTTTCCCTCCTTAAATTTAAACTAACATAACAATTTATAATACAACTTTAAATTTAAACATATTTAACATTTTTTAAATTACGCTTACTACGCCTAGGTGTGCATTGATCATTAATTACATCAATATCGTTATTAGAATTATTTACTACCTCGTGACTTACATTGCCACTGTTAACAAAAGTACCATTAGTTGAACATCCTGCATTTGCAGTATTTATTTCTTTGTTATTGTTATCAACATGAATTTCCTCATCTTTTAGTTCAAATGAACTGAAATCTATAATTTGATTAATATGTCTTTTCCAGATTTTGTCCAGTGACGGAACATAAACCAAATAACTTCTAGGTCCTATTTTATTTTTAATAACCGCTTTAACCCAATTTCGCCTATTTACTAACCTATAATCCCTTACAGCTACATTTTCATTAACACTATATATCCTGTTCCTTTTTCCCCTGTAAAATTTAATCTGTGCTTTTTGTTTCTTTTCAACATTTTCCTTAATCTCCTCTAGTTTGTCACTATTCTTAAAAGTAATATTTACATGATTATTTACAAAGTCCAGTGCTGTGCGGATATTCCTATTAAACATCATATTGGCAGGTGGAACTCCCGTAGTACAGTGAGGAGTTACCCTATACGACAATAAAAAATTATTTAAATGAAAATTTATTTCGTTTACAGTGCCCTTTTTGACAGATTTGAGTAAAGCATGTTTTACACTTTTAACAGAATTCTCTGCTTGTCCATTGGAAGCTGGATGAAATGGGGCAATATCTTTAAACTCTATATTATTTTTTGACAAAAACGTTTGAAATTCATTTGACTTAAAATTAGAGGCATTGTCTGAAACTAATTTAAAAGGTAATCCGAACCTAGCAAAAATTTCTCGTAACACCGTAATGGTAGTGACTGACTTGGTGTTGACGGTAAGTATGGCTTCCAACCACTTACTATGAGCATCTAATATAACTAAAATATAATATTTCTGAAATATTGGCCCCAAATAGTCTATGTGAATCCGCTCCCATGGCCTTTCTGGATATTCCCAAGTCATTAGCGGTGTTTTAACCGGGGAATTTTGCATTTTCATGCAAGTGCCACATGCTTTAATCAAATTTTCTATATCCAAATTCAATTGAGGCCACCATACATATGATCTGGCCAAACTTTTTGTCTTAACCATACCCAAATGCGTAGAGTGAAGTTGTTTTAGAAATCTCATTCTTAGAACAAAAGGGACTAAGACTTTATGGCCCAGCATCAAACAACCATCTACAAAACTAAGTTGGTTTTTAAACTGTTGATACGGTTTCAATTCTACTTCAATTTTATTGGGCCAACCCAGTTTTACATATCCTATGACTTTACTTAAAATAGGGTCTCTAGTAGTCTCTGTTTGAACTTGCGCCCAGTCAACAGGTAGATCCTGATTCGAAACAATGAAATTAAAATAGCCCATATCTATTTCATCATTATCAGATGATTGCTCCTTAAGGGGCAATCGCGACAAGCAATCTGCTTTATTGTCTTCTGATTTCACATATTCTATATCATAAACAAAATTCATTAAGATTAATGCCCAACGTTGCAACCTGTGGGCTGCTAATATGGGTATACCCTTTTTATCCCCAAATATACTGATTAAACATTTTGCATCTGTGCATAAAATGAATTTTTTTGCATATAAATATTGATAAAATTTTTTACAAGCAAAAATTATTGCATAAGCCTCCTTCTCTACTTGTGAATACTTCTCTTGATTTTTGTTGAGTGTTTGTGAAGCGAATGCAATAGGTCTTTCATCATTCTTACCGAAAACATGCAATAGTACAGCCCCCACTCCATAAAATGAACTGTCAACCATGAGTTTTATTTTTATACTTGGATCAAAATGAGTTAGTATTGGTGCAGTACTTAAAATATATTTTATTTGTATGAAAGATTCATTACAAATTGTATCCCATTGAAATTTTACATCTTTTTTTAGTAAATTGTAAAGTGGGTGTAATACTGTTGCAGCGTTAGGTATAAATTTATTGTAAAAATTGACTAGACCTAAGAAAGATTTAACTTGTGTAACATTATTTGGGATGGGTGCCTCCTTAATGGCTCTAATTTTATCATCGCATGTATGCAACCCATTTTTATCTATTTTGTACCCTAAATAAGTAACAGACTCTTTAAAAAATTCACATTTACTTAATTTAACTCTAAATCCCTTTTTCTCTAACTTTCCCAAAACTTCATAAACCCTCTTTAAGTGTTCTTTTCTATTTTTACCGGTAATTAGGATATCGTCCAGAAAACATACTACCCCTTCGCTTCCCACCAATACTTGCTCCATTATACGGTGGAAAATGGCAGGAGCACTTGCAATACCAAAAGGGAGCATATTGTAGACAAATAAACCTTTATGAGTGTTTATTGCTGTTAACAATTTTGAATCTTTATCTAGTTCTACCTGTTGATAAGCATGTGATAAATCTATTTTGGTGAATTCTACACCACCTTGCAAATTTGAAAAAAGTTCCTCAATGCGCGGTAGTGGATATTTATCTATCAGTAAAACTGGGTAAAGAGTAATTTTATAGTCACCACATAAGCGTACTCCCCCTCCTTTCTTTACTACTGGAACAATGGGGGTACTCCACTCGCTGAATGATACTGGGCTGATTATATTCTCGTTTATAAGTCTCTCGAGTTCTGCTTCAACTCCTTCTCTCAATGCAAAGGGTATTGAACGACTTTTGAAAAAACGTGGCATTGTTCCTTCTTTAATCCGTAGTTTCATGGTGCCTCCATTGAATTTACCTAATGTAGAAGAAAAAACTTTAGTAAAACTGTTTTCTAAATCTTTTTTTACATTTATTACATCATTAGATGTCCTAATTGAAATGCTATTTATAGTTAACTTGAACAAGTTAAAAAAATCCCGACCTAACAGTGGTGGGCCCCCATCTTCAATAATATATAGTTTGAGAAGATTTTTCTGGTCTTTATACTCTATGTTAACCAAAATATAACCTAATGGATAAATACTATTACCATCATAAGTAACTAAACATTTTTTTGTATGAGCTACAGGTATTTCTGTAAAGTATTTTTCATAAAAGTTTTCTGAAATTACACATACAGATGATCCTGTATCCAGCTGAAATTCGAAATGTTTTGCATTAACCAAAATTCTAATTAGCACTTCGTTTTTACTATTTAAATTCAAATTAAACATATGATTGATAACATCATTGTCAGAGTCATCTGATGTATTTACATATTCCTTAGTATTTGGCATCTCTAAAAAACTATTTCTATATTTATGACAAACCTTAGCAATGTGTCCTTTAATTTTACATATGTTGCAAAAAGAATTCTTAAAAAAACACTTATCTTTGAAATGATTAGATCTTCCACAGACCTCACATAACCTATTTCTGTTGTTTACGTTGTCAGCTGTCGAAGAAGTCCACGTCTTCTTTTTCCTGGGGTCGTTATTCGCTGCCGACGTCGATGGGCCACCGGTCAGGTGCGACCTCGGTATCCAGCCACTACTACTAGCGCCATCTATCGCTGATCTTGAAAAACTTCCGATATTTCGTTGTTTGTTATAGTTTTTTGAATCTTGATAAAAAACTTCACTTTTTACGTTCACGATGTTTTTTACAGAGTTTTTGTCCACTTGGCTGTTGGCAACTTCGACCGCTTTCTCAAATGAAATGTCTATTTTTTCTTCAAATAATCTCTGCATGATTTTTGAGTCTTCAATTCCTATAATGAATTTGTCTCTTAAAATGATCATTAATTCGACTCCAAATTCACATTTTATCGCCAATTGCCTTACTCTCGCGGCCCACTCCGAAATAGATTCTTCGGTATGTTTCTTTGCACTATAAAATTTAAGTCTCTCATGAAAAGCACTAGATGTGGACTTGAAATGAGTGTCACACAATGCTATTAGTTGAGTATAGGATTTTTCCTCGGGATTTGTTGGAAACGATAAGCTATAAATTAACCGATAAGCGTCTTCATCGCATGCATTCAACAACAAAGCTCGTCTCTTATTTACGTCCGCGATATTATTTGCCACAAAAAATTGTTCCATTCTCGCTCTAAAAATTTTCCAATCCGAATCTTGCAAGGAAAATTCTCTTAGATTTCCAATCATTGTGGTATAGTTGGGCACTTTTTCCGGTGTCGGTGAAATTTTGTTTTTTTTTCTGCACTGCACACTTATTATACACTTCTGGGGGTGCGGAGGGTTCGTATTTACTCGTCGCCAAGTTATAATGTATTTAGGTTCCGGTTGAATAACAACACTCACATTTGTTTGTTACTTTTTATTCGAACAGGAAACACATTTTTAATCCCCGGTACAAAAATGGTACAACGCAGGACGAAACCGTTACCATACGAAAAATATAAGATGGACTGCGCGCGCCACCACTTGGTGTCGCAGGAGTGGAACTGTGACGTATACTCAGTGATACCAACTTTGTTGGATTGTTAAGCCCTGGTTATACTACAATTCTAAACAGGCATTACGTTCTTCCAGATTTCTAAACATGCAGCTGGTACGTTCTTCTAAAATTCATCTAGATACAGCTTATATTGCACCATCTATATAGTTTCTATTGAACCATCTATATAACTTCTAAAGGACTTCTACTGAAACCATCTATATACAACTTCTATAGGACCATCTATATACAGCAAGGATTTATAAAATCAGACGGTCATTAAAAATATTTAAGATAATTAGTACATCAGATGTCCAAGATAATAGATAATTAAAATTCAATAATTCAACTTGCTCGTTGACAGAGGTAAATCGAAATGACAACCCGAATTTTGACACAAGGCATAAACGACAATTGACGTTTGTGTAGAGATGGTGGTTTCAAAATAACGAAAACGGTTACAACCGTTACAATGTCTGGGACTAAATAACGAAAACGGTTACAACTGTTACACAGTTTACATTATAAATTAATTGTAGTTATAAATTACATTATAAATTAATTGTAGTTATAAATTAAATAATCACCAATCCTAAATTTTAATGTTAAATTGCTGTAATTGCATATTTAAATATATCTTTTAATTCAAAATAAATTTAACTTATACCATTTTTCTGTACTATAAAAAATATTTTCGACGTTTTTTTTTTGTAAATATTTGTCATACTTAGATTGGAACCATGTGGAAAACTTTTTTATTGTTCCATAATAACACTAATCTGCCAGAAACATACCATTTAAGTCCTACGTATGTTTCTATTTTTCTGACGTAAATTGTACGTCCCTACGATGTTTCTAAAGAGGCGTTTCTGGAATGATTTCTTAAGAATGCAACATCGTAATTATGTACAGGTAATATGTTTAAGACTAATTTTCTATAAAAAAGTAATGGCAGTCGATAAGGCTGGGGAATGGTTTACTACAAGCAAATTAAATCTTAATAAGGAAAAAACCGAATCTATATGATTTAGTACTATCCTGAAACATGATAACGCAAATTGTGCGACTGTTCTGGGAATAACACTTGACAGCGGTCTAAAGTGGGACACCCATATTGAAAAGTGAGCTAAAAAATTAAGTTCTCAAATATTCCTACTTAGAAATAAAAAAAAAGTGTAAACGTTAACACTGTTTTAATGACTTACCACTCCCTATTTCACAGTTATCTTCCTTGTGGTATAATACTATGGAAAAACGCATCGAATGCCATACGAATCTTTCGGCTTCAAAAAAGAGTCACACGAATCCTAACTGGCAGCCATTTTAGAGACTCTTGTCGACCTTTATTTCGGACTCTAAATTTCTTACCATTGCCCTGTATAAACATTATGCACAGTCTTTGAAATCCACAAACTAAAAGATACTATACCCATAAATTATGATTACCGTAACTATCCCACCAATGTTGGTGATTTAATTTGAACGACACCTTTTCGATTGGGAGTATCGAAACAGAACTCATTAGATGTTCAACTGTATTTAATAAAATTCCAGTTAACTTAAAAAATGAAAATTTTTTAGCTTTTAAACGTAGTGTTAAAAGTTATTTACATTTTCACTATTTTTACGATATCAGTGAATATTTGAATAGTCAATGGCGTTACTAGACTGAACTGCGTTTTAATAATTAAATTAGGATCAATGTATTATTCTGTTTTTCTAAAATATTTCTATTATATAGAGGTAATATATCCTATTTTACCTTTACTATTTATTTATTGATTTAGAATTTCTAAATTGTATTAGACTTGCTACACATGTTTTTCATAAAGTACTCAATAAAGTATTCTTCTTCTTATTATTATTATAATAGGCTTTTTCCGGTTAGGTATTCTGTACAACTTGTTATATCCTCACTGTAAATGTTTAGAGAATGAACTAAATACACATATTTTTCACACACATCTTACACTTTCTCTCAAATGTTTCCATTACTGTCCATTTTAAAGAAATAATGCATGGAACAAAAATTATAGAGAATGATATTGCGAAGGGTTGTTCACAGGGAGGGGTATGCTATAATCTCTAGTGTCACCCACAACTTTTATTTAAACAATTTTCTTAAAAATTCGAATTTGGCACTTTTTGTCAAATTTCGCGAGTACGGCTCATTTTAGGAAAATCATGTATAGTACAAAAATTATAGAAATAAATATCGCAAGCAACTTGTCTTTAATGAATGTTCTTCATTTAGCGTAAAAAACAGATATCTTCTTTAAAGTAGAAAAATTACCCTTTGCAAAGTATCCCTGGACGCTCCGACTATGTCCAAAATCTAATCCACTTATTATAAGATGGATTAAAGCTCAAATTCAAAATTTAGTGTGTCATGATTCCTATACTTTCTTTCTGAATACATACAGTTATTCTGTAATATTATAGCATATTTCCTGTTCTGGATTGTAGAAATGCTTTTCACTCTGTTTAATTCGATTCTATAGTAATTTCTGATTTGTGATTTTGATATGGTTTCGTAAATAGCATATGAATATTTTATTTAGTAATACATTTTTGTATATGTATAATCCTTTCAGAGAACCTAAATAATAAATTTCCTAATTGGAATTATGAACTAACAAAGCCATCCGAACTTAGTTCAATTTCCTAAATCCATTTACACATGAGTTCCTACAATTAAAACTTCTACGCGAACAAAATTCTCTGTCAAAGATGGATAATGAAAAGATGAGATCATTAATCCCACAAAGATCCAAAATACAAGTTAGCATCTTTGCCACCCCATGGAAAAAGCATAGGCGTATCTTATTGGTCGTTTTATAGGAAAATTTGCTTTATTTTATGGAATAAATTAATACGACATTTTTAAAATGGTCCCCAATAAATGAAAACGAAGAAGAAGGTGAGTAGGAGGAATTTTCTGTCAGCTGTGGCAGGGAGAGCAGGTGAATGAAGAATGGCTATTAGAAGAAACTATATAGGATATGTTTTGCTTAAAATAAGCTTAGGGATATGATATTAAAGTTTGTACAAGTACGTCATGAATCGCCCTGTATATCTAATAGCTCTAAAATCTTAAATATTTTTCGTTAGCCTCTACCCTTTTACCACTTTTTACCCTTTCCATTCATGAATACCTACATTTTGCTCACTGCGTTCTCATATTTTTCGTTCCTTTTTTTATATGTTTACTACTGGTTACTTATTAAATTAGTCTAGTGTCACTAGTAAAGCCATTTGTGCTCTTTGCGAAAACTTAACTTATAGAGTAATTTTATCTTCCACCTGTCTAATTTATTATTTATATTCTTGCTGCCTTGTATCTTCTAGTCTTTGGCGTCACCCTCTCTTTCTGTGGTTCCACCGTCGCTTTATCATTTTGAAAAACTTATGAAAAACTTATGAAAAACTTATAAAAAACTTATGAAAAACTTATGAAAAACTTATGAAAAACTTATGAAAAACTTATAAAAAACTTATGAAAAACTTATGAAAAACTTATGAAAAACTTATGAAAAACTTATGAAAAACTTATGAAAAACTTATGAAAAACTTATGAAAAACTTATGAAAAACTTATGAAAAACTTATGAAAAACTTATGAAAAACTTATGAAAAACTTATGAAAAACTTATGAAAAACTTATGAAAAACTTAAAACTCCATGAAAAACTTAAAACTCCATGAAATATTTATGGCAATCATACGAAAAACTTATAGGAAAAGTATGAAAAACTCGTGTAAAACTTATGAACAGCTTTGTGGAAAAAATATAATATTAATAGAAAGCATGCAGAAAGTTTATAAAACTGAATCACTTATAAAAAAATTAAAGAAAGGAAAACAGAAAACTTATTTCAAACTTCAAAATACTTATTCTAAACTTACAGAAAACTTATTTTAAACTTACAGAAAACTCAATTGGAGAAATGATGGAGAAATGATGGAGAAAATAGATTTCATAATACATTAATTTAAAAAAGAGTAAAATTTAAAACATTTAATCTAAATAAGAAGTAAATAGGCATTGTAACTAACGAAATTTTGTTTTTAAAAAGTAGTTTTATAAGAATATTTACTAAAGGTGGTTTTTAGCCCTTATTAGGTATTTTTACAAGAATATTAGATGAAATACAGGTTCACCTACTTAAAATTTCAAGGTTCATTTTATTTGCGGTTGAATCGGAAGTGACATTTGAATCTTAAATATTAAAACAAAGTAAAACGCGCAATATGATCCAGTATAAGCAAAAAAATAATAAAGTTTCGGAAATTGGTCATATTATTAGTAAAAATGTTACATTCTTAACCCCTAAACAACTCGAAAAAAAATCTTCGTTTACTAAAATAATCTAAATTCTAGCAATATTTATTATACAATCGAATGCGGTTTCAAAGATAACAGGATCAATAAATCCGAATCTCTAAATTTTGGAGCTAAATGCTCGGATAAAAGCATGCGACCGATAGGGGTTACAAAAATAATCGATTTATCGTTTTCGTGAAAATCGATTTATCCGTTATAATTAATCAATTATTTTTAATCGATTATTTTTGAATAATCGAACATTTTCAATAAATTTTTTTCGTTTTTTTAGGTAATGGAATAATCGATTATAAAGGAATTACAAATAGAGAGTAGATTTATTCAAAATATTCGATTAATTATAATCGATTTTTTTAGAAAAATCGATTTATTGTTTAATCGATTTTTTAAATTAATCGATTATATTCGATTAAAAGATTATTTTCGATTTTTAAAAGGTATTCAAATAAAAGAAATGCGAAAAAATAGATTATATGAAAATAATCGATTGATCGAATATAATCGGTAATTTTATATAATAGATATTTCGGTTATTTTTTAGAATTATTGATTTATCGGTCAATCAGCTTTTTATTAATAGATTATTTTCGATTTTTCAAAGACAATCAAATAATCAATTTTAATTAAAATATAAAAACAAAGGGATTATTTGAAAATAATCGATAATTCAGTTATTTATTTGGAAAATCGATTTATCGTAGAATCGGCTTCTTAATTAATTGGTTATTTACCCTTGATCGATTATTTTTGATTAAGCGATTATTTTCGATGTATCAAAAATGATCGAATAATTGATTTTAAAGGAAATATTTCTTTTTTTATTCTTAAATCGATTTATCGATTATTCGACTTTTTAATTAATCAATTATTTTTGATTAATCGATTATTTTAGATTTTTCAAAGATTATCGAATAATCTGTTTCAATGGAAATACGAAAAAAAATGGATTATTTAAGAACAATCGATTATTTAAAATAAACGATAATTCTTCATTATTTTTTGTAAACACTGATTTATCGGTTAAATGGCTTTTTAATTAATCTATTATTTTTGATTTTTCAAAGATAATCAAATAGTCTATTTTAAAGGAAATACGAACAAAAATAGATTGTTTGAAAATAATCGATTGATCGAAAATAATCGATTATTATTAATGATCAATAATTTACTTCGATAATCACCCACTCTTAGCGACCAAATGACTTTTAGAAGGTTAAATTTTAAAATGTTATCTGGTTTCAGATATATGCATTTATAGAGTTTTATGTGACTCATCCTCTATATTAATTATTATTCCTAAAGAAACAAGCTTTAATATATCTTTTTCTGAGGTTAAAATACAAAACAGCACTTTCTCATTTTGACTAATTTTTAATATTATGTCAAGTTGTAGAAAAAATATAAAGTTCAACTCACAAGGTTTGATTTGCAATATTCGCCTACGCACATGCTATTTTTATATTACTCTTAGACAATGAGTACCATTTCTTACTCGATTAACAATATTCTATTTCAACATTTTACTGTAGTCTCTCTTACAGAAAAGTCCGTAGTAAATAATATCTAACGAAATATTCTATAAAAGGTCTTCTCTTTACATAAAATGTCCTGGCATCTGTTTGATATTAAAAAAATCACGTTATAGTATATTACATTACGAGTGTGGAAAATCACTTTTCACACAAGTGATGTACAATATTTTTCCTACGACCACAAAATAATGTCATCAAAAAAATGTAAAACCAAGGTTATTATTACTATAATAATTAAAATGTATTTAAAAAAAATAATCAACAATAATCGTATTTATTCAATTTTCATATTTTCTAAACAAAAAAAACTAAAAAAAAAATAAAAAAAAAAAAAAAAAATTCTGCCCCGACAGGATTTGAACCATAGATTGAACGCGGTCGAAAAATGGCAAAGTTGATAAGTTCGACGTCCTAACCAGCTGAGCTAACAGCCCTTGTGTCAATGATCTAATCGGTTATGTATTTAACAAAAATAAAGAGCAAACATTATTTTAAAATTATTTTAATAATAATTGTTAAAGACAAATATCTAGGATCTAATTTAAAACAATTTCAATAATTTAACAATCATATCGATTTTAGTAATAATATGGATATAACATAGATAAAAATAGAAATTAGCTTACAAAATAATATCAAAAAAATGTACAACCAAGGTTATTACTATATTAATTAAAATGTATTTAAAAAAATAATCAACAATAATCGTATTTATTCTAAATAAAAAAAAAACTAATAAAAAATAAAAAAAAAACAAAAATAATTCTGCTCCGCCAGGATTTGAACCATAGATTGAACGCGGTCGAAAAATGGCAAAGTTGATAAGTTCGACGTCCAAACCAACTGAGCTAATGGGCCTTACGTCAATTGAATGATCTAATCGGTTATGTATTTACCCAAATTAAAGAGCAAACATAATCTTAGTTATTTTAAAATTATTTTAATAATAATTGTTAAAGACAAATATCTAGGATCTAATTTAAAACAATTTCAATAATTTAACAATCATATCGATTTTAGTATTAATATGGACATTATTACATAGATCAAAATAGAAATCAGGTGTTTGACATTTTTTGACAACTACTGCGGAAAGTAACATATTCTCACTTGGGTGGAAAGTAAATTCTTAGTCATACGCGTGTGATATAGGGCACTTTCCATAGGACTATATAGTGTGATATGTGTCACTTTCCTAAGTGGTCGTAGGAAAAATATATTTCATAATACAAAATTTCATTAAACGTATATTTTTAATAAATCTAATAGTTCATTATAATGCTAATAAACAAAGTCCGGTCCCCGTCACAGAGTTTGGGTCCCTGCCCAGTTCCACCACTTCTTTAACCTTTCTTTAGAAATTGGCAACATTTGCGCAGGTTAAACACCAGTGTATATTATATCTCTAGTCTCTTTTATCTAAGCTTGAACCGTAAAATTGTAAATACTTAATTCAACTAGTAGTCCAATCTGTTCCGAAAAATTATTATTTCAGTCGCGCCCATGAGACGAATAACGCTTTTCGGGGCGAAAAGGAGCTCCACCGCAAATGCTCCCGTTACTGAATGGGTTGAATTTCCCCACAGCTCTTCTACAATCTGTTTCCGAACCAGTGCAACCAATTATACAAGTTTTAGCTCCCCGATAGACCTTAAAAGTACACTATAAATTAACGAAGTGGATCCGAGTCTTGTACCATTTTATGTTTGGCTTTCTGCACACCGACTCCTATTTTATCTCGGGGATATAGTCCGGGATAATGGTCGGATTTCTTAAATATAAATCATTTGTGTGCAGTTTAGCAGATGCGTGTAGTAATTATGTTTATTATATGGTCATAGTTTAAAGGAAAGTATCGTAGGGTTTCTAATTGAAGGTAGTAATATAAGATATGTATGATTATTATAAGGGACAGGAAAGTAATATTAAAAATATTATTTTTATTATCTGGAGAATCGAAGACTGCATTATAAATGCAATTTAAAATGGCCATTGTAAATTATTATAACTATTATGGGTACACTGATTTGTTAATATGGATTTGTAAAAACAGTTAGAAAAAACATAAGGTTTATTAATTGCCTTGTGAATGACAAAATTAAATTAGTATGGTTTCATTCAAAATAAAAAAAGAGTTTAATTTTTCGAAATTATAATCAAAAAATTAACAGATCAAATTTAGTTTTTTTTTCGGGAAATTCTACATTTCTTTTAAACGATCATGTAAATCGTCAGACGTGTATACTTACTCTATGCATGAGTATACACAACACCTGAAGAAATTGAACGTGTGGAAGCGAATAGTATTTAACAGAATGTAACCCTAATAGATCCTCAAGATTTAAAATGTTTTCTACATTTCATACTACCTGAACTGAGCCACTTTTTCGCAAATAGAAATAATTTTTTGCTGCATCAAGTTGTTGAGGTTTACACTGTGCTTTCTTGATGAGAAACTACTTAAACAGCGTCTCTCCAGATAGCTGGATTGGGAGAAGCAGATCAATTGAATTGCCCACTAGGTCACCAGATTTTAAATAAAAATATTCAAAAAGTACAGTAGTTATAATAAAACTGGCCACAAAATATCAATAAATATTGCGAATAGTCTCGCAAGGAAAGAGACTCAGACACTCTTTGTGGGACCTAAGTGTTTTTGCACAATATTAGAAGAGAATAAAAAGAACTGGACAATAGAAGAACCGATAACTGGAACGATCTCTTGGGGCTAAGACAAGCTAAGTTACTTTTTGGTGACTACAGCTAGAAAAGATTGACAGCCTGTATATTTCTGAGCAAGAAGAGCCTACGTATTGTAACAGGGTACTGCTGACTCAAAGTACACCTTAGTAAGATAGGTTGACTAAAACAAGTAGAGTGGGTGCAGATTCTATGAGGAGAAGGACGAAACCTGCATTCACATTCTGACTGAATGTATATCACTCCAAAATCAAAGGCTACTATTCTTAAGAGCATACCAAATATAATTGGGCGCTCTACTTACAAAAAAAATCACAGGAAAGTAACAAATTAGCGACAATATCTTCCAATTCATCAATGCAGCCAATAACAGAAGAACAATGGAGGCGATACATGACTCTTAACATAAATATGTTTCCACGAAATATGGTAGAAATGCAAAGTTACTCAAAGGTAGGAGTGATTCGCAATTAAATTAAATTATTTAAAAAGAATAATAACAAAAACTCAAAACCTGTACCACATATATTTTATAATTGTTTAATTTGTAAAGTGACTAGTTTTGGATATCAGGCTATTCTAAGGCCTGCAATAAAAATGAATTTATGTGTAAAAACAAATTACTTACATATACAGGGTGTCCCAAAATTAGACGGTCATATTTTAACAGCTTAATCTACATCCTAAAATAGGAGTAAAAGTTCATATAAACATAGGTCCGAAAAGATTTTATCTCCGAGATACAGGGTATTAAAAGTGAAGTCCTGATGACAAATTTTAGGACGCACAATTTTCAAGAGTAAAGCATTTGAAAATGTCATGATAAGTTCGGTAAGTTATTTGAAAGTGCTAACAATAATAAGTAGGCCTGTGGAATCAAAATTTTTTTTTTTTAGCTTTGGAAAACTGTTTTAATTATTTTTTAAATGATTATTTTATAAATAAACTTGTTTTTATCCAAATGATTTGGTTGGCTTTGGCCCAATAAAATGATTGATGAGAATTTATTTCTTTAACTGTCGAAGTATAAACTATTTATTTAAACTAATTTTACCCTAAGCCCCTCCATCTAATTTATCTATCTATGAAGATGATTAAAAACTAGGGTTTAGTCCATTTATTATAGTGAAAAAAGTTTAGCATCCGTACAAAATTTCATTTAGTTTCCTTTAAACGTTTAAAAAATATTTACAAAAATGTGTCATCAAGATTTAACTTTTAACATCCTGTATCCCGTAAATGAAACCTTTTCGGACCTATATTTATATACATGTAGATTACGCTGTTAAAATATGTCCGTCTAATTTCATGACACCCTGTACATCTAGGTATGAAACATCGAGATAGAATTAAGTAGAGACGACATAAATACTATTTTGCGATATGACAGATAAACGCACTTTAATTGACGAAAAAGTGTAAATAAAATGGCTACTTGTCTTCTTACTCTTATTCATTTGAAGTTAATAATGTTATATTTGAGAATTGACGGTATGAAAATGTTTTTATATTATTTAAATAAACGTATTTAAAAAATGGCATTTTTTCTCATTAAAAGTGACTAGCGTTACTAGTTCGAGTTTGACATATGACGCAAAAGTGTAATGCAAAGGTGCGAATACTTTTAGAATCGTCCTCTTTATTCTATCTCGACAAGCAACAAAATCTAAGACAGAATGTTACTATTGGACTCAGATTTTAAACTTTGAGTTTTAAACCATAAACGCCAAATAAGAATTAAATGTAAAACTATGTGGTAAAGATAAGTAGCATTTTTTTTTAAATTTCAAATAACCAAGAATAACTAACAATATGATATGGGGGTAGGAATTAAAGGCAAGTAAAAGTATAGTATATGGGTTGAGTCGAAGATCGGAGATTCAAGATGAAAAATACGCTGATAAAAGTTTAGGGGCAACTAAAAAATTTATCTGTGTTGGAGACAAAAAAAATGTGGAAATTAAGTGATTTTAAGATATCCAGATAGGTGTATAGCCACTGGATTGAGAAAATATAAGTACCATATAAACTTTTATGTTTGTGGATATTCGAAGGTGTAATTCCACGAGAAAGAGTTAATTAAAATTATATACGACGAACCAATTAGAATGGGGAAATTTTAAATGTTGTACTCAGTACTAGCATAAGGCCAAGAAAACTCCTGGATTTTCTGATCCCATACAACATTATCATCAACCGTTTAAGTGAAACTGGAATAAAAATAATTTTACTTCTTCGAGTGAATAACTTGCAAATTTAAAAATTAATATCGCCAATAAATATCTTCAATGTGAGATATTGATATATGAAATAATTTGTATACATTGAAGAAAATGAATTCTTTCTTTACATTAAATTATTTTTATTACTTCGAATAATATAAAAAGCAACAACTCCGCCTTTCCCATAACTAACAGCCTTAAGAACTCAGTAGGAATGAATATAGATATTATTAGAATCAATTTAAGGGTTTAATCAAGTCTCACTAACAGCAAATTTGTCTATGTTTTTGTTAATTAGTGGTCGGTAACACGGTCAAATGCAGAGAACATAAATCCTACGTTTCATATCTAAAATATAAACTACAATGTATATATACAGGATGGCCATTTGAAAACAAAACAGAGCCAATTTTGGGCGCCTTAGGTCATTAACGAAAAAACGCTCGGACCCGTTAATTTTTTATTTTAGAGTGAAATATTTTTTTGCCAGTTTCAACCCCTAAACGGAAACTCTCTAGCGGGGGTGAGACTCATCCCTTCAATCTTAAATTGAAAAAGGGGTCGAATCATATCTTATTTTGAAGGTATATTTACCTAAATTATAACCCCTGAGTTTAACATCGCTACTATCTATGTAGCACATACAGTGGCATACCAAAAGTACAAAGGCGGTTTAAAATAATTTTATCGTCTAAACCAAACATTTTACAAACAAATACTAAGAGACAAAAAGTTTTTAAATAGATGTTGCATTTCAGTAGCGTTAAATTTTAAATTAAATTTTATATTACAAAAAAGTTGAGTAAAGAAAGGGGCGGTGACACTCTCCAAAATCCTACAAAAATAAAAAAAAAAATATATTGCCTCTACCGCGATTTTGTTAGTCATGGTATTCCAACACGTCATATAAAATTTCATGAAAAAATGTTAAACGGTTTAAGAGCAACGTTAAAAAAATTCATTTAAATTTTTATCTTATGCACACTGTAACTATTTTTGAGTGCACTTTTGTATATATGTAAGAACGATTTAATCGACCTATTTTTGACCAAAGAATACGTGTTATAATTTATGACCAATCTTTTTGGTTAATATAACATTTGTTTTGTTTATCTTGTTTCGCCAAATTGAAATATTTTCTTTGTTTGCGAAGTTTTTTCATGTACAATACTTATATTTTTTCCCTTTATTTTGTTACAATTTTTAAAAATTTCTAAAACTGAAAATATTTCTTTCAGTTTCAAAGAATTTATTTTGTAGATTTATTATATTATGTCGGATTCCAGGATTTTACCAGATTGATTTCACAAATTGACTGAGCAGTTACAATACACGCTTACATACTAAGCAAACCACACACATGGCATATAATATTTGTTTTCTATCTACTAATTTATTGAAACAAACAGTTTATGTTGGCAGCCTACTTTATAATCCTTTATAGCCTTGTACTATCAAAAACTTGTTCTATAATAATCCTTCTTACACACCCGTCCGCCTAATAAACCGTTTTTTCCGAAACTTGACCCGTACCATTTCTGCTTATTTATCTACCCCAGAAAGACAAATGTAACGTTACAACTCGGAAAATACAATTTAAATTAATACAGCAATTAGTCTCTTGCTGTTCCTCTTCCGTTTCTTTTCTTTTCCGCTGGCTTTCCAGAAAATAAAAATCTAATATACTGCTTTTAGTTTATCACCCAACCGAATTCGCAAGAGAAAAATAATAGTGACTTCTTCGAGAAAATGTCGCGCTTTGTATTTGGAAAATATGTAACCTATTTTATTTAGATATAGGGATTTAAAACCAATAAGTATTTAATAGAAATTATCAGTTTTTTCTGGACACTGGTTGAAATAAATTGATTGCAAGAAGAAAAGGAAATAAAACTTTATTATAAAAAAGTAACGAATAATCTCTAAATGGAATGGGTTAAACGTGAAAAACCAATGGGGCACGTTCAAAAAGTTAGAATTTTTTTTTATGAAAATACAATTCAAAATAAAGCTACATTTAATTTTTTTTTATCTATTCATTAGTTAAATTTATGACGTCACCGGGAATAGACTTATAGGAACTAGCCACACAACGTTGATAGTTAGACGGTATACGAAACGTAATATACGTTCGTTTCTGTGCACCGTCTTACTTCGAGACTTTTAAAATATTGTTAAACAAATATCTTTTAAACATAAAATATCAAATGTTTTTAAAAGTATTATTTGTGTAAACTTTCACCATATTTATAGTTTCATTGTTTTAAAAAACGACAACTAATAAACAAGAAAATGGCAATCCGACAACACTGCATGTGTCATTTGTCAATCAATGTCAATGTTGTGTCAATCGATAATTATTTAATTTTGATGTTTTTATAAATATTATGAGTACGAAAAAGATGTTTCCTCGCAAGATGTGATAATGATTTACATTTTACATTCATTATTGAAAATATTTATTAGTATTGCTAGAAATAAGAAAAGAAGAAAATTATTATTATTATTACACAGAAACGCTTCAAACAACAGCTAAATTATTTTGAGAATTGTATCTACACTATTTATTAAAATGAAAATTCATATACCCGATGTTTTTGGAAACTGTTCATTTTTTAAATGATGGATAAACCTTTACATATAAGAAGTGGGTATTACCACACAAATGTCTCCACAGTTCTTGTTTTCACCACACAAGAGCCAACTGACTGATTCTACAAAAAAAAGAAAAAATAAAACTTAAAAAAATGTCTTGTAAAAAGTTGACTGGAAAATAACCTTCAACTAGAGGCGTTCTTCATCTCTATTTAATAAAAATGCACCGAATCTTGAAAATGCAGGAGCAATTTCTGATATTGCCCCCTTCGGGAAATTTAAAATGAGCCTTCTGCAAGAACCTCCTGAAAGTTTTAAAGATAGCGAAGTTTTGTCTAAATCAGAAGAAACGTCTTTAATATCTGATTCAGAGGGACTTAATGATAATAAGCAGGATCTTCAAAACCAATGAACTCTTAAAATAATTGAAAAAAAAACTGAAGGTATATTTAGGATTGCCCAACAGTGTTTCTAAATTCCTCAATATTTATAAGAAGGAAGGTGTTGCCTACACAAACCTTTTACATTTCTGTGTGAATTAGTGATATTGTTAACTTAAAAGAACTCATTTTGTAAGACTAAATACCTAATAATTTAATAAACTGTTAAATTGTTGTTTTTTTGTATTAATTTATTATATTTCAGAGATTATAATAATTGTATATAAACATGAACTACATAAATGTAAAATCTGTGACTGAACTGATTCGAAACCAAAATACTTTTCAATCACTGCGTATATCAGAACGGTTCTTAAATTAAAACCAAAACAAACCTTTCTAGTACCAAGCCAAAGGCAAGAATCTCACTGAGTTTAGGTAAGAATTCGATAGTATTCCAGACAAAAATAGCAGGAATACATCACTGCACAAAAGAGAACATAAAATAAAAAGAAAAACCGTTGTCATATAGTCAGGCAGTCAAACGTTGTTAAAAGCATTCAGTTCTATGTGGGTTCACTCAAAGCTTGTGTGGGACTGTTTGAAAGCTCTAACAGAGCTGGGCAGTGGAAACAGACTAACCTTCGCCTCGGCCACAGAGACATAAAGGCAACGAAGAAGCTGATTTACCAGAACTTGCACAAAGTAGTAGATGTTTAAGAAATCTCAGGAATGGTGAAAAAATTCACCAGGACAGAAACAGGTCAAAGATTTTTTAAAAAAGACCATCGCGTAAACTTACAGAGCTTATTAGATACAAGAGGAAAAAAACTAGCTCTGACAAAAGATACGTTATGCCAATTTATGCTGATTTTATTTATCAATCTATTATTAAAAAATAAAAGTACCTGAATAAGATAAACGAAGTAAACACTTTATTTACAAATAATAAAAAATATATACTTAAACGCTAACAATAATGGAGATGCACAAATTAAAATGTCCTCTAAAAATTTATTATCAAATTCAACTTATTATCGACCTCATTATTTACTTTAAATGTGGAAGAAATAATTCAAAATACTTTACGTTCATGTGTAATTATTCCGTTTACTCCTTTTCTCAAGTTATTCATGGTAAACCACATTATCTCCATATACTTGGTTGGCAGATCTAAAAATAATAATATATTTAATAAAGTGATGATGTTTATGGATTCCTATTTTTTTTGAATTTATATTTCTTTTCTGTTCTAAATTATTTTATAAAATAAAAATATATTTGTGTTTCTATAATTTTAATTTAGCAATATTATCGTAGATTTATTCATGTAAATACTAGACATGTATATAATAGTTGTAGCAAAAAGAGTTTGTATATTTACAAAAAGTAGTCATTAATACACAATTATTCTGCCATTTCTTCTATTTCTTTAAATCATCTAATCTGTACTTCATGTACTTTACCTGCGGTTTTATTTTCCTATATGTAATAGTCCAATCATAATATGGTGACGTATAGCACAAGCTAATGTTGTTAAATATGAGGAAGAATTTGATTGTGGTTAAATTAGATTTAATTTGGACTGTGGCCCACCTCGACCTTTTCAGATTTATTGTGGATATTCTTTAATCATTGTTTAAAGTACTTTGTCTAGTTCCGTCTTTTGTAGTAGATTCCATAGACTAAAAGGTAGTTCTCCAAAATAATTAGTTTCCCTGGGTTTTTTTTTCAAGTGTAAGGGTCTCAGTGTTGCTAGACCATTTCAGTAGCATAATACGTGTACTGCAGTTTTCTCCTCTTCCTGACACAATCGGCATAAGGACTCTCCTGTCAGATCTATAGTATAATTATGTTTGTTAGGAATACAATTCTCTGTTAATAGACGTTTTTTCCTCTTTTGGCTTAGTAGATGATCGGTAAGTTTACGCGATGGTCTTTTTTAAAAAATCTCTTGTCTGTCTCTATCTTGGTGAATTTTTTTACCATTCCTCAGATTTTTTAAACATTTACTGCTTTGTGCTAGTTCTGTTAGCTATCATGGGCCGGTAAATCAGCATCTTTGTTGCCCTTATGTCTCTGTGGCTTAAGCTAAGGTTAGTCTATTTTGACTGCGCAGCTCTGTTAGAGCTTTCAAATTGTTTCAAAGAAGCTTTGAGTAAACCCGCATAGAACTAAATGCTTGTAACGCCGTTGGACTGTCTGAGTATATGACAATGGTTTTTCCATTTATCTCATGTTCTCTTTTGTGCAGTGATGTATTCCTGCTATTTTTGTCTGGTATGCTATCGCATTCTTACCTAAGCTCAGTGAGATTCTTGCCTTTGGTTTGGTACTAGATAGGTTTGTTTTGGTTTTAATTTAACCCTTTCAGTCACCGCGTGTCATAAAATAAATATCAATTTTCTATAACTTTTATAACATTCAAATTCTTTTTAATCCATCTGCATGTACATGCATAAAAAACGTGTACAAGGCATGTGGGGCTAGCCATTGCCATTTCCGAAGAGGAGAACTTTACAATGGTTGTGTTAATGTCGGTCTGTTGTTGTCAGATCTACCTGTTTACACGTTTGCAATAAAATACGATATAAAACTATAATATTTGTACAAAATAAGTGCTATTGGCCACTGTTGGTAAGTAAAAAGGATTATTTACTTGGTTTTTATAAAAATTGCTGAAAATATTGTTAGTAAAATCTTGATATAGACGTTTGAATTAGAGTGTTCATTATAATGGACATAATGACCTAGGTAAAAAAATTCAAAGTACAGTTTTTGCAATAGACCTTATGTTCATTTTTTTTTAGGTATAACACTAACTGGATTTACCTTCAACGATTAAAGCACACAATTGGGTGCGGCCAATGACAGAAAAAGAATGTTTCTAAAATATTTAAAATGAATGATGATGATTCTAAAATAATTGGTTTATCAAATAAAGAAGATAATTTGAATGATATAGATAATATTAGAGACTTTTCTAATCAGGCGAAAATATTTTCTACGATGCCGTTCAAAAACAAGAGACAGCAGACGAAAATAGCCAATGACAACCGGAAAAAACCAAAAATGACCAACGATAACCGAAAGAAATTGAAAATATCCACCAAATAAATTAATGTCTATAATAAAATCTATAGGTCAATATAATATTATTTAGGAAATTTATACACATAGAAACTTGAAATATTAATTTTTTGTTTAAATTAGAGTTTTTTACCCACTATTGTCTCATTTTATAAATTTTCAGTAAGTCCATCAGAATGGACATGTCATAAATCATGTAAAAGAAATCATATCATGAAATAAACCAATAAAAACCCTCTAGAAAAGGCATATTATTCCACATAATAAATTTCAGAATTTTATGGCAATTATTAAAAATCTGTGACTAAAAGGGTTAAGAACCGTTCTGATATACGCAGTGATTCAAAAAGTATTTTGGTTAATTTCGAATCAGGTCAGAACCAGAGATGACGTAAAATTATGTGCTCTGGTTCACTTATAGAATTATTTTAAAACAGTTCTTACTTGTGAGCAGAAATTATTTTAGAATTTTTTTTTTCAGCATGCTTATACTGAAGAATGAACTGTTGAGCTATTGATGTCGATGTTTGAGATTTGAGATCAGACTCGTTTCTAAGAGGTTAAGAACCTCAACCCGCGTACAGAAATTTTTTTCCGCCCTTTAGGTATATAAAGTAACAGAAAATAAAAATAAAGAAGATCTAGAAAATCTAGTAAAATACAACATAGAAACAAAATTAAATGTTAGATGCAGCAATATCAAAAAATGAACAACTGAAAAATTATAATAAAACACGTCTGGCTTTCAAAGCCGCAAACTCGTTAGTTATTTCATTGTGATCAATTTCTTCACAAAGTTGATTTTCAATCGAAATAATAGCGAGATCTATTTTATAAATTTTAGCCATGAAAAACTTATTTCCCCTTGTCTGGTATACTTACTTTATATTGCTTTTGAAAGCTATACTTTGGGGACATTCCCATTATTTGGTCATTTTCCAACTCTATATATAGCTCGCTTCATTTATGTCCATGCAAACTGCTTATAGTTTATAGGAGTATACTCTTTTTGAAAGTTCTGAATATGAATCGGAATATATCTACCTCAAATCTTTCAGGAAAAAAGCCATTCGTAAAAAAAAATTAAAAAAGTTTTTTCCTACAATAATTCCTGAAATATGTAGCCTTTTGAAACAAACCTATGTACAGAAATAAAATACATACAATTGCCTTATTTGCGTGTTTTTACAATATTTTTGCTCAAACTTTTTAGGAAGTAATCAAATTTTTCAGTTTTTCAGTCTTGGTAGATGGTATAGAAATAATGAGTTAATCACCGTATAGTCCAGAGCTAGGTACCTAATGACTGCTACTTCTTATTTTTGGGAGTAAAGAATAAATTCCGGGGTTTAGGTTTTACATCAGCTGAAGAAGCGGTTGATATCTCTAAAAAATTACAAAAAATACACTACGTCCCGAAAATTGGAGAAACTATTGTCAAGAGTGGTATTTTGCGGCCTCTATAACATTCCAAGTATATTTTCCTAAGAACATGTTAAGCCGTTTTAGCGTAAGAGCAAAAAATTACATATAAAATTTCTACTTTAACACCTTGTAGCTTTTTAACTATTTAGTTTTTATGTAAGCAAGTTAGCTTAAATTGGCTTATTCTCGATCCCATAATCCTACTATATTAAAGGTCAAATGTCTGTCTGTCCGTGCTGTGATCTCGGGATGGAGAAAACCAAAACCTTATCGGACTCAGATAAAAGCTAGGGACACTTAGAGAAAAAAAATGACACAAAAATCATGGTACCTACTTTTGTGGTTCCAGAGATACAAAATTCGATTGAAAAAGATTACAAATTATGGTCTACTATATTAAAGTGCCAGTGTCTTTCTGTATGTCTATCAAATTACCGTTGTTTCTCAACACATTTTTCGATCAATAAGCAATCAATTATGAATGTCTATGTAGACTAAGTGGTACGAAATATACAATAATTTGTAAACAGCTAGTAGGTAAAATACAAAACAATACAATTCAATTTTTTTTTAAGTTTGGAAATTATATTTTATTTCCCTAATTTTGCATGAGAAGATGTCAATATCACTATGTACACTATTCACAACGTGGCTAATAGTATAAAATGAAGAATTTTTCAGAACATTTGTGCCACGTACAGATATGTGAAATATGTCAGAATTTCTAGAGGATACTCTCGGAATGCAGATATAATTTTTTCTCAACAATTCAGGAAAATCAATTAAACCGTTAACAATTTTTAAACCTAACATATAACAATGGTATTCACACCTTTTGATGAGGCTTAAAAAGTGATATCTTTGAGAAGAAGATTTTGGTGTGGTACTCCGATTGGCGGATAAACCCATCCTCCTTTAAACACAGTAATTTTAGAAACTACCTTTGAACTGCTTTAATTCGATCCGTGTGTAGTTGGTAAAACGGACTCCAGACGATAGACGCATACTTAAGCTTTGATCTTATAAGAGAGTAATATAACGTTTTTAATGTGGCTACATCTTTGAAATCCCTGGTAAAGCGAGTTATAAAACCATACATACGATACAATGTTTTAATCATTTTATCAATGTGACATATAAAGGTCAATCAGGGATTAAAAATTACCCCAAGATCTGAAAAAGTATCCGGTCGCTGAAGTGAGACATTATCTATTAAATAATTATATTTTATATAGTCGGTTTTTAAAGTAAAAAAAATAACTACATTTAATTGGGTTAATTTTAAGTTTTTTTAATATTATTATTATTACACAATTCAACTACTAGATTTAAGTTCATGTCAAGTTGTTCACAGTCGCCAATACTTGTCATACGCTTGTATAATTTTAAATCATCTGCATACAGTAGAAACTGCTCTTTAATTACACTCGAGATATCATTGATGAAAATATTAAATAGTAACGAGCCCAGAATGGAACCCTGAGGAACTCCAGATGTTGTTGCAAATTTGATAGACTTAAACCCATTAAGCTGTAAAAACTGAGTACGATTTACTAAATAGCACTGAAAAAGATTTATCAAAGGGGGGGACAACCCAAACCCTGTAAGTTTTTCAAGAAGAATACCATGATCAAGTCTGTCAAATGCCTTTGAGATATCTGTGTAGATGACATCTGTCTGGGCGCGCTCATCAATAGATTCAGCAATGTATTGTGTGACGGTAACCAGGTTGGTGACTGTTGAGCAACCCATGTTGATTAATAGCATTTTACTAACATAATGATATAAGATTTTCTCCAATAAAATTTTAAATGTTTTGGAGAAATTGCATATTATGAATATTGGTTTGTAATTGGTTATATCTCTTTTATCCCCCTTTTTAAAAACTAGACATACTTTTGAGGTCTTACAAATATCTGGAACTGTTGATGCCCTGAGGCATATATTTATAAGGGTGGCTAATGGAGGGGCAAGTTAAAAGGCACAATCCTTTAAAATAAAAGCTGGAATATGGTCTGGACCAGTTGTCTTTTTAGGTTTAGTAGACTTTAGAGCTTCATATACCTCTTTATCGGTAAAACTATTGACATTAAGGAACGGAACATTGAGTCGTGAATTTGAACGGGCTAGAGGTAATTATTACTTTTTGAAGAAGTCTGGAGTTTTTAGTGAATTGTTGTCATAAGACATTATTTGAGGGGATTTGGATTGTGATTTCATACTATTTATAAATGCCCAAAATTTACTTGGATTACTAGATATCTCTTGTTCTTGTAATATATGCTTTGTAAGAAATTTCTATTTCTAATTTTAAAGCAGCTCTTAAGCGTTTATAGTCTTCGAAGGCTTCTAAATCATTTTATCGTTTGTATTGTTTCCTCATATTAGTTTTGACGTGTAACTGATTGAATATTTTTCTATTAAACCACGCTGGATATCTGTTTTGATGCTTGCAGGAATATTTGGGACAACATATTTCAAGAATATTATATAATTTTCCATAAAAGTATGTACAAGCGTCTCCTGCATTATTAAAAGCTTCTAAAAATGTCCAGTCAATATTGGAAATTAAATTATGCATTAGTGAAAAATTAACTTTTTTGAAATTATAACAGTTTTCAAAGGACGATTCCAGGTTGTATTTACGGTTAGTTATTACTTCCAAGTAACAAGTGATATCCAGAGCAGGATGATGTTTATCTTCCACTAGAAATGGATTAAGCGATTTTTTTACTAGACATTTATCATTAAAGAAGACTAGATTTAATAGCCTATTATTATCATTAAAGATAAAGTTAGACTGATATAAATTAAAAAGTTAACAGTACATCTGTTTGTTATACCCTGTATAAACTTTACTGTTAAAAACTAAGCTGCATTACAAAACAGTATGGTTTTAAAGATTGATACAACTACATAAAATAAAGTACAAAAATAGAGACAACTCGCTGTTTTTTTTTTTGGCAGATTATTTGCATATATTTACCCACCAGAGTTCTTTCTTTCTCTCGATGTTTAATATGTGCAAATGGCCGAGTATTGTAGTATTTTTATAAACATGAACATAACGTGACGAAAGGCCATTATGGTTGGCAAAAGCCCTTGCCAGTGCATAGTTTTTTTTTCGTGAGGCAGGCTCATGACCATATTTCATTCTAAATTTAAAGAAACAACGCCGCTATTGGAATTTTATCAAGCCACCAAGGCGAATACCATCAGTGGAAAAATGTCGACTTTTCTGGGTTGGTACGTGAAATAATGGCGATACAAACTAACATTAATATCGCTGCGGGGAAATAAAATTCTTGAAAAATCTATTTAAGAACTTCAACTTACTTTATTTACATCAGATTTCCTTTGGTGCGACATTTAGATATTTGAACATTCTTAAATAGAAACGAACAGACGAACGAAAGAGAACAATTTTTTGGAGTGAGAAAAAATATAGACATTTAAATAAGAAGTAGTCAATCTACAAAAAGAGTTAAAAATCAGTAATGAAGCGAGATTAAAATAGCAGAAGATGCCAAAATAGTAGTTTGTGCAACAAGAATGGAGATGGACAATCCACTTGAGTTTTACAGTATATTTTTTCTTTGACCCACTAACGAAAATCTACAAATACTAAAAATTATTTTAGGTCATTAAGATAAATAACTAAATTCAAAATAATTTATGATTCTTACTATTTTATAAAATAAAATAAACATAAAAAAAATTAATTTAATTAATACCCAGCCCAGACTCAAACCAGAGATTTTCACCTATAAGGCAAACGCTCTGTCCTCATCACTACCGCCACTTTTAGGATTTTGGATTCAATACGCGTAATTAAATTAGTTCCATATAGTTTGAATAAAATTTATTTATTTTTTCAAATGTGGAACATATAAAAATGAAAATGCTATTATTTATCGATGCTACACAAAAATAACTCATTTTATTGTATATTTAATCTTAATAACTAAGAAAAAGAAGAATAAGGCAAGAAAAAGAAGAGGAATAAGAAGAAAAAGAAAAAACAATTTTATAAATTTTAATATCATAGATGGCAGAGGATTTTGAAATTTGGTATGTCTACATGGTGATTCTAAAAAACTTTTTTCAATAACTTTTGGCCAAATTTGCAATATAAAAGGCACTTTACTCTAAAAAAAAATTGAATTTTGAGAATTTGTAACGTGATATCTAGTTATTCTATCTACTTGTTTAATGTATTCGAGCTCAATTGATAGAGCGTGGGTTAGGTTATTAAATAACTCGAATAACTTTGAAAAAGAAGTAGGGCACCGCTATATTTAAATCTTACTACACTTGACTCTAGTTTAATGATAAAAATATAGAAAATCACTAACCACTAACAAATAATATTTAAACCATGCTTTAGATAAGGTAGCTATCAAATTCTAATTCACATAAGTTTTACTAAATTCAAATTTAAGATTGTTTATTAAATAAGCACCTATCTTTTGGTAGGTAAGGTAATATACGAAATGTGAAACTATATACTTTATCATGGTATTTCTTCAGGCAACTTCCACAAGGGATTCGGGATCTTTATTCGTAATTCTGCATAATTCTGCACTGTGGATGATCTTCAGTATTTGAACATAAACTGTCTAGAGATGGAACCAAAACCTTTTAGTGATTAAACAAAAAAAAAACCTCTAGAAATGAATCCAAAAAACGTCTAGAGATAATTCCAAATCACAACTAGAGATGAATCAAAAACCGTCTAGATATAGCAATGCTAAAAAAGGATTAAAATGTTAAGATAGGAAACAGAAAATTTGAACAGGATCCAGATAAAATGCTTTAATTATTAAATGAACAATTTAAAACTATTAAATGAATAATTTCACATAGACTAAAATTAACATGAAAAGGAAAAATCTTATTTAATATACTCAAACAAAGCAAAATAATATATAATTTTATATAAAACCAACATGTGTTATTCGTTGTTGATATTGAGGTTATGTTTAAAATTTGACAATTTATTTAAGAAATCCTTGCACAAAATATATATTTTCAACAATATATCATTATTAAAGCTTACCTTATAAAATCAGACGGATTTTAAAAATATTAAAAATCATCTAATACTTTGATGACCGAGGTAAATTAAAATAATTGTGATCTATTTGATATCTTCAAATGAAATAAAATATGAACTTTTGACACAAGGCATAAACGACATATGACATTTGAGTAAGAGGTGATTGTGTCGAAATAACGGTTCCAACCGTTACAATTTATCAAGACGTCTTTAATTTCCCAAAACTAACATTATGTTGAAAATTAGTTTTTAACCAAGCGTGGCTGAATCCCAAAAAATTAAATTTAAATTGAGAATGTTGTCGTCTCACCTATCCATGTACAAACTGCATAAGTGAAAGTAAAAAATATGAGTTATTATTTATTTTACTAAAAATAAATGTAAAAAAAATAGAATTTAACAAAATTTTTATCATTTCAAAGGTTCGTTTTTCTAAATGCTATTTTTTTCTTTATAACATTATCTGATCTAATAAGTTTCATTATCAGACAAAAAAATCTTAACGAATACGGTGTTTGTAATAAATGTAGTTTCAAACGAACATAATTTTCTGTGTACATTCAATAAAAATCAAATTTTACATTATTCATTACACAAACATAGTCCAAAGCGTTGTCGATATTTTAACTTTAATGAAAAATCAACAGTTTTTCCTCTTTTGTGACCTATTTTGAAGCGACTTCAAATAAATATTTCAACATTATTTACATTCTTTCAAATAAATCTCTCGTTATCCTTTAATGAGTTCCATCGCACCTACCGCATTATAGAGCTTTGTAGGCAGTAGCGTACCCGTCATTTTTCGCTTTAGGCACGAGTTTAGTCATTACCCCTAGAAATAGATTTTCTTATAAAGACTATATTATTTATGTTAACAGCATTATAAAAATAATATAAAATCAGGATTTAGATAAACTGTTTTTTATATCCCTTTGCGGTTTAATTTCTTAATCTGCGTTTCTGTATATGTACAAAGCAATGTTCTGACTCCTTTGCTTCAAATACTTTTTCATTTTTTTCTCTCAAGAAGTAAATATTTTTTAATTCAGTTCTCCTAGTTTTCCTAAAATCAAATTGTATATCTTTCGAGGTTCCTTCTATCTCTTATCTTATAGTTTATTTGAAAATAAAAGATAGCAACATTTTTAGGATCCAGGAGATAAACCCCAATATAACATAAATCAGTGACGGAGAATATCCAAAATAAAATATTAGGTTTTCTTCCTAAAATTTTTCAAAATTCCTATTTATTTCAATTCTTGTCTTTAATTTTCTAGTCATTTTAATTAACAAAAATAAGGTACGTATGCAATCTCTACAGGTAGAAAATATTTGCAATTCAAGATCAATTTAAGTAGCCCTAAACTTTCTTAAAAAATATTAAACTTTCTAATCGGCAGAAAGTGTTATGCAGATTGTAAATTATTTTACTTAAGATTTACATTTGTGTTTGTATAGGCGATAAAAAGCGATATTTATCAAATGAATTTGTGCAATAAATATGGCATAAACCTCTAATTATATACTACTGTAAAATTAAAGTGCAATTTAACCGTGCATATGAAAACTTTAGTGTTAAATGTACATTGCGCTCTTGTACATGAACATTTCAATACTGTTCAGAGTTTCTAAGTGTTCAAAGATGACCGGAGTTGGAGAAGCAACCATTTATAGACTGCATTTATAAAAGGTTTGTCTACTGGATTAAAATTTCCAAATGGTAAAGGTCGCCCTTTAATTATTACTCATGTTGGAGGAGATAAAGAATTTGTTGATAGAGGCTTGTTAGAATTTGTTTCAAATTCTACGAAAGACTACAATTAAGAAATGACTGCTGATGTTGTTGAGGAATAGTTCAATCAAATGATACATTTATTACCTACCAATTCTGTTATTGATATGGACAATGCCAGTTACCATTCAAGATTTAAGGAACCGTTACCTAACACTAAATGGAAAAGTAAGAACTCTCCGATTGGCTAATAACCAAAGAAATAGTGGTAGAACAAGGATTAGTCAAAAAACAGCTGTTGCAGTTATGTAAACAACCGCTTGCAAAATTTAAAACATATAGTGTATATGAAATAGCAAAAGAACATAAAGTTAAAGTATTGCGGTTATCACTGTGAACTTAACTCATATAAATTAATCTGAGCTCAAATAAAGGAATATGTCGCGAGAAACAATACAACAATTAAACTTCAAGATGTTAGTCAACTATTATGTGACTCCATATCAATTTTACCAGAGAATTGGCAGAACGCTATAAGACATGTCATCTTCTTTTCTACTTTATACAAGTTCGATTGTCGTGAGGGCAAGGGTAAATTGGATAAAAAGAAAATAAGTATTTAGCAACAGTATTAGATAGATTACAGTAAAGACAATTTACTACCTATATCCATACCAGGCAGCAACAAATCTAATTTTTTCCTTTTTACAAGTTCAAAGAATTCAAATAGCAAAATTCAAATTATTCTATAAACTTTTAAAACATATAAATTTTTGTTAGAAATCCCTATATAAACCCAGTCCGTACGCCGCAGTCCACTCGTAACAGTCACTAAAAAAAGGGCGTTTACGACAAATATGCCAATTAATTTTGATGGAAATCCAATATTTTCTTTTCCAGAACCCGATGGCTTAGCAGTACTAATGAGGAACACCTTATTAAACATGTGTTTCTCCGAGGTCACAACTACCAGCCTCAAAATTAGTTTTAACTACTTTTAAGTGAACTAATTTGAGGGGACTGTCACTCATTCTTTGTCTGAAAAACATTTTCTAAAACCGATGTGGGTGAGAATAGAGATACATGTGTTTGAACGTCAAAATCACTTAGATCTTAATGTGTAACAGGGAAAATCCTAATTCTACTAATACAATTGTTTGATTACTTCATTAGACGGTTCTGTAATTATTAAAGAGATAGTGTGCAATTAAGTTTGGTGTGTTTTATTGCATGGAATCGCTTATCGTCCAGGTTTAATCAAGGTGCTAAATTCAGAATGCACTTTGCAGTTGCCATCCGCTGTTACCATGATTAGAATTTATCTTACCTCAAACATGTAGAATGGATTAAAGAAAATTTGCTGTAGACGGCGCATATTAGTGTTGTTTGTTTGGGTGAATATTTTATGGTTTCATTTTCTGTACTTGGTATTCATATAAAAGTTGTCTATTTAGTGTGGATATTTTAATTTTTCTACGATCACTATCCAAAGTAGGTTCTGCGCTTCAAAATACAATCGCGATGTTGACGTTTTTTGAGAACTGACATTAAGTGACAGCTTTGTTGTTCGCCTAGTTTAAACTAGGTAAAATATAATATTTCTTTTTAATACATGATTTTCAAGTTATTTGTTTGTAGATTGATGTTTTTGGTTTTATTATCCAAGTTAACATTGACTTTAAACATCAACTCCCTTTTTATGATTAATGTAGTTATGGACATTATATACTACTTACGACAAATTTACAGTTTTTATATCTATTTCTTAAGGTAATGTGATCATAGAAAAAATCTTGTGTCCATTTTGAGAGAAATGCGTTGTCGCTTTCGTCAGATTGCCACGCTCCGCTACGCGCCGCGCGGGCAACTTTCTGTCTCAAGCCGCAAAGTATCACTTTTCTCTCTTAATATACAAATAGCTATTGTATTACAGAAGCGCAAACAAAGTTCAAAAACGGTTATGGAGATTTGAAAATAACAATATACTCGAATGTACTTTAAAAATAATTTTGGATAAAAAAATACGGGTGGCACTCGGGGACTGCCGCGGTAAAGCTATTGCATAGCATTTTTTATCAACTTATGCAATTATAATTATTTATTTTATGCAGAATTTTTTTTTCTTTGATATTAATTAAAGTTTTTTCTTTGATGTTAATTCAAGTTACACTTTTTGAGCGTGGTGACTGATAAGAAAACAAATTCTTTTTTTATTGAATAAATGAGAAGTTAATATTGTTTAAAATATTTTTATTATTTTACAATAAATGTAGGTTATTCAGGATTTTTTATCATTGAAACTATAGGTTTATGGTAACTGAAATAAGAAACATATGTTTAATATCTGGAAAATACCAAGTCAATGGTGGTCCCATATTTTGTTGTGGATTCTTGTGGATCATTATTCATTTTCAATTTCAATTTTGCCGAAATTGTGTCTAAAAGAGAAAGAATCAGTTATGAGCAGTTAGCAGCTAGTCTACACGCATACGTCTAGTCGCACGCACACAAACACCGTGCCGAAGTCTGCCGAACTGAAACGACATTAGATGATGCACGGCTTTCAACGCCGCACCGCTGTGCCAGTCGGAGTGGGGGGTGTTAGGTTTATTTTCGTTACGGAATTTCTTTTTCGATTTTTCGATTTTTCGATTTTTCGATTTTTCGATTTTTCGATTTTTCGATTTTTCGATTTTTCGATTTTTCGATTTTTCGATTTTTCGATTTTTCGATTTTTCGATTTTTCGATTTTTCGATTTTTCGATTTTTCTATTTTTCGATTTTTCGATTTTTCGATTTTCCGATTTTTCGATTTTTCGATTTTTCGATTTTTCGATTTTTCGATTTTTCGATTTTTCGATTTTTCGATTTTTCGATTTTTCGATTTTTCGATTTTTCGATTTTTCGATTTTTCGATTTTTCGATTTTTCGATTTTTCGATTTTTCGATTTTTCGATTTTTCGATTTTTCGATTTTTCGATTTTTCGATTTTTCGATTTTTCGATTTTTCGATTTTTCGATTTTTCGATTTTTCGATTTTTCGATTTTTCGATTTTTCGATTTTTCGATTTTTCGATTTTTCGATTTTTCGATTTTTCGATTTTTCGATTTTTCGATTTTTCGATTTTTCGATTTTTCGATTTTTCGATTTTTCGATTTTTCGATTTTTCGATTTTTCGATTTTTCGATTTTTCGATTTTTCGATTTTTCGATTTTCGATTTTTCGATTTTTCGATTTTTCGATTTTTCGATTTTTCGATTTTTCGATTTTTCGATTTTTCGATTTTTCGATTTTTCGATTTTTCGATTTTTCGATTTTTCGATTTTTCGATTTTTCGATTTTTCGATTTTTCGATTTTTCGATTTTTCGATTTTTCGATTTTTCGATTTTTCGATTTTTCGATTTTTCGATTTTTCGATTTTTCGATTTTTCGATTTTTCGATTTTTCGATTTTTCGATTTTTCGATTTTTCGATTTTTCGATTTTTCGATTTTTCGATTTTTCGATTTTTCGATTTTTCGATTTTTCGATTTTTCGATTTTTCGATTTTTCGATTTTTCGATTTTTCGATTTTTCGATTTTTCGATTTTTCGATTTTTCGATTTTTCGATTTTTCGATTTTTCGATTTTTCGATTTTTCGATTTTTCGATTTTTCGATTTTTCGATTTTTCGATTTTTCGATTTTTCGATTTTTCGATTTTTCGATTTTTCGATTTTTCGATTTTTCGATTTTTCGATTTTTCGATTTTTCGATTTTTCGATTTTTCGATTTTTCGATTTTTCGATTTTTCGATTTTTCGATTTTTCGATTTTTCGATTTTTCGATTTTTCGATTTTTCGATTTTTCGATTTTTCGATTTTTCGATTTTTCGATTTTTCGATTTTTCGATTTTTCGATTTTTCGATTTTTCGATTTTTCGATTTTTCGATTTTTCGATTTTTCGATTTTTCGATTTTTCGATTTTTCGATTTTTCGATTTTTCGATTTTTCGATTTTTCGATTTTTCGATTTTTCGATTTTTCGATTTTTCGATTTTTCGATTTTTCGATTTTTCGATTTTTCGATTTTTCGATTTTTCGATTTTTCGATTTTTCGATTTTTCGATTTTTCGATTTTCGATTTTTCGATTTTTCGATTTTTCGATTTTTCGATTTTTCGATTTTTCGATTTTTCGATTTTTCGATTTTTCGATTTTTCGATTTTTCGATTTTTCGATTTTTCGATTTTTCGATTTTTCGATTTTTCGATTTTTCGATTTTTCGATTTTTCGATTTTTCGATTTTTCGATTTTTCGATTTTTCGATTTTTCGATTTTTCGATTTTTCGATTTTTCGATTTTTCGATTTTTCGATTTTTCGATTTTTCGATTTTTCGATTTTTCGATTTTTCGATTTTTCGATTTTTCGATTTTTCGATTTTTCGATTTTTCGATTTTTCGATTTTTCGATTTTTCGATTTTTCGATTTTTCGATTTTTCGATTTTTCGATTTTTCGATTTTTCGATTTTTCGATTTTTCGATTTTTCGATTTTTCGATTTTTCGATTTTTCGATTTTTCGATTTTTCGATTTTTCGATTTTTCGATTTTTCGATTTTTCGATTTTTCGATTTTTCGATTTTTCGATTTTTCGATTTTTCGATTTTTCGATTTTTCGATTTTTCGATTTTTCGATTTTTCGATTTTTCGATTTTTCGATTTTTCGATTTTTCGATTTTTCGATTTTTCGATTTTTCGATTTTTCGATTTTTCGATTTTTCGATTTTTCGATTTTTCGATTTTTCGATTTTTCGATTTTTCGATTTTTCGATTTTTCGATTTTTCGATTTTTCGATTTTTCGATTTTTCGATTTTTCGATTTTTCGATTTTTCGATTTTTCGATTTTTCGATTTTTCGATTTTTCGATTTTTCGATTTTTCGATTTTTCGATTTTTCTATTTTTCGATTTTTCGATTTTTCGATTTTTCGATTTTTCGATTTTTCGATTTTTCGATTTTTCGATTTTTCGATTTTTCGATTTTTCGATTTTTCGATTTTTCGATTTTTCGATTTTTCGATTTTTCGATTTTTCGATTTTTCGATTTTTCGATTTTTCGATTTTTCGATTTTTCGATTTTTCGATTTTTCGATTTTTCGATTTTTCGATTTTTCGATTTTTCGATTTTTCGATTTTTCGATTTTTCGATTTTTCGATTTTTCGATTTTTCGATTTTTCGATTTTTCGATTTTTCGATTTTTCGATTTTTCGATTTTTCGATTTTTCGATTTTTCGATTTTTCGATTTTTCGATTTTTAGATTTTTCGATTTTTCGATTTTCTTTTATTGAATAAATGAGAAGTTAATATTGTTTAACGCCGCACCGCTGTGCCGGTCGGAGTGGGAGGTTTTTTTTTTCGTTACGGTATTACGGAATTTCTTCATTCGGTCTCCGCGCTCAAAGCCCGCGATAAAAGCTATGCAATAGCTTAAAAACATTGTTTTTATTGAAATCTATTTTATTTTAGTTTTAAAATGATATGTAATATTCTACTGTGTACTCAATCCCAGAATTGTTTTTTTTATTTGTAAAATAAGGCTCTAAATAAGACTATCATAATTAAAGTAAATTATCAATGATTTCAACATTATTTAAACTATGAACATATAAGATACAGAGGAAGCGAATAATGATAATGGAAATGTTTTAATTTATGTTAACTATTTTTGAACCTAATGTCATAATAAATATGAGTAAATTTAATTGACAGCTATTAGCAAACTAGAACAAATTCAAAGAATAACATGTCTCAGCATAACAGGATGCATGAAAACCACACCAACCAGAGCCATGAATCATTCTGAGACTCATTTCCACTAATATTTACATCAACGAGGTTGCTCTAATAACAACGACACTACTCTGCAAGGTTAAAATAGAACCTAATGTAGAATCTGGTAAAGTGAGACGTCGCTCTTGGTAGGAGGCGCTCAAAACGCTTCCACCACTTTAAGCGAACATGAACTCCATCTTCCATAAGCCATATAAAGTCATAACAGAACAATAGAAGAGCCGGAAGTGGCAGGTACGATTCATATTTACATCGACGGATATAAAAGGAAACAAGGTTCTGAGGTTTATATCCAGTGCCACTAACTTAGTTAAAAAAAAAAAAAAAAAGTGAAATATACTCTAGATTCTTAAAAGTAAACATAAAACGGGATGTGAGCAATATAACCAGTGTAGTTCAAACTGAACTCACGGGGCGTGTCATAAAAGCAAAAGAATTAAACAGGAAAAATATCACTGAAAGGAACATGCTCATCTATACAGATAGCAGACAAGCACTACTCATCCTGAACCACAAATTTACTCAGGGTTAGTGATCACCTTAAGATGGATCAAAGGTTATGCCACATCGAAATTCACTACCCAAGAAGGCTGCAAACCCATACTTTTTGGACCTAGCCCTTCTTTTGTGACAAACCTAATTAAAGAACATTCCCTTGTAAAATTTAAGTAAAGATGGGATGAAACAAGAAATTGCAGAGTTTCTAGGGAGCTGTTAAGATATTCTGACAAAAAATACAAATAATATAACTAGATAGAATCTGCGTTCAATCACTGGCATTCTGACTGGTAATTGCCAAGTATAGAAGCATCTCCATAGCATGGAGACTTCTAGAAATATCTAATCTATATTGTTATTTATGTTATTTGTATTATGTATTCCATGTAATTAGGCTTGAAGCCTGTTTGGGATAAATAAATAAATAAATTACCAAATGGACTTTATATTAGCTTTAGTTTCAGGTATTAATGTATAATCTATGGGGTGGGATTTCAAAAATGCCAAGGGAAGACCTGAATACTATCGCCAAATATTATTAATTTTACTACGTCTTTATCTTTATGTTGGTGTTTTTGTGCAGTTTTTAATAATGCAAGCATTTTCTTTAAGTGAGAGAGGCATTTCATTATTGGTAATTCATGGCTATACATTCAGTTTTCAAAAAATGTTTGCCAATAAAATAGTAAAACGATGGCAATGCAGCAAGCGAAAACCAAAGGATCTGACGATACAATAGTGCAATCAGTTTTGTATCACAATCATGAGTTATCCGATGAAGTTCTTAACAGAAATCTCGTGAGTAATTCAGTTAACCGTAAAGCTGTGGAGGAAATTTGTGAAAAACCCTTAAAACTCAATAGAAACGAAAATAAAAATACTGCAGTCGAGGCGTTAACCTCAAAGGACATTGTAAGATTGAGGAAAAATATATACAATGCTAGATCTTCTCTTCTTTTTAAAAATCCTAAAAATATTTCCGAATTTCATATGGCAATTGAGTCGTCTCCTATTTTAACCAATCAGAAAGAAAACTGCTTACTTAAAAATGACAAAGAAAATAATATTGTCATATTTTCGTGTTTATTAAACCTTAAATTTCTGTCATCTGTTTCTTGTTGGTATGTTGATGGTACATTTGAATATTGTCCCCGTTTTTTTAATCAGTTGTTTACAATTCATTGTCTTAAAAATGATCATTACATTCCATTGGTTTTTTGTCTCCTTCCTAATAAAACAATCTTCTTTTTAAGTATATACAGTGGCAGCTTGTGATAATTTAAAATGGGTGTTCACTTTTTCCAATAATTTTATAATATGTAAGTTCGGATCAAACCTTTGTACAAGAGTTAATATCGCTGTTTTTTTTATTATTTGAGTTTGTATTAAGTGTAGTTATTATTATCAACATCATACTGTTTTCAAGCACTACAACTATTAATAAATGGTTATGTAGAAAGCTTGACATTGATTTTTGTGTAAAAAAATTTATACGAAACTTTACCTACCATTTTTTAGTTTTTATTGTAAGTTTAATCGTTTTCACAATTTGTCACAGATGTCAAATAAAAAATATATTTTTAAATACCTTTTATTGGCAAATAAAATAAGGACTAAAATATTTTAAATGTTTATTTTATAAGATCAGTCCCATTACAATACATAATATTACACAGACACAAATTAGAATAAAGATATATAATGCCTGGCATTTTAAATGATACTCTTCGCAGTTTTTTAACAGACCCCCTTAACCCCCATCTTCAGGTAGATTGTTTTCATCTCCTTATAGACCTTGATTTTTACTAAAAATTTCATGTTGATATCGCTTTTCAATCTCCCTTAAATCCCCCATATTTAATCAGATTTTTTTTTTAATGAAAGGGCTTCTTCTCCTTTTAGAGATTGTTGTTTGCTAAAAATTTCAAGCTTTTCAGTTAGGATGTTTTTTTTATATTTTAACCCCCTTCACTCCCCAATATATTCATATTTTTTTCAGTTTTCTTTATCTTCTTATAAAGCTTCATTTTTACTAAAAATTTCATATTGATATTGCTTTTCGTTTTTAATTTAGGATTTTTTTTTAATTTCAACCCATCTTAACCCCTATTTTTAATCAGATTGGTTAAAATCAATAGGCTATGTCCCCTTATAGAGCTTGAATTTTGCTTAAAATTTTCAAGTTCATATCATTTCTCGTTTTTGACTTATCGTGCAGACAAAAAACGTGACATCGGACAGAGAGACAAAGTAAACCTATAATACTCTTCACACAATACTGTATGAAGAGTAGAAAAAAAAATATACAAGGTAAAATAAACAACTCAAAAAATTCATCAATAATCAACTTTTTAACCTTTTTTTTTTCTTTTCACAAAAAGTTTAGGTTATATACAGCACAGCAGCTCTACCGTCAGTGGCATAAAGGTGTGAGTAAAGATTTGTTGTCTTGAAATTTAATTATTTTAAATTGCCTTTAGATACACTTAAATAAAATACAAAAAAGAATATTTAAACCATAAATAGACGCCACTGAGTTTTTAAAATCTAAAGGTAAATTTAGAAACCATAGTAAATAAAATTTAAATAATTAAACCATAAATACATCTGCAAATAGACACTTGTAGAGATGTTCATAATATTCTGTGAAATAAAAGTCATACATAATTTAAATTGAATTTAATAGAAAAATAAATGAAAGTGGTATATTAACATTATTTTCTCAATTTGTTTGATGAGCATTAAATTATACAAGCGTTCTTTGCTCAAAAGAGAAATATTGATATATTAACAATATTTACCCAATTCATTTGATGAATCAAACTCCAAAAGTAATAAAATTGGAAGTATTTTCTCAATCCACTTATCAACATTTAAATTTATAAACGGTAGAAACAATATAATTGAAAATACTCAATTCATTCATAAACAGTTAAATTTATAGTCAATAGAAATGATGTAATTGAGAATATCCTCTTAATTCATTCGCCAATAGTTGGAGAAATATATGAATAATAAAATAAGAAGGTTTATTTATACCTATCCGAGACGTCTTGTTAAAATTAAGGTATATTGTTTTGAGTACTTAAAATAATATTTACAAACTGGTTGTAAATAAAAGAAACAAAAATTATTCTTAAAACTAAATCATACAGAAAATAAAGAAACACCTGTTTCGAAATATAAGTATAAGTGTCTAAATAGACATTGCGAACATATTGTTAAAATTAAAGAAAAAATAATAAATACCAAAATATAATCCTAGGTCTTACAGCGGCACTAGAAAGAGCCCTCTGTTAGGCTACACACTGCACACCGAAGCTCATCATGTTACAGAACTGCTTGGGGTACGGGAGCATCGTAAGAACGTTTGAAATAAAAAGGAAATCTCTGCTTCGCGAGGAAAATAAAACGGACCAGCATATTGGCAAGACAGAATTCCATTCTGTATCTTTCTGAGAATAACCACCCACGGTTGATGTGGTTCTCTTGTTCATCCACGGGAAGAACCCTATGTATATTAAAATATGAGTGTTTTGACAGACAAAAAATGCAGGAGCAGCAAAGGAAATGACTTACCTTTTTTGAGGATTTTCTCTGCTACCGGGATCCAGCAAGACGTGAAAGAAAGTATCTCTCGGCGTCTCACTTGCCTCAGATTTTGGCCAAAAACCAGGTTCATCCAAAATAAAAGTAACATAAACATTGGCACAGGGGCCCTTAAACAAAACAAAAAGCTTAGAAACTAATTATTACTAAACACTATTAAACACAATGCGGAGCTAAATCGTTGGGCCATCTTCTTCCAAAAATAAAATCGGAAAGGGCCGAAAAAACAAGTTATTTTTTTTTAAGGTTCGATCATAGAACTGACAAATTTCTAACGAAAAATGTTGCCAACCTATTAAGACCAAAAAGAACTAGTGTTCAGCCAGTTTCTCGTGTCTAATATTTATGGTCAAATATAATTAAAGAAAAATAATTATTATGCAAAATAAAAGAAATGGAATGATAAAATATTTAAATATAACCCTTACTCTATTCCTATGGCTATTTACAAAATTATGCTGTGCCTGTATACAGATCAAACGTACGTAGCTATTGGTGAATTGTACTAGACTGGCAACACTGGTTTGGCAACCTTGTTTGTGAGCGGCGCGCCAATTAATGTGTTCTTTGACAGTTTGAAGGATCTGTTGGCGAGTGGTCTTCTCTTTTTAGCTATATGCATGCGGCATATCGTCTCACTCGTGTTAGGTTCACTCATCATAATGCGCCATAGACACAGTATACTCAGGTATACTGTGTCACAGAGAAGCGATCAGCCAGAACACAAAAAAATATAGATTAACACGTATGAAAATAAAAATATTAAAATTAAATTTATATTTTTATGTTATTTATGTAATATTAAAATAATGTGTTTTTATGAAATTTAACTGGGTGTTCACTGCACAAATAAACCAATGAAGAAACTGCCTCTGGGTATATAATAGAGGAGTGTGTCAAACTTAACCACCTTGTTTCGCCAAAAATGATAAAAGCAGATTTTGAGATTGCTATTCATAAACGCATCTACAAGGCGTTCCCAGAAGCAAGTCGACGAGGTTGTTTCTTTCACTTAGGACAGTTATGGTACCGAAAAATTCGGGAATTAGGCTTAGCTACAGAGTACCAAAAAAGGGGGAGAGTGAAACGGAAATATCAAAGTTTTTAACCATTGTTTTTGGATTACCATTTCTTCATCATGAAGATGAAGGCGACATTTTCGCAACTTATTAAACACAAATTAAGCCTATCAAAGAAAAAATTACGCAGTTTTGTGATTATCTCGTTGACAATTATATTGCAGATAACTCATCTTTTCCACCATTTATATGGGTACAGCATTCTTCTTTTTTGCAGAGAACCACCAATTGTTGTGAGTCTTTAATGCTTCCATTTACGCAGCTCATCTTAATGTGAATGTTTTTATAAATGTGATAACTCAATTGCAAATTGACACATATATAAAAATTATTAGTGTTCTAATCCCAAAAAAACTTGACACTCGAAGTTTAAGGAGAAGAAGATTTCTCGAAGACTTCCTGAGTAATTTAAATCAACATAAAATCAGTAAATTAGACTATTATAAAAGTAATTTCGTATAAATTTAGAGCTAAGCTTTAATTATATTTTACAGTTTTAATAAATATTTAAATATGTATGTTGTTAAATTATTGTCCATTAGACAATTTACAAAATACCTAGATTCATTAATAATATAACAGAAGTTACTAAAAAGAATCAATATTCTTAAAACCTTACTAGCTAAAAAATATTTTCTGAAAATGTTATTGACTGAATATAAAGAGAACGTTTGTAGAATTTTTAATAAACAACGCAAAAGGTGGCAACAATGGCTCAATTTTACAACTAAATTTGCTTAGCCTTACGATAAGTGACCCTTACCTTATGGGGATGCAATTTCGTTGTGACCTTTTTCGAATCAGGTAGGAAACCCTTTTTTGGGATGCAGTTTCGTAAGAGCCCATGCATCATACTATTATTTTTTTTTTTTTAATTCTAAATTATTTAGTTTATTTTTAGTTTTTATCTATACTTAGTTTAAACCTTGTTTGCTTGTATAAAATATCTAGGAAATAATGGATACCCCGTATATTTTGCATTCAAGATAATTATTAAAAATAAATACGTTTTCAATTCATAAAAAATAGTCTTAACTCGACCACGAACCCGACCCTGTAAATTAACAAACATTTAATTTGTAAACCGATTGTGGATAAAACTTATTCCGTCTTCCCAGAAATTGTTCTTAAAACATGCCACATGATACTTAATATTCCGCTGAGTCTGCTAAAATGCAAAACTAAAACTGAGATGTGCATGTTAAACATCTTATTTCAGTGTTTTGTGGAAAATTAATTTGCGGAGTAAGCTCGCTAAACATTACTTAAAACATTGAGGATAAAATGCATTTTATTTGATAATTACTCTTTAGCTTATTACCGGAGTAAAATTACGATCCTGTTAGAATTTTTATTTCACTTTATTTACTGATAAAAAGTCATGAAATTTAATATCTTTATGTAATTAGTAGATATATAAAAAATAACAATAAATACTGGTAATTAGCAAGCCATTGTCATGGTGGTCTTTATCTTGTGAATAGGAGGGAGGTAGAAGCATGGGCGTTGCCAAATTTTTTTCCAGGGGGGACGAAAATCAAATTTGCTTTAGTTTAACTCTTAACTGCATGGCATATCGTATTTGATACATTCCATTTATAATTTCATTTTGTTGTACAGTGGAGACAACATGCACTAGAAGATAATATAAAATTTTAACATTATTTATTTCTATGAGAGAAGGTGTATAACCATAGATAAATTAATAATTAAGATAAAGTGTTTAAATTCACGGCACTGGAAACAAGTTGTTAGTTCCTTATCATACTATTTGGAGCCACCATCGCACACTACACAATTGGCTGATTGGCTTGACAGTTAAAGGCAGCAGAAATGAAGAAAATAAAAAGAAAATTGTAAAGCGTACCCGCGGTTCATTCAAATGACCTTTATTATTTATTTACATTTTTTTGCCATTCGTTACTCTAAAAAAAACCAAAACCAGCCGGAGCTCAAAGCGCCAGCGGTCGAAAAATATTCTTTTACAACAATAATTATTCGTTCTAAATTTTAGTTTAAAGATTACTTTACCTTCAGGATAATGTTTATTATTTTCATTAACCCTTATAGAATTATATTAAGGAATTAAAGGGATGAAATTTAAATATTTTTAGTGCTAATTTTTTTTTTTTTTAATTTTATCACGCCAATCGATAGATAATACAAATACAAACAACTTTTTCTTATTCCATTATAAATGCTAAATGTGAAATAAGGATTTTAGAGATGGGTTGATATTTCATTATTTTTGTAGCTGGAAAAAATTTTGTTTTTTCTTTAATTTTATCACGCCCATAAATAGATAATACAAATATAAACAACTTTTTTTTATTCCGTTTTAAATGCTATATATGAAATAAGGATTTTAGAGAGGGGTTGACATTTCATTATTTTTGGAATTGGAAAAAATTTTGTTCTTTCTTTAATTTTATTACGCCAATAAATAGATAATAAAAATATAAACAATTTTTTTTTTATTCCGTTTTGAATGCTATACATGAAATAAGGATTTTAGAGAGGAGTTGATATTTCATTATTTTTGGAGCTGGAAAAATTTAATTTTTTCTTTAATTTTATTACGCCAATAAATAGATAATACAAATATAAACAACTTTTATTTATTCCATTTTGAATGCTATATATGAAATAAGGATTTTAGAGAGGGGTTGATATTTCATTATTTTTGGAGCTGGAAAAAAAGTTTGTTTTTTCTTTAATTTTGTTACGCCAATAAATAGATAATACAAATATAAACAACTTTTATTTTTTCCATTTTGAATGCTATTTATGAAATAAGGATTTTAGAGAGGGGTTGATATTTCATTATTTTTGGAGCTGGAAAAAATTTTGTTTTTTCTTTAATTTTATCACGCCAATCGATAGATAATTCAAATTTAAACAACTTTTCTCTATTCCATTTTGAATGCTTTATATGAAATAAGGATTTCAAAATGGAATTAAAAAAAGTTGTTTGTATTTGTATTATCTATCCTTTTAATTCCTTAATATAATTCTATAAGGGTTAATGAAAATAAATAACATTATTCTGAAGGTGTAGTAATCTTTAAACTAAAATTTAGAATGAATAATTATTGTCGTAAAAGAATATTTTTCGACCGCTGGCGCTTTGAGCTCCGGCTGGTTTTGGAGCTGGCTGGCTAGGAGCTAACATGACACAGGTAAAAATGTTTTATCTTCTATGTGGTCATTCAAAAAACAAAGTTCTCAAAATAAAATCTACTAATATTAAAGAAATTAATTACTACAGGTATAAGAAGAATAAAGCAAGTTGACATATTGCAAAATGTATACCGTTCTTTTAAAGATTGTATGGCTTGTTGCTGGAAGATAGATGGACAACATTTTGGGCGTACACTGTAATTGCTTTTAATTTAATGTTTTTCAATAAAATGATTTTAAAAGAGTTCACTCAAATCATTGGTTGTTTAAAAATAATCGCCTCAACATTTAATACCTATTCAGATGCAATTCAGAAATTTTTACCAGATACCATATGTCCATAATGAAAGTGCGGGGCTTTTTCCAAAGAGAGAAGCTGTCCCGTGGGCATATTCGTATACTGCCGACACGTTAGATACTCGGATCATTTCGGTATCGAGAATAACAGCCTCTTAAAATCCCGACGTGTTAGACTAATACGTCGGCGATTTACGAATACGAGTTATCTATGCATTTATTTATAAAAAAAATGTGAAGATAAATTGTTAGGATACAATATATTAGTTTTATAGCGCGCATAATTAGGAAAATTAATTCAAATTAAAAAATGTCTTTTATATTTAGCAAAATTATTTTAACAAATATTTTTAAATTTAAATGCCGCCAAACTAATAATGATTTATGACCTAAAAAAAAAATTACCTCAAATTCATTTTTATCCCTTATTTGTATTTTCTGATGTCTCATTATAGAGGGTATTATAGGTATTGTCTTTCAGATATATTAGGTACCAACTTTATTTATTTCAAATCATCTATTATGTCACGAATACCTAATAAATTAAAAAATAAACTGCAGATACTTGCATATATAGGGTGAGATTACAGAACGTCTGCAACTTTGAAGATCTGCAAATATGGCGGCAATTTTGCAGATCTGCAAATATGGTGAACTTACATATGCAAGTTTTCGTATTCCAAAAATTCGCAATATTTGTTGTGGTTTATTGCCCCCAACAACACCAAACCCAAATTCATTACTATTTTTAAAAACTCAATAATCTAACACCACGAACTGTATTCAATCAAAATAAACAGAAGACTTCATGGTTGTAAGATGTTCTAACCTGTTTAAGGGTAGATTTGAATTTAGTGTTGTTGGGAGTAATAAACCACAATAAATATTGCGAATTTGCAGATATTTTTTGGAATACGAAAACTTGATACCTGCATCTGTAAGTCCGCCATATTTGCAGATCTGCAAAGTTGCAAACGTTCTGTAATCTCACCCATAAACAATAGAAAACGGAAACTGAAATTGTCTCTATCTTTAATGAGTGAAGATTGATATCCAGTGTCCAGTAAATCGCCGACGTATTAGTTTTAACTCGTCGAGATTTTACGAGTTTGTCATTCGCGGCATCGAACTGTTGCGAGGGTCTAACGTGTCGGCATTATACGAATATGCGTCCCGTGGGCCCTACCACTGGCTACGGCTATGAGTAGAGGAGCATTATATCTCGTGAATACAATAACAGAGTGACTTTAAATAATTATCCTGTGATTGATTAGTCTAATAAAATGTATACATTCAAATAATGTCTCCCTCTCCTAATAATCAAATTCGTTACATTGTTTGAGCTATAAACTTTTTGTAAGTTTTTGAACGTGCCTCGAGTCCCTTATTCCGAATACCGAGTCATTTACAACATGCCGAGCCCGCCCGCAGCTCTATATCTAAACTGATAATAGTAATTTAGAAAGTTCTAAAAACTCTTAATGATCCCGACACTTTTACAACACTTTGTAAACGACTCAATTGTGCGATATGACCCAGTTTTGAGAAAAATGATCCGCCTGGCTTGCACGCTATTCAAAAAGACATGTTCCGGTTTGTTAGATTGACAGATTGGTAGACTAATAGTGGTTGAGGATTATGGTAAATTTGGAGAGACCTACTTCTCGAGAGGTGATGAGAAACTGTGACAAATTATCTGAGGAACACAATATACAAAAGGGCGAAATTTAATTTATTAGTTTTATCTAGTGATACCAAATAAACATTGTACCCATGGGCGTCGTTTGGAGGGGGCAAGGGGGGGCAGTTGCCCATCCCTGGCTTTTACGACTTAATCAACAACGTGCAATATATGAATTACTGATATTTTGTTAGGTAGGTATTATAGGTTCTTTACATTCCAAAAACAAACAAAAAATACTTTTCTTACTACCGATCAGAAAATGAAAATAGTGGACAAATTTGGAATTGACAATTTTGAAGCTGAATTCCAAGCGTGAATAGCTAACTGGACTACTAAAGAGCTTTCTGTACACAAGGAGCTCTCCGTTAATGATATAGCTGAGCATGGCTGCGGTCTACAATGAATGAAAATAGGCGACTGGGACTGGGCTATACATATTGAAAACAAAAAAGAAATTATGTCTGTTATTAATATTTTTGGTAGAGAAATTTCAAATTTGCGTTTTTCAAAAGTTTTTGTTTATATTCGTCGACGTGTTTGAGTTTTTTATGTTTTAGTGTTTCTATAAATATTTTTTCTATATGTATTTTTTTATTATTCTGTATGGCTGTGTCTGATTGTTCCTATTTTTTTTATATCACACCTTTGTTTTCCAACAAATAAACATTCTAATTTTTTTTAAATTTTGCCCCTCCCTATAAAATTGTGTAACGACGCCCATGATTGTACCATACTTGGCCAATCCAATTTCTAAAAATTCAGCAAAGAAATTATCAAATCAGATATAAATTTAAAAAACAGTAGCTATATAGTGTGGCTGTGGCAAAAAAAAATTAATAGGTACCTTAAGGTGAGCCAAAATGACTAACCTTTCGAATTTATGGTCTCAAAAGGGTTTATATGTTGAACAAAAAATTCTCCCATAGGGAAAAGAAGTTTAACTCAATTTTAAAAGATGCCTGTGGCCATTTGAAATTTCTCATTTAAATAACCCGTAAAATAATTGTCCATTTAAAAATTCTATAACTTTTGAACCTTTTGAGATAGAAACTTTATACAGGCATATTCTTGTGCTGCTCTATTTTGTATGTTTTCGGTTCAGTTTGTTTGATTTTGGGAATGAGATCTGTTGTTTGCCAGTTTATTTGAATAATTTCATAATCTTTAAGGCCGTTGTATGTTCCAATTTTCGAGTACACAACGTTAGGATTTTTTATTTTGTGACTTGGTTTCGTGATTTTTTCGGTGTACGAAAGATCATCAATGACGCAAAAGCCTTCCTTAGTTGATATATGACAAATAAAATGTTTAATTGTACCTAATAATGGAGGTACAAATTCTATTAAAAACTTAAAGTAATATGAAGTTTCATTTATAATCAGTTCTTTGAGTATTTCTTGTAATGTTAGATTAGTAAAATATTGCTGAAGTCCAGTTCGGTAAACGCGAATAAAAAGTAAGTCTCCTGGAGTATTTACGATATTAAGATTTCTTGTACTACAAGCACAGCACATTTTGTTGGTTCAAAAATTTTGGCAACTTTGGTATGAAGTGTCTGGAGTTTATTTGTTGATATTGTAGCATATAAAACTTTAATAAAATCCTTAATATTATTTGAGCAATTTGTACATATTTTGGTTTGTGTGTGTAAAACTAACTCTGGCAAAATTGTTTTAATTATGTCAACAATATTCCACGCCATATTTCTTCAAATTTGTGTGGAACAGTTTGATAGAGATATTGAATCCAAATTTGATTTTTCTCGTTATTGTCATTGTTGTTAATGATATCAATCAATACTTTAAAATACTGTAAATTTAGTGCCTCAAAATAGATGTGCATGTCTTTGTCAATTTTGTTTAGGGAAATAATGCCAAGAGCAAATGAGTTGTAAGTACAAAAGAAGTTCTTATTAATTACATTGTTATTGGATAAATTGCTCAAACAAGTTTTTAAACCCTTATCAAAAGGCGATATAGAATAGTTTTAAAAATCAGGGCTTGTGAAAATCATCACATAGTTTAGCCTAAGTAATGCCAATGCTTCACAAACCAAAAAATTCAACGTGCTAATACTACTATCGGCTTTCGGTATTTCGGTCCAAGTTAAATCATTTCTCGTTTTTGTTACGCTACGAGTTTACCCTTGTGGGCCTTAGTCTCGGTAAGGTAGGAACCACCATTTTAGCGTCTCTCGAATTATTTTAGCAACTTATTTTTGAGATATACTAATTTTTCGGATTTAGATTTGCGATTTCTCGATATTAAATTACAATTTTCATACACAGGTTTACGTCTCTTAACGTGCATTGAAAAGATAAACTTACGCAGACAAAGATATGGGCTCGGTATGTAGAGTTGCCACCTTTTTAAAAAGTGAAAAAAGGACTACGATGTTGACAGGGGCTCTGGTATACAAAAGGTCCTTATCCTTTTACTAAAAAAAGGTCGGCGAGTTTAAAAAAAATCCTCCTCGCCATTTTGCCCTTCTGCAGAGCTTTAAAAAAAAGGTCCCCAGCTTATATTTTTGTACAAACCATGTCCCTTCCAAAAATATGAAAAAAAAAAGACATTTCCCCTAAAAATAGACATTTGTCGTAAAAAGGACATTTTAAGCTTTAAAAAGTTACAAGGGCATTTTGCCTTCAAAGAAGGACTGTCCTGTTCAAAAAAGGACAAGTGGCAAACCTATCAGTATGAGTCAATGAATTATTCATATACACCGATGCTGAGACAGCATTTAGTAGCAAAAAATTTGAGTCCTACATTGCACCTGTCTACAATACTCTCGTTTATTTGCTCAGCTCTGTGAGGAAAAAGATGAAGTCTCTACTTGGTTACCTCTGCACACTGAAGTTCGTTTGCTATCAAGAGGCTCCTGCTTAGGAAGATATTCAACTATTTTTGAATCTGCGTTTTTAGTTTTTACAAGAAAAATATCCATATTTGAAAAAAAATTTAACAACTGTGAATCAGATATTTATTACTTGACTGATATCTTTGGTATATTTAACAAAATTAATTTGAAGCTGCAGAGTAACGATCATAATTTTATTAAAACAAAATCAATAATTTCGGCATTTATAAACAAAATTTAAGCAGAAAAGAATATTCACAATTTCCGCATTTGTCAAAATTACCAGAAATCATTAAAAATAACTTTTACTTTCTCAAAATAAAAAGAAAAATATTTCTTTCTTAAAAATAACAAAATTTTATCTTTTTATTAGAGGTGTATGGCGGATTCTTCATGTAAACAGTCACACATTTCGTTCTCAACATCTCCAGTTACATCTTCCTCTATGATGGTTGCGTATGTACCTTTAAACAAGTTTTTGTACCAGAAGAGGTCTTCCCTACTTACCCATTCTTCGCCAAAATGTTGTTTTATGAGATGCCTTAAGGTTTTTTCTTTTTATGAGGTATCGAATTGCCCAATGGTTGTCTGTTTAGGTCTATGTCATTTTCATATTTTCCTTCTTTAAGAAGGGATTCCCAGGTAATGGCTGGCGAAACATACCTGTAATATTTGTGCTTCATCACTTTAATAGTAATTTGTTTCTTGCTATCCATAAACTTTTTAATATGTATTTTTTACAATTCGAAATTCCTTTTATTTTATTAAAAACCTTTTATAGTTCTTTTACATTGAAAATCTGCCAATTAGTATCAAGAGTTTTTACCGAACCTACTTCTGAGTAAATTTCATTGTATTTTTCTTTGGATATTATGACGGGATTTGCTTTTAAAATATTTTCCGCCCGTCCAAAAGCTCGATCCGCAGGAAGAAAACTATGTCCTCGAACTGGATATGTTATGATTATTTCCTGTACATTTTCTGGGGACTTGTGTTTTAGCCAGCAAATTAAGGAGTGAATGATATGCGAATTTTTATTTAGGGCTCTACATCCAAATAAAAAAATATTGATCAAATAAAAAATATTGAAGAAATTACAAAAGCAAAGGCAGAAGAAGAAAATAACCTAGTGAAAAGAAAACTGGAAGATGAGAAAAAACAAAAGAATAAGAATAATTCTTTTTATCGGAGTCAAACTGTAATACGAGAAACCGAGTTTAATCCAAAGAAATAAAGTTAAAATTTAAGATTAATTTCATGTCGGCCAAGTTCAATAAAAAGCGACCTACTTCCTATTCTAAAAGGTTTAATTTTAATCCTAACTTTTTTCACGGAATACAACCGAAATCTTCGAATACAGAATACATGCCGATTTATTCAGAGCTATTCTTTATTTATTGCGAATCCCCTTAAAGCCCTCCTGAATTGCTTATTAGCATTGCAGATGGCACCTTTCACGCCATGGATCTCGGCCTGACAGTTACTAAAGACGCGAATTAATATCCTTGGAAATTTGCCGGCATGTAAGAAAAGTGTTTATCAGACAAAAAAACGGGAAATTAAGGCCGGTTTTTGAAAGGAGTTGCGCGCACAGGGTAGCATTTACAACTTATTAACAAAAGAGAATTTTTAAATTGGTATAATTCGATATTTTTTTGTATTGGACCAAATTTAATTTTAAAGAAGGAATATTCTGAAAATGATTATTAAATTTTAAATTAAAATTGGAGTTATTAAAAGGAAACTGGGTGATTCGTTAAGAAAGACAATCGGCCACTTTAGGAGTTAGTGAAATAAAAAGTACGAACATCCAAAGCTCGATTAGAAAAATTTTCAAAGGCTAAATGTTCGAACGACAGAAGTTTGAAACTATCCGAGATTCAAACTAAGCGATACGCTCTATGGAGGATATTTGTAGAAGGTGTCTATAAGAAACATTGTTTTTAATGTTGCCAACAGTAGCGGAATTCCGCTACGTTCGTGAATTTTTACACTTTTCAGCAGTGGAAAGATCTTTTTAACCGACTTCAAAAAAGGAAGAGGTTCTCAATTCGTCGTAATATTTTTTTATGTATGTTCAGCGATAATTCTTTAACACTATGTCCCATTTCAATGATTCATTTTTTGTTAGTAAGGGAGTACCTCAGGGGTGGTCCCATATTAATTTAGTCAAAATCTCATAATTGAGTCCATGAGAAAAATTCTCAAACTCTTCATTTTTACTTTCCTATCTGTATACAGATATAAGGAAAGTAAAGGAATCATGATTTTTTTTCAACCTCGAGTTTTCGACGGATTTTTACATTTTGAGGTCCACTGAATCCGTTTTGACTATTTCGCGATGATGTCTGTGTGTGTGTGTGTGTGTGTTTGTGTGTGTGTTTGTGTGTGTGTGAGTTTGTCTGTCTGTGTCTCTCTCTCTCTCTGTGTGTGTGCGTGTGTGTGTGTGTGTGTGTGTGTGTGTGTGTGTGTGTGTGTGTGTGTGTGTGTGTGTGTGTGTGTGTGTGTGTGTGTGTGTGTGTGTGTGTGTGTGTGTGTGTGTGTGTGTGTGTGTGTGTGTGTGTGTGTGTGTGTGTGTGTGTGTGTGTGTGTGTGTGTGTGTGTGTGTGTGTGTGTGTGTGTGTGTGTGTGTGTGTGTGTGTGTGTGTGTGTGTGTGGGTGTGCGTGTGCGTGTGCGTGTGCGTGTGCGTGTGCGTGTGCGTGTGCGTGTGCGTGTGCGTGTGCGTGTGCGTGTGCGTGTGCGTGTGCGTGTGCGTGTGCGTGTGCGTGTGCGTGTGCGTGTGCGTGTGCGTGTGCGTGTGCGTGTGCGTGTGCGTGTGCGTGTGCGTGTGCGTGTGCGTGTGCGTGTGCGTGTGCGTGTGCGTGTGCGTGTGCGTGTGCGTGTGCGTGTGCGTGTGCGTGTGCGTGTGCGTGTGCGTGTGCGTGTGCGTGTGCGTGTGCGTGTGCGTGTGCGTGTGCGTGTGCGTGTGCGTGTGCGTGTGCGTGTGCGTGTGCGTGTGCGTGTGCGTGTGCGTGTGCGTGTGCGTGTGCGTGTGCGTGTGCGTGTGCGTGTGCGTGTGCGTGTGCGTGTGCGTGTGCGTGTGCGTGTGCGTGTGCGTGTGCGTGTGCGTGTGCGTGTGCGTGTGCGTGTGCGTGTGCGTGTGCGTGTGCGTGTGCGTGTGCGTGTGCGTGTGCGTGTGCGTGTGCGTGTGCGTGTGCGTGTGCGTGTGCGTGTGCGTGTGCGTGTGCGTGTGCGTGTGCGTGTGCGTGTGCGTGTGCGTGTGCGTGTGCGTGTGCGTGTGCGTGTGCGTGTGCGTGTGCGTGTGCGTGTGCGTGTGCGTGTGCGTGTGCGTGTGCGTGTGCGTGTGCGTGTGCGTGTGCGTGTGCGTGTGCGTGTGCGTGTGCGTGTGCGTGTGCGTGTGCGTGTGGGTGTGTGTGTGTGTGTGTGTGTGTGTGTGTGTGTGTGTGTGTGTGTGTGTGTGTGTGTGTGTGTGTGTGTGTATCCTCCATAACTCATGAACCGATATACAGAAAAACACCAAATTTTAAACTTAAGCCTTATTCCAGCATACAATAAACTGATTAGATTTTGGACAGAGTCGGAAATCTGGGGGGTACTTTATGTGTGATCATTTTTATATTTTATGGAATATATCTGTTATTTACGTTTATAGAAGAAAATTCTTTAAATAAAAGTTACTTCTAATATTATTATCTATAATTTCTGTTTTTTACAAAATTTTCTTAAAATTATCAGTATTCGAGAAATTTGACAAAATGTAAAAAAATAATATTTTTTTATAAAAATTGTTTAAATAAAAGTTGTTTGCAATATAATTCTCTATAATTTTTATTCTATACATAATTTCTCTAAAATGACTGTATTCGAGATATTTGAGAAAATGTGTAAATTTCGAATTTTGAAGAAAACTCAAAAACGGATAAAGAAAAAAACAAAAAATTTTAAACTTAAGTTTTATTTCGGCCTGAAGTAAAATAATTATATTTTGGACAAAGTCGGAACATCTGGGGGGGAGTACTTAATGGGAGGCTGTTTTTATATTTTATAGAATATATCTGTTATTTATGTTTGGAGAAAAAAATATGTTTTTATAAAAGTTACTTCTTATATCATTGTCTATAATTTTTGTTCTTTGTCAAAATTTCCTGAAATAGTCCGTATTCGAGAAATTCGATAAAATGTGCAAAATTCTGATTTTTTATGAAAATTGTTGAACTAAAAGTTGTTTGCGATATCGATCTCTATAATTTTTGTTTATACATAATTTTTTTTAAAATGGACTGTAATAGAAAAATTGTAGGAAAAGTGCTAAATTTAAAATTTTCAGTGTTTTAGTTTTCAATGAATATCTATAGAAAAATGTTTCGAGGTAGATGTATGTGGAAAATGTATAAATTTAGTTTATCCTCTAAAAATTTATAGGGGTGCTGCAATAGGTTGTACAAAATAACCGGAAAAAGCCTATAATAACTAGATAGGAAAGTCATGTGCTGTACACATCAGATTTTTTATGTATGTTTATCGAAAATTCTTTACTAACTTGTCCGATTTCTATGATTCTTTTTTTACTAGTAAGAAGATACCTCAGGGGTGGTCCCATATTAAACCACCTTCCTAAAGATAATACACTAACTAACAGGAATGTTCTACAAACGATCTCAAAGCGAGCAGTAAACATAAGTGTTGAAGATGTGAATATAAGAGGTTGGGTTGCAAGGGGATGTTCACAGGGAGGGAGGGATCACCTCTACTGTAGATTATGATCCTTGACACTCTCATCAGCCACCTTAATAATGACAGTCACTACACAATAGCATATGCAGATGACCTGGTCATTCTGCAAACAGGGAACTCTGCCAAAGAATGCAAGTAGCTCAATATAATGGAACTGGTGCAAGTACCATTCACTGTCTGTCAATCCTAAGAAGACAGAAATTGTCCTCTTCACAAGGAAAAGGATGAAAATGTAGTTAAAAACTCCAGAACTCCTAAATACAAAACTAAACTTTGCAACAGAGGTGAAGTACCTAGGTCTCACCTTTGACAGCAAGCTAACATGGAATTCGCATTTAGAACACAGAGTTAAAAGAGCATACATTGCTTATGAACAATGCCTCCGAACTGTGAGGTGCACCTGTGGTTTCTCCCACAGAGTCGTCGCATGGACTAATACGGCTATCATAAGACCTATGCTAACACACGGTGCAGTTGTCTGGGTAACAAAAACCCAAAAATTAACAACAGTCCGTAAATTAGTACAAATTCAAAGAACAGCATGTATCAACATAACCGGAGCCATAAAAACAACACCGACCAGAACTATGGAAGTTATTCTTAGTCTCACTCCCCTTGATATTTACATCAAGGAGGTTGCTCTGACGACAATGACACGCCTCCGCACGGTTGGAATTGAACCTGATGTAGGATCTGATGAGGCGAGACGTCGCTTTAGGTAGGAGGCGCTCGATATGCTCCCACTGCTTCAAGCGAACATGGACTCCATCTCACCGAGATATATCTTTCATAAGCCATATAAAGTTATAATAGAACAAATAAAAGAGCCGGAAGTGGCAGGTACGATTCATGTCTACACCAATGATTTTAAAACATCGAGCATATCCTTTGCCATTGCTCGACGCTCTCATTTATTAGAATATTTGTGTTCGGCGAGTATCGGCTAACACCGGCCGATATAAGAGAAGCACTTCTTGGCGCCGTGGTCAACTACATTAAATCTGTAGGTTACCTCACGAGCTAAGAGGTGGCTATCATCTCAGGAGGATGCACAATGGACCTAATGAGGCCTAAGTGCTGTGGGGGTAACCCACCCTCAACACGTTACAGATACAGATAAGTCACATAGGTTCATTTGGAATAGTAGTCGTTAAAAAGTAAGCCAATATTAAACTTACATGTTTCCATTAACACTGTTATTTTAAGATTCGCTTATTTCTTAACGACTAGCACTGCAAATGGCCCTAAGAGGTCTTTTACTACTTGGATGTACTTAACTATTATACAATTCTGATCATTTAGTTGGCTATATTCCAAGAGGTCAAAAGAGAAGAATATACTATCATCTTAAATTACTGACAGATAGTAAATCAAGAACAGACCTAATCAAAGAACATTCCCTTGTGAAATTCATGGAAAGATGGGATGAAACAAGAAACTGCAGAGTTGCCAAGAAGCTCTTAAGTTATCCTGACAACACTACAGCAAACAAACACTTGACTATGACTAGACAGGCATTCTGACTGGTCATTGCCAAATACGAAAGCATCTCCATATCATGGGGCTGTCAAAATCCGCACTCTGCAGAGGATGCGAACAAGAAGATGAGACCATCGAGCATATCCTTTACTATTGCTCGATGCTCTCATTTATTAGAAAATTTGTGTTCGGCGAGTATCGGCTGATATAAGAGAAGCACCTCTTGGTGACGTTGTCAACTACATTATCTGTAGGCTGGCTCACGAGCTAGAAAGTGCCTATCAACTCAGGAGGATGCACAATGGGCCTAATGAGGCCTAAGTGCCGTGAGGGTAACCCACCCTCCACAAGTTACAGATACAGATAGTAAATCAAGAAGGGTATACAAATATTTAATAAGGATTTGGGACTACCTTAAAGGACATATACAATAGGTATTACTTAATTTTATTGGGAATCAACAGATTTGTGAAGTCGGGCAGACTTAAAATTTCCATCCTGTATATTCACGATTTACTTTATGTATGTTAATTTCATTTGTGTCCTTTTCAAAGAAAAAGAAACTATAGACTAGCTCAGTATACTTTTGTATTTTAAAATATTAATTATTAAATTTTGTATAGTCAATAATAATAATATTATTTGAACAGTTCTCTTTAGATACTTACTATATATTTAATATAACTGTGGGCGTCAACAAGAGAAATGTTCAAAGCACTTTTTCATTTAAATCAATAACATAAATTTTATTTAAAAACGTTATATGTCAATTAAGTCGTCTATCGAATTTTGGTAGGTAGGAATAATATAATATTCAAAATTAATAAACATCTGAAAGCTTCCAGCAGAGGTGGTACTGGTTATTTTTATTTTTAATTATAAATATGTTATCACATATTTCGATTTGTAATTAATACAAGATTTATCTATAATAACATCCTGATATTAATTTTGTTTTATTATTATACTATAGCAATAACTTACCGCTAGTTTTAGTGTAATTTTTAACTGTGACATTCTCGCATTTAATTCTCGTTAGGCTCGGATAATTTTATAATTTTTCTGCAAATCTCACGTGGAGGTAACCAACTTAATCAAGCATGTTTCGATAACAATTCTCCGAAAAGATAAGAGCCGTAACACAGATATTAAAGATTTAATTTCTTCTTTCGCAGAATGTTATCAAGAACATAAATATTTACGTTTCTAGTTTTCTTCTTGTGTTGTGTTTTAATTGTGGCATCAACAATAAATTTATCAGTTCATTAGCTCCCACTTCATGGTAAGACAGTATTGAGGTAGTTGTATCTACCTACACTGAGAAAATGATAAAAGTGTAAAGTGTAATTAAGTGCTTCTGAAAATATGTAATAAGCTTTCAAAACAAATTTTATTTTGTATATTAGGTTAAGTAGAAAATGAGGGAGATGATCACATCGCATTGTCATGCGACCCAGATCAATCTGTTGAGGATCATGCAAAATTTAAAATTGAAAATTTCCGGGCACACATCAAGGTGATTGCCACAAAAAGTTTATTTCGAGTAAATAAAGTTTAAAAGTTCAACCTGGATTTTTCTACGATATTATACATATACCTATAACATAATATATTGTTTGATTAAGTCGTTAACACCGAGGAAATGCATATGACCGGCTACAAATAACCAATGTTCAATAGACTGAACCATCCTTCTTTTAATAACTACTGTATTTTGCCCACCACATTTATCGGTGTAAATGATAAATTTTTCTTTTGACTTAGGTCTGTTTTCTGTAAAGCTTGCATTACGATTTTGTCGAATGCGATTACAGTACAAGTATGTTGGAAATTGGATGGTAACACACACGTAAGGATTTTGCAGTACGAGTTTTACTTTCAAATATATACATGTCAAATAAAAATATTTTTTTAGCGGCTCTCGCGCTTTGTATAACCAAAAAAAAAACCGAAAAAAAAACCAGAAACGTAGGTGGTGGTGTAAAAACTGGTTACTAAAAAGACATACGTACAGTCATGTCCATTTATTAGAAGAATTGCGATTATATCCAGAGGATTGGAGAAATTACCTTCGAATGGATGAATCCACATACGTTGAATTGCTATCAGCCATAACGTCTATTATTCAAAAGCAGGACACAATAATGCGATCTTCAATAACACCACATGAATGACAATCAGCTACTTTAAGGTAAGTACCAACTATATGTGGATATTAACAAGCGTAGGCATTTACGAAATTTTATTACGATTTTAAATTTTTTGCAACAGGAAGAAGCTACGAAGATTTGAAGTTTTTAACTGCCATCTCTACTCAAGCCTTGGGTTGAATAATACCCGGAACATGTGCTGCAGTTTACACAGTTTTTGCAAAGGATTATCTAAAGGTAAAAAAATATATAGGATAGTGAGGTATAAACTTTAAACTTACGTTTACTATATCCCATAAAATTAACAAATCTATCCGTATTATAGAAACAAAACGATCAATGCAAAATTTCACTAATTTATTTAGAATTAATGAATATCAGTTATTATCATTGGCATCAAAGGTTTCAAATAAACGTGATACAAAATAAGATGGATAACTGCTAACGTAATGAGGCTCTCGTAGTTCTATGTAATTCATAACTGTGGATGTAATTAGATGTGCTTTGAAAAATGCCTATCGAACCGGCAGTTACTGTAATATTATCGTGGAATGTTTTTTGGGAAATGTTAGGCAAACTGGCAGTAGAGTAGGGTGGTTGCTATTTCCATCGCCTGTTTAAAGTATTACACTCTGCTTCAAATAAAACGTCGATAATTAATTTTTTGGCCATAATTCTTTGATCTGTTGGACAAATCCTTAATTTCATAGCGACATTGTCTCCATAGACATTAAATCTATCCTTTTCATGTGCATTTGCTTTTGGTCGGTTTAACTTTTCGTTAATTATAAGTAAAATATCATCACGAGGATCTGTTTTTTGCCCACGTTTTTTGCTACCAAATGGCGCATTGCTGTAAGTGGAAGTACCTGTTGATAGAACAGTAGAGCAATTGTGACTCGTCATTTTTCTTAGCTGGCGGTGAGAGTACATATTTAGTCTGAGTGTTTCCCTGATCAGTTACCAAAAAAAAACAATTTTCATGAATATATTTTGTCAATAAATTAGTCACACAGTCCGAGGCTCTGAGAGAATAATATTTTTTGTTCTAGTTTCCAAAAACTGAAAGCGATTAGAAGGATATTGCACATAGTTTCGAGGAAAATGGAACTCTTCTCACTGTTTGGGTGCCATAGCCGGAAAGCAAATTTAAATCGTGCCACCAGCTAACTCAGGCTACTACTTACATAATTATAAACGATTTAATAGTTTGGTACTTTTGGCTGTAGCAAATGCTACTGTAATTTCGGAAACAATGGAAGAATTTCCGATGGAGGAGTATTAAATAATACAAAATTTTATGAAAAACTGAAGCTATCCTAAAAATTATTTCTCAAAAAGACGGAATCCTAATTATCTGTCAGAGATAGTAACTCTTGGATAATATATCCGTTGGTTGGTTAACTGGAACTTTATCTGAAGGTGAAAAGACCGACTTATAGAAAGCGGGCCCAACGGTTAAGTTGGGTGTAGACAAGGCATGCTGCAAATAATATGTTATGACGTCTGCAAGATTTCCATTCCTAATTTTGTTTATCAAACTGCTTTGCATTCATTTGGCCCTTCTTTGGTGCAGTTCGAGCTTTATTTTTATTTCTCCCGTTTTATCGTCACTTGCAGGTCTTAATTTGTCGCTCTTGGACAGCATAAAGCCATTGTTATACTCTACAAAATAATCGATTAAATCTGTCTTTAGTTACAGGCTAAATAATTTTCTCTCGATACCATTTAACATAGTAATCCTTGTAAAGTTTAGTCACATTTAGAACATGGTCCATAAATATTTTGGTATTGAATCAATCAATCCCCAGAAAGTTTTTTCGGTCAATTATGGTGCTATACCATTTTATCGCTGTTCGCAATTGTCACGCAATACAAAATATTATGTTATAAGGTAACTTGAATATTCTTTTACTATCCTGAAGCCTATTCACAACAAGAAATTTTTTTTTTTTTACTTTTGCGTCTTGTTAATTGATTTTAACACTGTATTCTATGCTAACAATTTCTTTTTTTTTTAGTTAAAACTGCATGTTCGGCTTGAATTTCATGTTGAAAAATAAATTTTTTTGTTTGTGATAGTTCTTCAAATTCCAACTACGAACTAGAGGCGTCACGATCGCTTTTACTTTCTACACTATCGTCTGAACCAAAGTCTGGTACACTTTCTTCTCTAAATTCATCGAAATTCTCCTTATTTCTCTTTGATGCACGTCTTACTTTGTCGGCCATATTGAACTTATTGTAGCTTGTCCTATTCTTGATTTAAATTTTAGTTATGGCATAACCATAATCTTGGTAGCCTCAGTATCTTTTTTAATAAAAGAGCTTTATGTTATCGTGTAGTACATCTCTTTTTGAAATTATGTGGTTTATCCCATTGTTGCTTAGAGGTCGTTAATTCACCGTGCAAACAACGTCTGTTGATGAAGATCATGGTTGAGGTAGGTGAGACTTGTTTAAAATCAATAGTTTAAAATGGGTGAAGCCATAGACTTGAAAAATAGAATGTACTATGTATATTAATCTTTTTCGCTGCAAAATTGACAGCCCTATGTTTGTTGTAGGCTTATCCTCCTTGTGTGGTTACCTAGACGACAGTACCTGGTCATCAGTCCTGTAATAAATACATTCCCAGGTCGATGTAAGCAGAGATGTTCATAATAATGCTGGCTATAAATATCTTTAAATAAATAAGCACTAGGGTGTCCCTCTAACAAATGAGTTTTTAGCCCTCTCTTTAGTTTAAGATAATTTCTTTAACAGTGCCTTTTGCTCTTAACCCTCTACGCCGTTGTATCAAAGATCAAAGTAGCTTTGTTCCAGGCATTAAGTAACTTAGGTTTTTTATACATTTCTAAACAAGCTAATTTCCCAACTTAATGGCAGTCATTTCTACTTAAAAAGAACGTATCAGAAGTGGGCAGGTTTATTAATATGTTAACTCTTGGATTTTAGCTAAAATTGAGTCGTTTTCATCTTTGTATCTCTAAGGTGGAGAAGGGTGGACTTTTCCACAACACTTGGGCCTTATAAGGTCCATTGTGCATCCTCCAGGGACATATAAAACCTGCCCCTTAACTTGTCAAAACCTGCTAGTTGCCGCTAACAGGTCTCTCGAGATAGCCAACCTCCTACCTCATCAAATTCCTGCAGGTTACCAAATCGTCAAAAATTTGCTGGTTTTACATTGACGGGTGTCTTCAGACATCCAGCTTTTCGTCTTGTCAAAATCCTGCAGTTATTAAGTCATTAAAAACTGCAGGCTGCCAGGATGTTGAAAATAGCTCTGAATTGGATTCTCCTCGTTCCATTACCTAGAGAACAACCGTATCTATTAATAAATTTTTACTCAAAATAGTTATGTACAGTCTGTTCGCTATACTTACGCAGGTTTCGGATTAAAATTTTTATGAGTATTTCCAGGTAATTACCCGAAAGTTTGACCTGTTCTTTGGGGAAATATCAACTGGTTAAATGAAATGAAAAATAATGTACAACTTTTTAATTAAATAATAATCTAGTCTAATGTGGCTATTATAAACCTAATAATAATTTTGTATTACACTTCACACATAAAATATGGTCTATGTATAATAAGAGGGTTATTTAGCTCAAATAAAATATTTTTTAACATAAAAATTTGTTCCATGTAGAGAATTTCAAATAAAAAATAAAAAAATTGAACTTGCCAACAAAAATAAAAATCAGTCATTATCATCCAAAATATCATAATCATCACTGTCATCACCAATAATTGTTATTATGATTGGACTTATTTCGTTTATTTTATTTTCACGAGTCCACCAATCTTCTATTAGTTTCTCGCACTTGGATATACAGTTCCGTCACACTTCTGGAGTTGCAATTGAAAGTGCTTTTCGCCAAGTTTCCCGAACTCGTCGCATAACCATTAGGCCCAATATGGTTGTCATAATATTGTTTTGCTATTTTCCATATATATTCGATGGGATTAAACTGGCAATGATACGGTGGCAGACGTAAAACTTGATGACCGTAACTTTAAATAATCTGATCCACAACAAAGGTTTTTGGTTTTGCGTGTATATTTGCCAAGCGTAATATTTCTGATTTTAATATATATTCAGGAAATGGTATATGTTCCTTTGTCAACCATTCTTTAATTTTATCAACAGTCTAAGAATTCGTTGGACTTTTGTTTAATACTTCAGAATGGTAAGGTGCATTGTCTAAAATAATTACGCTGGGCTCACTTAAACCTGGAGAAAGTTTTTAATGCAACCATTTTACAAACATTTCTTTGCTCATATTATCGTGATAGTCACTGAATTTTGATTTAGATAAAAATATTAAATTAGCACCTTCTATAAAACCCGATTTCCCTCCTGCATGTAAAATTATGTGTCGCTTCCCTTCTCCATCGGTATGTTTGATGGACTTAACGTTATCATCTTGTCATATTCTCTTGGTTGCACCCCTAGAAAATATCCATGTTTCGTCTAAATATATAAAATTCGCCCCTTCTTCTTTAAATTTAGAATTTTTCTTAGAAAGTTAATTATCTTATCCTCCTTTTGAAATTTTAAACCCAAGTTATGTATCACTTGCCATAGACTTGTTCTGCCAATGTCGTTAAATTTTCTATCTATTAATTCCGAGAGAATTGTATTTAAGGTCACATGTTCCTTGTTGGCCCTCATTCCATCTGGAATATCTTTCGTTTTTAATGATGGGCCAGTTTTGCGGTGATCTTCTTTCGGCAGTTCACTATTGTAATTTTGTAATACTTCTCTTAATTTGGTTTCACTAATTCCTAGAGCATCGCATACGCGTTGTTGTACAGACATTACCGATTTTAAAGGACCGCCATTTTCTTTTTCATCCGTAAAATACTTATGTACACTACAAATTAGACTATCTACATCTAACACACGTCTAGGCATTTTTAATATTTTCACTAAATTTACAATATACATGCAATGTCAACACCTGGAAAGAATCAATTCAACTGCAATATTTGTAACAAATTTAGTACCTACCCTAATGTTATTTTAATTTAAATCTGACCATTAGGGCAATTTTACCTAATTTCTTGGGAAGAGGCTTATTGGAACTGGTTGTCAATGACTAATTTCCATAAATCTGTTAATCCAAAACCCGCGTAGGTATAGCGAATATACTGTACCTCTTTTTTCCCACATTTTGTACTTATTTAATTCCTACCTCTTGATAGTTTATTTGTAGCAGGTCTTCTTTGGTAGTATTACCTCCCGGTATTTATGATAAGCGGATCATCCTTATAACAATGGAAATCTACCTGCCATTTATTTGGGTATATAAAAATTTTTGAATGTTTTTACTCCATTTTTAAAGTTTTCATCGTCTTCATATTTATTACCATCGATAAAATATTATAAAAGTTTAAAACTGAAATGTCCAGCCAAATTAAAAACGTGTCAGTAAAAATTTAATCGCGCTTCTGTAAAAGGACAAATTCAATTTGGAATAACTAAAAATTCTTCTTCGTTCCATTTATTTTTTCGGTTTGTAATTGGAGATAATGCTTATTTAATAAGAATATGTCGGTTTCGCTTATTTGATGTTGTTTTCTAAGATTAAAAAACGTGATTTATGATAATAGATATGTAAATTACTTTGATTTTGTTTAATGATGGTAGGTATATAGGTAGGTAGTTTAGGTTTATTTAGAAACTCCAAAAGAGGAGAATTAAAGTCCAAAATAGTAAAATAAGTGAGAAATTGCGTATTTAAAATAGGTAATTAGGAGTCGAATGAAAGAAACTTACGAGAAATTTCTATAAAATACAATTAGAATTCCTGAGAGGTTTCGTGTTTCTGTTTTTTTTTTATTTGAATTCTTTAAATAACGATTAAGTTTTTTATATATTTTTTTTACACATCATGTAATTTTACTATTAGAAATAACAAAAACTGGAAGAGATAATAAACGATAAAAATGTGTAGCAAATAAATCAATAATTCTCTCAACAAAGTATGTATATATTCACTTTTAAACAGTAAATTATAAAACACCATATAAAAAATCTAAAAACCGGCAGCTTTCTATCAATATCCTTATCGCACCTACAATCTTTTCCTGTTTATCTTAAATCAATATAGGGCTGCAACAAGGGCATAAAATTAAAGATCATCCCTTTGGGGCAGCCGCTTTTGTTCTAAGAACATTCCCTAACTAACCATTAGGGGGCTTATATTGATTGCCATCAAAGATAGTGTGAGAGAGATAGTTTTCGAAGTTGGAACGGTCGGTTTTCGTCTAATTGATTGGGTTTTTGTCTGTTGCTGTCTAAAGCTTTTTTGGTACCCACGCGTATAAGCAAAATTTTATGCAAGTTGATAATAAAAAATAAATGAATAAATAATAGAGTAGTTGTTACAAATTATTTTTTTTGACGCCCTAAAAAACCTTCCTTTTAATGAAAAAATACGGGGTATTTTTTTTTTTTTGACAACCAGCCGATTTAATTTTAATTTTTCATAAAATCGTAGTTTTTCAAAATATCTCTTAAAGTAGACGGATTTGAGAAAAAATAATTGAAAATAATTTTGTAGGAAATAAAAATAAAAAGGTCCCTTTTGATTTTTTCATAAAATTCATATATAAGGAGATATTCTCAATAATGAACTCATTAACTCTATAAAATCAAAATTTTCAGATTTTTTTTAATCGGTGTGAGGTGTATTTTTTCACCAAAAGGAAGGTTTTTTAGGGCGTTGAAAAAAAATTAGTTTTTAACGACCACTATAATAAATAATAAATATTTTTTTAATTTTATTTAATAAAATACCCTGTGAAGAGTATAATAAGTAGATAAGTAAAAACAAATAAAGCATAGATTTAAATTATCCTGGCCTATGTGAAAATGTGTTTATTTGAAAATGCATGATTGTACAGTGTTTATGACAAAGGTCTATATATATATAGAATTATTTAAAGCAGAAAAAGTAAATATTGATACCTTATCTGAATTTTCACTAGGTTTTAGTATGTCCACTCCGAAAACCCTCGAATGCAATACATCAAAAAATGTAAATGAACAAACACTAAGAGATTAACCAATAATTTTATACTGCAGTGACATGGGACACGAAATTACTTTAATAAAAAAAATAGTAAACTGTCAGTATTAAGTAATCATATTTATTTTTATAAAAATAGTATACTAGATATTAATAATAAATATACACACAACCAAATTTATATGATATTCTAAAAAAAAATCTTAGCTAAATAATATTTTCTTATAAAACACTCGTTTATAATTAATATAAATATAGAGTTGCATACCTATATAAAAAAGTCGTTCTTTCCCGATAAGGAGCCATCATCAGTTTTCTAACTTTCCACAGAAATAATAATTGGTTCTATTGTTTCCTTTATTAACATATCAAGTTTTTAGAATTTCTCTATGATATGTCTTATAGCGTTTTGCCAATTGTCTGGTAACATTTTTTATATAGAGCCACATAATAGTTGACGAACATCTTAAAGTTTAAATGCTGTATTGTTTCTCGCGACATATTCCTTCATTTGAACCCAGATTAGTTCAATGCGGTTAAGTTCACAGTGATAAGGTGATAACCGCAACTCTTTATCTTCGTGTTCTTTTGCTATTTCATCTACACTATACTTCTTAAATTTTGGTGAATGTTACCTAGTTATATAACTGCAGAAGCTCTTTTTTAGTAATCCTTCTTCTGCCACCATTTCTTTGGTTATTAACCAATCGGAGAGTTCTTGCTATTTAAATTTAGTGTTAGAAAACGGTTCTTTTAATCTTAAATGGTAATTGGCGTTTTTCATAACTATTACAGAATTGGTCGGTAATTTGACTGAAATATTCCTCGAAAACATCAGCACTCATTTCTTCATGATAGTCTTTCGTAGAATTTAAAACAAATTCTAACAAGCCTCTATCAACAAATCCTATATCTCCTCCAATATGAGTTATAATTAAACTTTATCATTTGGACATTTTAAGCCAGTAGACAAACCTCCTATAAATTCTTGATCGACATTTGTAACCTGTTTATCTTGCCAACCTTTTTTTACAAAATGTCCTTTATTTATCCATGTTTCATCCAAATTAAAAATATTTTTGTCTTCCCTTTCTAATTTTCTAATTTCCTTTAAATATACATTTCTCTATCAAATAATTTCATCTTTCTCTATGAATGCAGATTTTCTATTCTTTCGTTGTTTCAAAAGTCTATAACTGGTTGCTTCTTCAACTCTGGTCATATTTGAACACTTGAAACTGTACTCCGAACAATAATATTGAAATGTTGGTGTACAAGAGCATCATGTACATTTAACACTAAAGTTTTTATATGCACGGTTAAATTGCACTTTAATTTCACAGGAGTATAATTAGACTTTTGTGCCATTTTTTTGCACAAATTTACTTTTGTCGTCTATTATTACAGAACAAACAATTCTGCGTGTTACAATCACAGGACTATGCAAACAGAAATGTAAATCTTAACTAAAATAATTAACAATCTGCATAACAATTTTTCCCATTATAAATTTTAATCATTTGTAAGAAAGTTGAGGGCTACTTAAATTGATCTTGAATTGTAAATATTTTCTATCTGTAGAGATTACATACTTACCTAATTTCTGTTGATTAAAATGATTAGAAAATTTAAGACAAGAATTGAAATAAATTGGTATTTTTAAAAATTTTAGGAAGAAAATCAAAGATTTTATTTTGGAACAAATAATACTAAATGTTTTTTTAGAAATCCTCCATCACTAATTTATGATGCTATATTGGGGTTTATCTCCTGTATCATAAAAATTTTGATATCGTTAATTTTCAAATAAACTGCAAAAACAGCTCACTGGGTATTGGAACCATTTTGTGACGACATAAGAACTAATCCTGTTAACCTTTCCTGGCCAGTCGAATTTCTAAGATAAATTTTCATTCTAGTAATAGAAGAGAAACTTTTTTTCTACACCCACATGGATATTACCTTATCTACGCACAGATTACAATGGGTTATTATTGTGTAGAATCAATAAATAATAGCATTTCTTTTTTTATTTCGTCTATAATTATAAATAATTTGTTAATTTAAATAAAACTATATGGAGTTAATTTATTTACGGGTATTAAAGCAACAAAAATAAAAGAGTAGGTGGTCTTGTGGTTAGCATTCTTGCCTTCCACCCAGAGGATTGGAGTTCAAGTCTCGGATGGGGAAAAATGAAATTAACTTTTCTTCATTTTTTTTTGTTTATTTTCTTTTAAAAATAATTAAAAGTCAAAAATTATTTTATAATTAGTTATTTTGTCTTAATAACCTAAAATATTTTTTTTATTTGTAAATTTTCGTAGAAAAAATGTAATGTACAACTCTAGTGGATTGTCCACATCGCACTCAGACGATTGAGCACTCCGCCTACGGCGTCGTGCTCAAATTTCGTCTTCATATCCACTCTTGTTGCACAAACTACTATTCCAAGGATGCTGTTGTCACCGGCAGTGTTCACAGTATTTGTAGAAGTTTATATAACTTTGGAAATAAAATGTTATTACATGCATCTAAGATCTCTATTGCAATTTTCGGAAATTCTTCTGCTGAAGACCATTGAGTTTGCCAAATTTTTAGTTCACATAAACTAACGCTAACTTCAACGAAACTGCTGAATATATCTAGGGCTTTTTTTGTTGTCTATTTTTATACTTTTGCAATTTGGTATGATCAAGTATTATAAAAAATACCAATATTTATTTGTGCAATTTTCTCCAAATATCCCGCAATGCGCATACAGTATAATGCCTCTAAAGATGACACAGTTATAACATTTTTATTAGGTCGGCAGGGTCTCGTAGCGTTCCACTGGTTGGGAGTTCAGTGAGATGGAATATTAAAAAATATGAAAATAACATTTTACTCTAGTCATCGACATTCCAATGTTGATGATCCCTGGCAAATCGAAGACGTGCTGTTCTGTGATTCCTAAGTAACTTCGGACCAGTTTCAGGTCTTCTGGAGCATAATTAATGTTTACATATTCGTCTTCAAATCGTTGTTTCGTTAACAGCTACTTGACATACTTCTTCTAAACGATTTCGAGCCATGACAGCAGTAGTATTTATTTCTTGCAAAACATTTAATGTTACAAAACGATCATCTCGAACATTTGTTGAACGTCGTCTGCCAGATCCTCTTCGTCTCGAAAAACTACCAGTTTCATTGAAACGTTGTATAGCTCTCCGGACGCTACACCTTGTAACACCCAATATTCTAGAAGCATAATACTGAGACCTACCGTCTTGTACCAGAGCAACTGCTCGTGCTGCAACAGTAGGCGTTAAAATTATGATGTTATGCTGATAATGAATATTTGTTGTGCTGATAATTAAACTGCAATTGACAAGTAACGAATATTTAAATTATGACCGTTTCTAAAATGTAGCATTTTCTTTAAACCGTCACATTTCACAAACAAATTAAGATATCGGGGTAAATAAAAACACAAAGTGTTGGAAACAAATCAGTCTTCTTCATAAAGTTAATTGTGTGCAGATCTACTACACCTACAGGGTGTATCAAAACTAGAGGAAAAAAAGGTTTTTTCTTCTCCCCTGTATATGCGGCGAGTACTAAATTACTTTTAGATGTCCGAATAATAATCTTAAAACTACAGTATTTTATCTAAAAGTTGTTAAAAAATTCAAATAAATCAGCCCCCGCATTTGAAAGTTAGAGCATTTTTAAATAAATCATTATTTTGAATTGATCGAATTTTAAGTCGGTGAGTGTATATTTATTTATGATTTTTATCAAAAGTCTCAAGAATATGATTAATTAATTTAACAATTGCATCTTGAATAGAAAGACTTTTTTGAAAACATAATTGTAACCTCATTTGTAAATACAGGAACAAAATCTTTGACACGGAAAGTACACCTTACAATATAAGTTAACTAAACTTTAATAGGAACGTGGAGATAAAAGAATTAGACCGATGTCAGCAAGTTTCGATACGCTTTCTACTTATGATTTATGTGCGACCAGCGACAACAGTCTTTCGGATATGTGCATGTTCCTATTATACCTGGTTCAACTCAATGTAGGGTATATTTTCCGTGTTGATAATTCGGTACTTCTATGTTTATAACATGGTTTCTTCGATTTGGTTTGTAGACCTCGTTTGGTTATTGAATCTGTCATCACCACTGATACATATGTAAATATGTTTGTTCGTTCATAATCGATATACAAAAAAGTACACTCTCATTGAACCAACCTTTAAATCACGACATAAACATAGTCACAACAAAAAAATTTCTCAACACATAACCGGAATTTATTTACAACTTTAACAATCATGCATGCCATGCGGATAAGAACGACTGATAATCTGATAAATAATTATAAGAAATTGCCGGTGTAAGTATAGCTTAACATGCTTAGAACAGACGCATTTTATTTCTTATAGACTTGTTTCGAACTTGTTAAGGCTTTGTATAAATTAATAAACGGAATGAATTATAATTGTAATCGGTTGTGATGTGGACTCGGATGGGTATCGTCAACTTGGAAACGGGTTTTTTTTCACTGTAATTTTAATGAGTTTCTAAACGATGTTCTATGTAAAGTTCAAGGGAAGTGTTTTACTTGAATATCGATAATAATATTTCATAAAACACACATAAACACTTTCTTATCTCAATTAGTTTTTAATGCATTAATTTGTTTGTACTAGAAAATGTCACTAGAGCACCAAGAAAATATAGTACCTTTTAAAGGACTTAGGGGTCTATTCTGTAACAATTCCTTTATATTTAACGGCCTTTAAAAATATTGGCGGCCTTTAAAAATATGTTCGTATTCGTTAATTTCATTATTTAAACAGATTTCTTTAAGATAGTCCTCTAATGTATTTTAAAGATCCGTTTAAATAACGACAGAAGTAAAGAAGAAAATATTTTTAAAGGCCGGTAAATATAAAGGAATTGTTACAGAATAGACCCCTTATTTTGTAATAAATTTAAAGTATCCTTTTAAACTATAATTCATTATTATGATGTCTTCTGTACATAAGTACTGAATGTCATCTACCTCTAATTCGATTTTTCAATGTACCTTAGAACACGGATAAAACACACGACTAAGGCTTTTTCTTGAATGAGAGAGAATATCAGCTACAGGGATCCGAAAAAAATATACTTTAAATATTAAAAGTTTCGGAAAATTTTTATTATAAAATTCTCACTAACAACTAAAAATAAATTGGTTACGACGATAATAATGGTGCTGTCGGTGAGTATCTGCTATGATATTGACGTATTAAGATTAAATTATAAGACATTTTTGTGTATTAAATATTTAAAAATGAATGAATATACATGACTGATACTTACTACCTATATAATAATAAAAAAAGTGATGGTAAAATAAGTATATTTTTTAATTTTGACCTTTTTTATAATATACAGCAAGTGTCAAAATGATATTTGTTTGTTTGTTTGTTTGTTTGTTTGTTTGTTTGTTTGTTTGTTTGTTTGTTTGTTTGTTTGTTTGTTTGTTTGTTTGTTTGTTTGTTTGTTTGTTTGTTTGTTTGTTTGTTTGTTTGTTTGTTTGTTTGTTTGTTTGTTTGTTTGTTTGTTTGTTTGTTTGTTTGTTTGTTTGTTTGTTTGTTTGTTTGTTTGTTTGTTTGTTTGTTTGTTTGTTTGTTTGTTTGTTTGTTTGTTTGTTTGTTTGTTTGTTTGTTTGTTTGTTTGTTTGTTTGTTTGTTTGTTTGTTTGTTTGTTTGTTTGTTTGTTTGTTTGTTTGTTTGTTTGTTTGTTTGTTTGTTTGTTTGTTTGTTTGTTTGTTTGTTTGTTTGTTTGTTTGTTTGTTTGTTTGTTTGTTTGTTTGTTTGTTTGTTTGTTTGTTTGTTTGTTTGTTTGTTTGTTTGTTTGTTTGTTTGTTTGTTTGTTTGTTTGTTTGTTTGTTTGTTTGTTTGTTTGTTTGTTTGTTTGTTTGTTTGTTTGTTTGTTTGTTTGTTTGTTTGTTTG
>OV651816.1:28445733-28502484 GCA_927349885.1 Psylliodes chrysocephalus
AAAAAAAAAAATAGAAGAAAAGTTATCAAGTAAAAGGCCAAATATTTTATAATTTTATAAATTTTAAAATTCGATAGAAAAAGTTTATGGTTTACATAAAAATGAAATTAAAAAAAAATATAAATATTATAAATTAAGAAATAAGAGGAAAATATAATTATCTATAGTTAGAATTTGTTCGTTTAAATAGGTACAGTTCGAATTTTTGAGTGCTTTACTGAGTTCAAAAAATTCAAGTGGTATCATCTTAATATTATTAATAATAATACTCTCCCTAATTCACCCCCTTACGAGTGAATTGTAACCCCAAAAGCTAATCTTGTGCGGAGAAAGAGACGGAAATGATTATTATTTGCCGTGGCGCTCCAGGGCGACTTAAAGATGATTGATGGTGCCACTTGATTTACAGGAGAGGAAAACCCGGAAAACCTTACCCACCATCATCGAGACGGTAATGCATGGCGATGTTATATTCTGCATGTCATATCAACAGAAATTGAATTTCTATTAATACGGCACACATCAAATCCTATACCAAACCATGCATTTTGATTAAAAATCCACATGGTCTGATGTAGGTTTCAAAGCACATCTGTCTCTGACCAGAAACTTGGCTATATATGAATATAGGCGCGTGAGACCGCTACACCACCGACCCGATAAATGCCTTTGAAGAATTAATTTATCCAATAAGAGAAAACCTAAATAATCGTGGACACAATATTCATGGTTGTGCATAATTTTATGTCAGTACAATAAATATATTTGCAGAACATTATGCAATTGATTACGAAAAGTTAAATATCTCACCAGTTACGAAATGAAAATAAATAAAAATATCTTTTTTGGTATGACTTTATAGAGAAAAAACTAAAAATATCAATATCCATGTACTTATGCAAAATAAAACCCTTTCTTGAAAAATTCATTAAAAAGAAAATGAAAACTGTTTGTCCTAATGATATTTGAAAATTAAAAGTACCTAGCAGATTAGTATGAAGTTAGGACTAGTCATGTTAGACGATTTAACATTAACCTTCGCTTCGCTTCGCTTCGCCCGTCCCGCAAATATTTACCCTTTACACAAAATAAGGTATTTTGTAACTGGTTACATAAATAGCTATTTTAAATATATTAAATTAAAACCATATCAACATTAAAGGGCTTCTTCTACTTATAGAGCTTGATATTTGCTAAGAATTTCAAGTTAATATCATTTTTGAATTAAGATATTTTTTATAGTTTAACCCTCCCTAACTCCCCTGTTTATTCGGATTTTTTTCAAAATCAATAGGCTTTATCACTTCTTATAGAGTTTCATTTTTACTAAACATTTCTTGTTGATATCGCTTTTCTTTTTTTATTTAGGATTTTTTTTTTATTTTCAACCCATCCTAACCCCCTATTTTTAATCAGATATTTTCATAAACAAAAAGCTTTGTCCCTTTATAGAGCTAGGTTTTTGCTCTAAATTTTAAAGTTGATATCATTTTTTATTTTTGAATTATCGTGCAGACAAAAACCGTGACATCAGACAAAGTAAACCTATATTCACAGACTACTGTGTGAAGAATAAAATAATAATATTATAATCAAGGCTAAAACAGTGTAACATAATATGCTAAAAAATAGGTACACTAAAAGAATGATAAAGTCAGAGTTGAAAATTATTTAATATCAGTACTTCGGAGATAAACTGTGCTGTCATTCTAGTCAACTTTTTAGTAGAATAGACGGAATATTGGTTGAATAGTTTTTATGTTCCATATTTACATATAATAATTATATAATTATCGAAATATTTCGACAAGAAATTGGCCCCAATTATTGTCCCAATATGTATTGTTTAATAATAATCTATTAAAACTTTTTTTTAACAAACATGAATTGTTGGTTTATGTAACATATTTCTATGTTCTGATAACAAATTTTCTATGATATACCTAATGTCTTATACATCCAACATGCCTCTAAAATGATACGACTAACGTAATAGTTAAATAGTGTTGTTTAACGTTTAACTTATAAGTTTATTACACATTGAAAAATAGCGTTACCTTTTTTTAAGTCAACTTATATTGTGACATCACTACACATGGTATGGAATACCCAGAACAGGCCTCGATGAGCCGATTTTAAAAATATAACCTATATAAAACTGCATTATGTCTACATAGTTTACCTCCCAGGTAGATATCGGTACATATTTAATTTAATCTTCATGATATAGGTACGTACCTAACATAGACACAACTATTAGGTTTTTGAAATAATTTAGGCCAGTGCAATATTTATATGTTATATCGTATTAAAAACTGTAATGTAAGTTTATAAAACCCTCAGTGCTATATATGAGTCAGACACTGTTTATCAAAACCTCTGGCATTTATAGATAGGGCATTTTTCTATAACTTCAAGGGACAACCTACAAAATAAACCATTATTTATTTAAAATTGTACTACAGTCAAGAAATTATCCTTGTTTAAGGGTCGATCTTTTCACCTATATTTAAAGTTACATGTAACTTTACTTAACAGATTAACAAACAATAGCCCTATAGTTTAATCAGCAAGTAGTTACTTGTTACTTTCAACTTGGTCAAAAGACTAGCCCTTAATTAAATATATAATAAAATTGTCATACTTTTTTAACACTTCGTTTGTCTTTTGTTGGAAATAAAAAAAATTACTCAATGCATAGTTGGGTATATTCTGTATATATTCTTGGGTATATTCTATAGACCCTGGAACACAAAACAAAATAATTAAAACTGTAATTTGGAAATAAACATAACCCATAACCTCAAAAATAATAGTTATTTTTTACCTGACGTTTTTCGGTAACAATCGTTGAACTGACACACATACTTCCAATTTATTGAAGTCGCAGTTTTATTTAAACTGTATTTATAATAAATACAATACACAATTAAAATTCTTATATTATGTTAATTTTTAGAATTTGACAGCTTAATTGGAGTTTGAACATAGAGAATGAAGTAGTTAGAGACATAACATGAACACTATTTTGTAATATGTCAAGTGGATGCACTTTGAGTCATATTTTGATTAATTTTAAGTTAATGATTTTATATTTAAAGATTGATGGAATGAAAGTGTTTTTTTATCATTTAAGTCACCCTATTTTAAAAAATGGCATTTATTATCATCAAAACTGACTTGCTCGAGTTTGACAAATGTCGTAAAAGAGAAATACATAAGTTTAAACACGTTTAGTATCGTCATTGCTTCTCTATATCTATAATTTGAAAGATTGGTATGCACCGCCCTACTTTGTGACGTCTCGGTGTGCGTTGCGCAAATTAGGCTGATTTAAGTAATTTTATCATTTTTTCACTACATTTTAGGGATCTATTATCGTGTGACAACTCTTTTTAACTAAAGATTTTCAAGAACGCTTCTCACTCCTGCGGGCTCATTTATAAAAGCGCGCCACGAAACCACGATTAGCCAGAGCGCAGTGGCGTACCCAAAAATAGATATTAAGACGTATACAAACAATAACATTAATTAAATTGAATTAATATTTTTATGTTATTATTTTAAAATAATGTGTTTTTATAAAATGTAACTGGGTGTTCACTGCACAAATGAACCAATGGAGAAACCGCCCCTGTTTTGTACAATCTTTTGCATCATCTCATGTAAATAATTAGAGGATAAACTAAATACATATATTAATACATTTTCCACCTTCAAGTGTTTAAATAAACATTTTTTTTGTTATCATTCTCTATAATTTTTGTTTTATACATTATTTCTCTAGAATAGACCTTAATTTGAGGAAAAGTTTAAATTTTAATAATTCAGTATTTTCGTTGGCAATAAATATATTATAAAAAAGTTCGTGTCAGATGTGTGGCAAAAATGTAGTTACTTAGTTTATCCTTTACAGTCGTAATATAATAGTTTATACAGAATAACCGGAAAAAGCCTATAGATAATAATAATTTTAGGCAAGATAGGAAATTCATGTTTTTTTTTTTATAAAATTAGCTTGTGGTCTTATGAAAAAGAATGTACATCTCTTATGTAAAAGTGATTTTTCTCTATTTGTTATGTAATAATAGTATTTTTAATTGTTGAAGAAAAACGATGATTTCATATCAACTATTTTTTGGTACAACGGTTTTAACCCCAGTATAAGTAATAATACAGTAGCGACAGAGAGGTCCATATTTTTCTGCGCATGTTTGTTAATAAGCAGCAAATATGTCAAAGTGGCATATGTTATTTGTCAATGAATTAATGATGGTTGACTTTTTTGAAAATTTGATTGGTTGTAACGCACATTTTATTATTTTTATTATATATCATTTGTTTTGTAATATTTTATTAAAACTATGAGAGATAGGAAGGCGAATCGGCAATTATCAAATTTCAAATTTCTGTCCTTTTTTATAAAGTTCGCTAAATTTACTGTATAGTGGAGTAAAGTCGCAATGAAATTATGAATTTTAGTGATGCAGAGTTATAACTAAATGAAACCTATACCATCTTGTAGAAAACACTCTGGGGCATTGGAAATGAAAATGTACAACTTTTTTTAACAGGACCGAACTTTGTAAATGCCTCTTAAAAGTGACTGAGTTCGAGTTAGAAAAACTACATTTCTCTTAACATTAACCATCGTATTAATTCCAGTATGCAATCTAAAATTCTGATTTTTTGCAGACTTATACTAATGGCAATTTTTTTTTTTTTTAATGTAAGAAAATAAAATTATCGAAATTGTGAATCCAAAACTTCACCCTACGGCGAGCTATGTGAATTATTGAAAATTTTTATACATATATAAATATATATATCGAGTTAAATGTAGTCAAAACATTAGAAAAGTTTTTAAAAAAAGAAATTAAGTCGCTTACTTTAACGGTTATAGAAATATAATTTTTTTTCTAGGAGCCTTGGAATGCGCGCTGATGCTAAGAGCGGCTTACCAGTCTGAAAATGATCTGCGTTAGCTTCGGTTACATCTAGAAATACATTTAAAAATTCTATAAATATAGAGTAAGTAAAGCGTTGTGTATAAAACTTATTTTAAGTGTTTTCCTCTTCGTCATCATAGTATAAACATAAATCAGGAACATTGTTTTGACAATTTTTGTAGGAACAATCGCTGCAGCATTTTAAGCATACACATTTATTATCGTGACATAACTGGCGAATGGACTATCCGTAGCCAATTGAAACCTAAATCTAATGTCTAATTTACAGAAAATTCATATGTATACGTATCTATCAAATCACAAAAATCATAAAAAAGTGGTGAAGTTCAGGAATTTTTTGGGATTATCAGAAAATAAACGATCACTATTAAAATTTGTGACCGCTTACCTTCTGGAACATTCAGCTGATCACTTACAAATACAAGAAACACTGATCATTGCTGATGGTTTTGAAAATCCAGAGTTATGCTTTTCTGTTAACAAGGTTGGTGTAATCGAATTGAACGATTTGAAATCAAATCATGATCTGGCTGATACTCCATGTTTTATATGAATATCAGATATTTGACAAAAAAAAGTTTTGGTGAAGTCTGTAGATACTGATGTTCTCATATTACTTATTTACTACTATTCTAAATTTATTAAAGTAGGCTCTTTGGAAGAAAAATACCTTTTTATAGAATTAGGACAAGGAAATAAAAAACGGAATATTTCGGTATCTGAAATAGTGCAAAAACTGAGAAGTGGGGTTTGTGAGTGTTTGCCGGCGTTGCATGTGTTAACAGGATGCGATATCACGAATGCAATGTTTAAGATCAGCAAAAAATCGCATATGATGTATTTTATAAAAATCTGAAAACCTTTAAAGAACTGTCAAAACTACATTCCATACCGACAACTGAAGCTGTTAATATTGCCACCAAACTTGCATTAGCCCTATTCAAAAATAATAACGGAGACATTCAAACACTCACTGTACTGAGGTACCAATTGACTACAACTTCCAATAAGTCGTCTTTAGAACTTCCCCCAACAGATGACGCATTTCACCAGCATGTACTGATGTAGGTCTACTAATATTACAAAAAAACTCTATTTTTGCGATAACCAAAATTTTAGGTGCATATATCAACTGCGTATTATGGATATCCAGTCACATACCTATTATCCCTTTACTTGACCCTGTTAACTTTGGTTGGACAAGGAATAATCGAATTCTAGAGCCGGTTTTGATGACTGCACATCCCATACCAGCGGATATGAAGCAACTAATGAACATATTCAGCAAAGATAAATTATGTCGCGATATGTGTGTGTGCTTAGATTTAGGTTTCCCTTGGCTACGGATACTAAGTCCATTCGCCAGTTATGTCACGATAATAAATGTGTATGCTTAAAAGAGGGCTTAAAATGCTGTAGCGATTGTTCCTGCAAAAATTTTCAGAACAATGTTCCTGTATTTATACGATGATGACGAAGAGAAAAAAAATTAAAGTAAGTTTCATACACGACGCTTTACTAAATTACTTACGCTATATTTATAGATTTTTTAAATTTATTTCTAGATGTAACCAAAGCTAACGCAGATCATTTTCAGACTAGTAGCAGCTATTAGCATCAGCGCGCATTCCAAGGCTCCTAGAAAAAAATAATATTTCTATAACCGTTAAAGTTAGCTACTTCTTTTTTAAAAACTTTTTTAATGTTCTCACTGTATTTAACTCGATATATATGTATAAAAATTTTCAATAATTCACATAGCTCACCGCAGGGTGAAGTTTTGGATGCAGAATTTTGATAATTTTATTTTCTTACATTAAAAAATTAAAAACTCTAAATATTTTTGAAATTCCCAAATTGCCATTAGAAGCGCTCACATTTTAAGTATAAGTCTGCAAAAAATCAGAATTTTAGAATGCATACTGGAATTAATACGACGGTTAATGTTAAAAAAATGTAGTTTTTGAAATTTGATCTCAAACACGTTAAAGGGCTATTTTCAAAGTTTGGTCCTACTAAAAAAAGTTGTACATTCCCATTTCCTATACCCCAGAGTGTCTTCTACAAGATGGTACAAATTTTATTTGGTTATACCTCCGAATCACATACCCTTAGAAAAAAGCGAATTTCAGGAGTGATTTTATTCGACTAGTAGTTGGTAGCTCGAACGTCACTGCCGTTTATTTTCTATATAATTCAATGTAGAATGAAGTGATTTTTTAAAAAATTGGTGAAAAGAAATAAAATAATATGAAAAAAAGTACACCTGAGTACAAACATCATGAGTGACAAAAAAAATTAAAGCAAGATTTACTTCGTTCCAGATTGTAAAACAGGATACAAATTAGATTTAACACTAAAGAAAACACAAGAATAAATCAATTTAATGTGTTTTTAAAGCTCCTAATGTAAGTATCATAGTGTATTTATGTCTAAATATAATATTTATTTAAAACTAGTGAAAACACGTATCACGGAGTGTAGTTTATTTTATTTCAAGTTTCTATAATATAAAATTTTACAGTCATAGATCCTGACAAATAATAATTATACATTAAATATACCTTACTAGAAAAAAAAAATGTTTTTTATAGAGTTTTAATGTTAGACAAAGAGTTGATACTGTTATTTTTTTGTTGAACCCTAATTTTGTCATTGCAAATATTTTTTATAGGATCCAAAATACTTAGAACAGTGGGAGCATATATATCGTTCCTAGGACCGATAAAGCACTTTCTAGAGATTAAATTGTTCTACACTTTTTAGAAGATATTTCCAAATATTATGAGACTCTTTTTACTGATGGTACTTTTAGCAAAATAAAAAGGGAAAGCCAAAATTAAAGGATAAAACAATATCGTGTATATTCTCAAATCTCCCTTTATGCTTGTATTATAACAATAAAAAAATCTGTTAACTGTTTTATTTTACTTTTAAAACTATATCTTGGTATAATTTATAAAAAAAATTATAAAAATTTAGAAACAAAATTGTACTTACCAAATTTCACCATTTAACAAATCTATTTGAATTTAGTCATACCTGCCTAATTTGCATTTCATATAGATAAAATTAAATAATTTATCAATTAAAACCTAAGAAACTTATTTAAAATAAATACTACAGTATATTCTGTGCTTTATTTGGCAATAAACAAGTTAATTTTTATCATTTTGACAAAATTATGTATAATTCTCATATTTTGAACAGCGGTACTAGCACCAGTGCCCTTGCGGTAAATTAAAAAAGCTCAATTAGCGTTCGTTTTTTGGGACCGTATGCCGATTTGCCTCCTTCTATCTAGTCTTCATAATTTAAACAAACAAAGGGATAACATATTTCGAGAAGTTACTTTTCAGCGTGTAGAAATAAACAACAGAAACGTCAATTGTTAATAAAAATATGGCCATTTCGACATAAAATATGTCTAATGTGCCGAACCAAGCTGTCGCTAGTGTATTATTAATTATACTGGGGTTTGAACTTTATTAAAACTTCAGCGTTTGCCTTATCCTTTATCTCAGATGTAAAGTTCGTAAGTCATAATAAATGAGTCGTTAAATTATCTGACATCGGTAAAACTAAAGTTTTGACAGTTCAAACTTCAAAACGACAATATAAAAACTTAATAAAGTAATTTCTATCTAAATTTTTACATGAAATTTAATGTATTCAATCGACATGCAACACATTTTTACTTTCAGCAATATTGCTTGTACAGTAGGACAAAAAATATGTTTAGAATTTCGTGGCGAAATCAATGTTTTACGACGCATTCCATTTAATTTTTGGCCTCAATTATTGACAATCTCATGCACCATTAAAAAACACTTATTTCTCGCACTTAATACAAAAATAACTATTTCACACTTAACTACGTAAAAAAATATGAGAATAAACTACTTTTAGCACTAGATGAATTTGAGCTGGTCAAAAAGAAATCTAACTAAAATTCGTAACACTTTTTACGGAATTGAAAAGTAAAATTGGATTGTAGATCCACCATCGCAATATCCTTGTAAACGAATCTCACGCACCTGCTACCAAACGTCCGAAACATTTCACACCTGAATTTTGGGTTAGGCACAAAAGATACGAAAATCGTTCACACATGAAATTTATGCACAAGTCATTAATGGGTCTTTCGTCGGCTAATCGTCCATTAAATGTTATATCCTTTAGAAAAAGCGACTCATTCCAGCCACACATCCTTTCCGATTTTCTCCTCGAAGCGACTAATGAAGTTTTTAATGAAACGCTCTCTTTGACTTTCCGCCATCTCACCGAAAATAATTTTCCGGTATTTTCACGGAATGAGAATAGAGAGAAAGCGGGTTACATCGTTCTAATTATAATGGTTATTGTCATTAGTTCTGAAAACGGCAGATATTTTTGCAAAAAGATTTCAAACTGATGCCATTTGAAGAGCTTTTGTTGCAGTTACTCTAACATTTGTAGCATTTTAATCAAAAAAGATTTTTTCTACGACTGTTGTTTGAAGATGCATTTTTCTGATAGCTTACTTGCATTGAAAGTTATTAATTTCTCATACAGTAAAAAATATTACTATGGGAAATAATTCCTTATGGTTCCCCTCGTAAATACTAGCATAAAATACTTAATTTAATTATTTAACCACTATTTTTTTAGTTATCTGTTTTCATTTATGTAAACAGTAGATAATAAAAAAGTGTTTCTTTGGCAATTGGATACATATTTAATATTTATAGGTTGTTATACAGTGTGGAACAGCCAAATGGAATAAATGCGGTAATAAATAAATGGGGGCGTGTTCTGAAAAACCTCTATTGGTATTTTTAGTTGCGCATTTAAAAAAAATATATATATTATATATACAGGGTGGCTCACGCTCAACGGGATGGAGCTTTATGGGAAAACGACCAAAGATATAAAAAATTCGTTTGGGAGGAATACGTAGGTTACAGACGGCTACAATTTAAAATTTGTTAGATGTATACAGGATATCTTTGGTCGTTTTCCCATAAAGCTCCGTCCCGTTGAGCGTGAGCCACCCTGTATATATACAAGGTGTGTCATTTTGTGGCCAATACCAACTTTCTTATTTTAACTCGTCGTCTGGCAGGTAATTTTTTTTCCACGCTACGACACGTGGGGTCTGAGAAACCCCAACATTATAAATAAATTTTAATATATTTTTTTAAATATTTGAACTTTTTTTATTTAATTTTTATAATATATTTACTTTCTTTTATAAATAAAACACAAAGATTGGTAATATTTTGATTTTTTTTCAAAAATAGTTACATCCAAAATTTAACTCATTATATTTTACTTACAAAATGTGGTACTTAACCAAATTTAAGTAAAAAAACAAAATCTTAGCTATCTTATTTATACAACATGAGAACTAAAAGTCAAAATACTATTCTTAAAACTAGAAAAAAAATCATCAAAATATGTCAAAAACCAAAAAAGTTATGCAGCGTTGAATTCGATCGAATTTGCACAATCTTTGTAATATAGCAATGCATGCTCCATGCATATAAAGGTACTGCAAGCTTTACAGACGTATCTTTTCTTTCTGTCTCAAACTCTCGGACATTTCTTACACCTTCCTTACTGATTTGGCCTAAGTCTTTTGGGTTTAGGCTCCGGAGTGTGACCTGAAACTGAGCAAATGTTGCTGCGCAATTCTAGGATATTCCATCCTTTGCATTATTCGTTCTTTCACCAACTCCATGCCCAGTTCTTTAATGAATAGCCTCCTGGAAATTTTCTTGCCATCATTATTTTCTCTAAAAATAATTTGAGAGTTGATAGAAGTGGTGTTCAACAAAGCAAAAAATAAAGCCAAAGGCCAGGTAGGTTGTGAAACACTATAATTTGCGGACATTTCGTCAGCTTCCGGGAGCTTTTTTATGAATTATCAACGAGATTATCATGGTGTAACGATGATATAAGTAAGGTGACCTTTCCTTTTTTGGATAATATGATAAAAGAGTCAGGTCTTTTTGAAAACCAAACTGACTCGAATAGAGTTCTTTACTGCGGGTTATCAAAAATTCTGAAGGAATATTTGGTTTTTTTTTTCGGATAGTTCCTACTGCAGTTATTTTATGCTTTTCTAAAATATTTTCAAGAAGTTTAACACTGGTGTACCAGTTGTCACAAGTAATATTTCACTTTGTTCCTGACACTGGTGCTACCAATCGGTCAACAATGTCTTTTGGACTATTACTGCAGCAAAATGGAAATTCAGACTATTGTCCTACATATACTTCCATATTTAGCAAGTAATACGATCAAGCATTTACTAAGGATTGAACTTTAATGTCGTGTTTAGCAGGTTTGATCGGTATGTATTGCCTGAAAGAACAACGACCACGAAATGATTCCAACTTATCATCGATTGTTAGGTATTCGGATGGTGAATAAGCAGCCTTACAATTTTTGGTAAATTTGTAAACAATACCTTTTATGTGAGCCAGTTTGTCAATTTTTAGCCTTTCCTCTCGGTTGCCTTTATTATCAAAACGCAAACAGGAATCTAAAAATTCAAATCTTCTTTGGCTCATGGTACATCTAAATATATCCATCCCAGTACCGTCGGTATTTCACAGTTCTTGCAAATTTCTGTGATTGTTCTTGGAAACGCCAGCTAAATAAAGAATATCAAAAACTGCTTTCATTTCAACAATTGTTGTTTCTGCATAATGCGGTGAATTTTTCAATTTTTCTGATTTTTTAGCAATTCTAATATTTGTATTTCTAAAATGTCAGCCGTCATTTCCACATCTATAAAAGTATTCTCTTGGTGTTTTAGCATTCTTTTCATAATTCTTAATACCTGCCAAGTGGATTATAATATCAGCTCTAGTCCTCACATTTTTATTTGGTACTTGTTTAAACAATTTTGAGCACTTTTTGCTAACAAAAAATGTATCCCGAGCATTTTCCCGTATCTCACCTTTTTCCTCACTTTGTTCTTCTTGTCTCTCTCTCTCTCTCTTTCTCTCTCTCTCTTTCTCTCTTTCTCTCTCTCTCATATTCATTCCCTGCATCTTGCTCTTGATCAGGATAGTTGCTAGTTATGCTTAGGTGATCAATATCCTCCTCTTCTTCCAAATATTCTTTATCTGAATAATATTTTTCTTGCTAAAATAGAAAAAACACTTTAATTTTCCAAAAAACAACTTGGAAAAATAGCATTTACCCTACAAAGGTAATCGCGAAAAAAATTTTAAAAACTGACACTTGGGATGTGGTACACCCCAGTCTATTTTACAGCAACACTCTCTTCTTCAGGTGCAACAGGCGACTGCCGAATGTGTGTGCGCGCACAAAATAATATACAATTGAAAGCTACTAGGCCGCGCAAGCATGAAGATGCAACCGTTACGAAGTTGTGCATGCGTTTTTAGTTGCTGTGAAATTTTAAATGTTTCCTGATTTATTGCAAAAATTAACATTAATAAAATAAAACTTTGATTACAGAAATTCGTTACAGCACACTCAAAAACTTATAGATAACATTGTTTATTTGTTGATAGTGTAACAAGAAAAAACACATCTCAATGTAGGAGATGTTTAAAATGCTCGCCGCGAACCTCTTGGCAACATCCTTATCTGAAATAAAAATGTCTTCAACCGCTTCTCAACGTCTCAGGCGTGACCTATCTAATCGCAAGCGTTATTGGTCTTCTTAAGTCAGCTAGGTCGGAAAGTTTAGTTTGGTAAATCCCCATAAGAAAAAGTTTAATGATGGCCATTCCATCGTCCCTCGCCAGCCTATCCACGGATTTGGAAATACTTGATTGAGGTACTGTTGGACATTGATTTGGTGACGGGGTGACGCTCCATCTTGCTAAAACCATATCATATTCGCTGGAACTTGTGGGTTCGTTAAAGCTGGCACGACATTATTTTAAAGGAGTGCTAAATAATTATCGCCATATAAATTGTCATCATTGAAAAAGGGACCTTGAACCTATGACCTAGACCAATAGCGACAACTTTGACGATAAGCATGACCTTTAAGTGTAAGAGTACACACTAAAACAAAACATGTTCTAATTGGATTACTATATTATCTAATTGCCATCATTTGTTCACAAAATTGCGTTCTCCTATCAAAATCGTCTTCCATGTACTATTTCCTATACCTGTTTCGGAAATAATAAATGTTTTCCGATTTATTGCAAAATTAAGATTAATAAAATAAAACTATTTGATTACAGAAATTCGTTACAACATAAGTTTTTTTGTTGACTGTTTTTAACATTTTTGATTAGAAAATTTATAAAATCAATATTTTTTTTATAATAAAGCTACTTTTGTACTCATTAGGGCGCATCATTTTCAAGAGAAAGGCATTTGAAAATTTCATGATAAGTTGATGTTATCTTATACGAAAGTATAAATAATAATTAGTAGGCCTGTGGAATCAGAATTTTTTTTTAACTTTGGAAAACTGATGACTAAAGAAATTTTAGTAAATATTTCGAAAAATGTGCCATCAGGACTTCACTTGTACTGCCCTGTATCAAGAAAATGAAACATTTTCGGACCTATGCTTTCATGAACTTTTACTTCTATTTTAGGATGTAGATTACGCTGTTAAAAAATTACCGTCTAATTTTGGGACACCCTGTATAAATAGGCAAAGACAAAATAGTTCAGTGCCATTTTTTCTTCGTTTGTGATCCGATTTTCTGCTTTAGTGTTATCAATAAAAAAAGTTTGAAATTTTTAGTTTGTTGTTCGCAACTTTCGATATATAAAATCCATTAATCCACAATAATTATGAATTATGGTTGACTAATAAAATTTGCATATAGCCAACATGAGCACCCATTAATTTCGAACCAACATGGACAATATTACATGGACGAATAGAGGATCGTGAAAAACGAAAAAAGTACTTTTCCCCCATTTCTCCAAATTTTCCTCCCTCTTCTTCTGCCACACCTAAATGGTAAGGGATATAAAATAACTAATTTCTGAAATCCCCCCTACTTCTATTTCTCCCTCCACTCCTACTTCTCCCCACTCCTACTTATCCCCACCCCTACTTCTCTTCACCCCAGGGGAGGTCAATATAATATAGAACCACTAAACTTAGGAAAAATACACTACTCTCCAAAATTAACGTACCACCTTAAATGTACCATAAGTTTGAAGCTATTTTTCTTTTGAAATGTTTATTGGATTTCAATGATTTTTATTTCACATTATAGGTCTATTTATAAGGAATTACTGTACTAATGTTTTCTGGGAAATGACAACGTTTTGCCCATATAAAGATAAATTTGTGTTTTTTCATATTTTTTTGCAACACCCTGTGGAATTTATTAAAAACAAACGCTACATTTTAATAATATTGCGAGATAGATTCATCTTTTCCTTACATTTTCCTAAAAAAATTATCTTCATTATTATCAAAAATTATACACAACTTTAAATGTTTTTATGGACATTTAAAGCAAATGAAAGCAAAGAAAACACTACTTACATAAAACTTAGTGACATTTAAAACAACTAAAACCTAAGAAAAGATAATAATCTTTAACAAGTTCCCTCTCTTAAAAACACTTAATAACGAGTATTTGCGCCTCTATTTCTAATTAGGTACTTCTTCAAGCGACCTATTTGGTCTTGCTCAATTGCATCCCAAACTTCTGTCACGTTATGCTTTGAATATACTTTTCTTCTTTGATAACAAAGATATCGAAATGTTTTTATACGAAAATGTTGAGAAAAGAAAAAGCTCTTTCGCAATATTAATAAGATGTAGCGTTTGTTTTCAATAAATTCCACAGGGTGTTGCAAAATAAGATGAAAAAACACACTTTACTTTTACATCATGTATATGGGTAAATAAAAATAGAATAGAATAGAATAGAATTTTATTTGTCATAAGTATTATACATAGAAAACAAAACACAATTTTTTAATGTATAAGTACTAACAGACTAGTCAATTTAAAATTAAAACAATATAATACAGATTAATTGCAATACATACACTTAAACTAACACAATAATATATTAGAGATAACAATTAAGGATTAAAATTAAGGAATTCCTCCACACTGTAAAATACATTTTTTGCTAAAAATACTTTAAGTATATTCTTAAACTGTTTTATTTTGTCTATTTCGGGACTATTATTTTTATCTATTATGCTACTGTAGTATATTATGCAACGATCATGTAATGATGGTTATTAATACACGAGCATTAACTGGGATACGAAACGAGCCAAAGGCGAGTTTCGTATGGTTTATGCGAGTGTTTTAATAACCATTACATGAGAGTTGCATACGCTATTTTTTCTACACCCGATAAATAATCAAGACCTATAAATATTCTATTTATATTGGCATTGAACACAATAACAGTAATTACTCGTATTTCTATAAAAAATTCTACAAAATTGTAATTAATGGTATTACCTTGGGTATTGGTATTACCACAGATTTTTGGGGCAAAATATTTTGTACTGCATTTTCTCCTTTCTCCGATATGTGTGGAGGAGTCTTCTATATCGCTGATATCAGACATTTTAATATTATAATTATCGAAGTTTAGCTATCTACGAAAATTTAATACGTTTTGACAACTAAAACAATTACATAGGAATTTAGGACAAACGTCAAACATCATGCTTGATTGAAAAATTGTAGGTTTCTATTGATTAAAAATCTGTATCATAATGAAAAATCTGTATCATAATGGGTATCATTATGAAACGGATTATGGGCATATAAGTGCATTATTATAATACGGGTGTAGAAAAAATTTATTATAGCATTTAATTCCAATATACTTGGGTGAGTGTTGAGCAATTTCTAGGCGTGAGAAAGGTTGATGTATGTTAGTTTTTTGTCTAGTGTTATATGAATGTATGTTTTCGTTTTTGTTAAGAGTATGTTCATTTTCTTGAACGTACAATATTAATTGGTAGATGAAAAGACATGGTAGTGTTAGAATGTCAGATTTTTCAAAAAGTGATTTGCATGATGTGGGTGATACATTATACAAAGCTCTCATTACTTTTTTCTGTGCCACGAATGCTTTGTTGACGTGAGATGATGCACCCCAAAATATTAAACCATATTGAAGAGTAGACTGCACAAGTCCATAATAAAGAAGCTTTAATACATCAAAAGTCACAGTTTCTCTTAAGTTTCTAATAACATAGCAATGGGAGCATATTTTTTTAGTTACATTATCTATGTGAGCTTCCCACGTTAGCTTAGGGTCTAATGTAATTCCCAAAAATTTAACATTTTCACTATTTTGCATAGATTTACCATTAATATGTAAGTACGGTTCAAGATTTGGGGTGGTATTCTTGGGTAGAAAACGCATGAAGTTAGTTTTTGATACATTCAATGCCAGACCATTTTCTCTAGAATATTTGTTAAATTCAAAAGATGCATTATTGCTGCTTTGCACAAGGTGTTCAAATTGATGATCCGCCATAAGAATGTTTGTATCATCAACATATTGGATAATCTGATGAGGACTGGTACAAAATTTATTGATATCACTAACAAATATTATAAAAAATACTGGCCCTAGCATTGATCCCTGCGGTACTCCCATTGTATATTTAAGAGGAGTTGATTTCTTGTTATCAGTTATAACTACTTGTGTTCTGTTTGATAAGTAAGATTTAGCCCAATCGTAAGGTTTTCCCCGTATTCCCATACCTTCTATTTTAAGTAACAAGAGATTATGATCCACCGTGTCAAATGCACGGCTCAGGTCATAGAAAAGTGCCAAAGTATTTTTCTTATCATTTAATGCACTATAAATAAAATCCAAACAAGCTGCCATAGCACTGGCAGTAGATTTTTTACTGCGGAATCCATTTTGAATTGCTGGTAGTAATTTAAAATGTTCAAGATAGTTTATAAGCCTTATAGAATACGCAGATTCAAAAAATTTTGTAATTTGACTTGGAATACAGATTAAACGATAATTGTATATATCACTTGGTGAACCTTTATTTTTATAGATAGGAATTCCTTTAGACTGTTTTAATTCCGGAAAAACTCCGAATTTAAAAGATTCATTAATCAAATGAGATAAAGGTTCAGCAATGTGAGTAGCTACTGATCTTATGATTTTGCCGTTTATTTCATCAATTCCCTCAGCCGATTTCAAGGTGGTTTTATGGATAATAGAGATTACCTCTTCCGGTGTTGTTGGAAAGAGAAAGAAACTTATATGGAAGTTGTCTATTTTCATATTATAGTCAGGAATAGTGTTAGTTTGATTTACATTTATAAAATAATTATTAATAAAATTAGCTTTTTCTACATTTTTTTCAGTTTCAATTGCATTTAGTGATTTATTTTTAATTTTACCCTGATTTTCGTTTATTATATTCCAGCTCTCTTTCATACGGTTGCTGCTATTTTGGATTCGATTGCTGTTTTTCTCTTTTAAATATTTTTCTGTTATAATTTGGTATTCTTTCTTAAATTTTTTATAGCGTTCAGTATAATATGGGTTATCTATTTCCTTTCTCAACCTATTCATCTCGCACAGATGGTTATGTAATTCTTTTATTTGAGGTGAGAACAGATTCTTATGTTTTTGTGGTTTGATTTTTTTCTTAACTTTTGTGAATGTTATATCATAATAATATGTAAAACTTGTATAAAAAATAGAAAACTTTTCATGAAAATCAGTAGTTGTGTATATCTCATTCCAGTTTTCTTTTGATAAAATATTTTTAAAGGTGCATATATTAGGATCGTCTAAGTTTCGTTTGTGGATATACTGGACTTTGTTATTATTAAAAGAGGATGGTAAATTTACAGAGCATACCTGATATGTGTGGTCAGACAGAAAGGTTTCGCATACTTTCATATTATCTATATCAAAGTTTGTGAAAAAATTATCTATGCATGTTGATGTTGTGCTCGTTATTCTGGTAGGAACATTAATGTGGTGTCTAATGTTGAATCCAAGCAAAGTATTAATTAAATTGATTTTTTGGTTACTATGATTTAAAAAATCCACATTAATGTCTCCACAGATAACATATAAGTTATTATTACTATAAACATTGTGCAATAATAGTTCTATTCAAACTTATGGTACATTTAAGGTGGTGCGTTAATTTTGGGGAGTATAGATATAAAAAATTTCATGCCCTATTTACTCCATTCGAAAGTCGCACATCTTTTGGTTCTGGAGATTTTCGATCCACCTCTTAGAAAATATTACATGAAAGGACAGAGGAAAGTGAAAAGCCAAAAAAAAATACTTCTCTCCCACTCTTCCAACTTCATCCTCTTCCTCTTCCACTCCTAATTGGTAAGGAATAGAAAATAACTATTAGCGGGGCCTTGGTCCTCTTCTGAAACGATTTCAAACCACCAATCTTTCTTCCCTCCCTCATTCTCCCTCCTTCTCACTCAACACTAGGGAAGGCTTATGTATAGAACCGCTAGGCTTTAGGTACAATGGATTGAACTTTAAGACGAAAAAAAATTTCACTACCTATTTCCCGCTACTCCCTCCGTTCAATATGAAAATTTTTTGTTTTTTGAAATTAGAGCCGAAAGTCACACGCCTTTGGGTTCTGGAGTCTTTCAATCCACCTCCCGTTCTACTTTCTCCACCCACGGTTGTATAGCGGACCAAAATGTAAGATGTAATCCGATTTTCGTTACTACTTTTGCCTTCTACAAAAAAGTTGACAATTGATTTTATAACGGATATTAATGATTGGAACAGTATATATTGTCTGGACTTTCTTTGGCAGGGACCATTATGACCTTCAAAGACAAGTTGCTTCGCCCCCCTCCCCCCTTCAAGTGTCGAAAATATAATAGAAAGTAAACGGATAGAAGAAAAATGTCAAGAAGAAAGAAAAAATGTCAAGAAGAAAGCAAAAATGTCAAGAAGAAAAAATGTTAAGAAGAAAATGTTAAGAAGAAAATGTTAAGAAGGAAATGTTAAGAAGAAAATGTTAAGAAGAAGAAATGCCAAGAAGAAAAATCTGTGACAAAAATGTGTTTCGTTTCAATAAATGACGGTTTTTAAATTGTGAGTTATTACTGTTATTTTATTGAATTTATTTTTATTTCATTAAAATGGTACTAAACTATATTGTATTATAGGTACTGTAACGTTCATATGTACTGAAAATAATCATATTTAAATAAACGTGAGACATAGTAAATTTGTATGGATTATCGTTTAAGATTTTTACTAAATTTTAAGAATAAAAACCTGTCTTTTTATCACATATTAATTAAATAGTATTTCAGTTATAAATACCATTTGTGTTCTCTGGAGCACAGGCGGAAACGATGAAGACAAGGTGAACCATTTTATCTTTCGTTTGGCGAGCTCAAGGCACGGTCACGGTGGCGTTACAAAATTGTTTGGTGAAAAAGGTAATTTCCATTGAGAGGTAAATATTCCCTTTTAAATTTATTGGATCGAGGTAAAACTTTTCCATTTTTGTTTAAGAGATCAGGTGACCTAACTAATTATAACAAATCAGTATAGAGATATATATTTTATATATATTACAAAAAAAGTTTAAATAAAAAAAAAACGCAAATGGCCGATCAATTGTGGGTTGTTGGTTTTTGCGCTGCGAAAACTGCATTATTATCAAGAATTTATTTTGGTTGTCCTCCATGTCCTGGGGGATTTTTTCAAGCATGATCTGCTATTTTATGATCTAGTGCTTTATGATCTGGTGCTTTATGGTCTGCAGCTTTATGGTCCATGTCCTATATGGTTTGCTGTCCTCACAGGGACGTAATTTTGAAGGGACCTTGATGATTAATAGTTTAAGACGAGAGGTCTACCTCTCCTAGAGGGGAGTTTTTTTGTGGTAGCACAAGTTTTTTTGGTGAGTTCCATCCAGTTTATTTGAATTTAAGTTTTTTTGATGAGTTCCACCCAGTTTTAAATGAACTTTTAAGTTTGAAGTGCCAGACAAGGCCTAATTTTTATGTAACTATATTTATTTAGTTTTTTAATTCACACATAAATGTTCTTTAAAATTAATTGAATAAATATTCTTCGTTATGACATAGTGTGAACCGAATACAGCTGTAGGAGGGGATATAACGAGTTAAACATATACGTACATATTTTCTGATAATCATTCAAGCCACTAATGTATCAGTGGACTTGTAGATGCGTTTAAAATTTTAACATAAAAATATTATTCTAATAAAACCCTTATAAAGTTGAAAAATTAAAAATCAGCAGATACTAACTAAAGTTATATTATTTTATAAAATCATTTTAAACATTTTCAATATCGAGTATTGGACTTTTTTTTATTTGTTCGCCTGGAGGGAATTTGTAGAAAAAACTAGTTGTTTTGATTTAGTCTTTGTTTTTTATTTTCTATAACATTAAAATTAAATGGCGTTCACTATTAAAAGTTTTCAGAACCTACGAACCCTGCTTCCAGACTATAGAGCTGCCGTGCTCTTGTAACCTTACGTTTCCCTATGCATACTATCTCAAAAAGGGAACAAAAAGTGTTACAGTACATATAAACGTTTTTGATCTCAGATAAACAATAAACGAATGTATAAGAGAAAAAATGTTAGATACAAACAAATGTTTATACATTTGTTTGTATCTTATGCTTATGCAAGTTTTACTTAAATTATCAATAATGATTATAGTCGAATTTCGACCACTGGGCGAACACTAGTATATATTTTATTTTAGGAATTGGTCACATTTTAGTTGAAATTATTTTTTTTATTTTTAATTTAATTATTTAAATAAATTAATAAGGTTTTATAAATGCAAAAAGCCACATTTCTATGATAAAGTTTAAGACCGCTACATAAAGAAACAAAAAAAATTATTCCTCATATCCTTACTTGATATGGCAGCAGTTCCAATGTAATGATAACTATAAATATAAAAATATTATTATCTATATTTAAATTTCTATCACTGGCTTCGTTATCCAAAATTTGTTCGACAACTTTAACATCTGTTTTATACAAATTACTGAGATACATAAATTTTGTATTAAATAAAAGTAAGAGATAACCAAATAGTTCGAGAGCTGGCAGTAAAAAGGTTTAAATTAACATGATAGTACTGATTTAGGTTGTAATATTTAAACCGCCCGTCTGCCGGTAAGTGATCGCTTTATTAGATTTAAAATTAAAAAAAAAATCGCTGATAACTACCTGTTCGGACATTTAACTCAATCTGGCAACCGCGCTTGCGGAGTGTTGTGATTGGGAATGTCCCGTGACGGATCTGGAGGATTGTGTGGGAGAGCGCTTAAAAAAAAATAGTGTTTAAAAAAGAGAACAATTCATATAATACTTTTGTAGAGTTTGCATTGTTTGTACAAGTTTCTTTTATAATAAAATCATTAAAAAATCAATTCTTTTCTATTTTATATAATACAGTCCAATATGGTCCTTCGAGCCGGATAGTTTAAAAAAAAAGTACATTTCTAGTTTGTGTTTTAACATGAAAATCATCGAGTTCAGTGCATAGGAAGAAGCTGAGTTTATCCAGATCACGTGATTTTATTCCAATTCTTTTCTTTCCACTACAGACTTAATTTGAGTTAAGCTAATTATGGAGAAATCGAGGTTTAATTGAAGATGCTTTAATTCGACAAAATAACTAGTCTAATACTATTGATAAAAATCAAATAGATGACCTAACTGTTTAACAAATTATAGCAAGGTTAACTTTAATGTTTTGTGAAATGGCCTAAAATCCTAAGCCTACTTAAAATCGCGAGCTTCTGCCGTTGAAACTGGTCAAATATGCCAAAAAAGCCACTAATTTCCTCAAAGGTTATCACCGTTATTTCTGTGTCAAAACATGGTACTTATTAAAGTTAAAAAAGAAAACTTTGACAAGCGGTCGCTTTCAAACCGCAGACGAGTTTAAAATATACAAGACGAAAAATTTATTGACTCTAGCTGCAAATTTTAGCTTATAAAGAGTACTTATTTGGATTAAAGATTTTCAAAATTTCTTATAATTAACAATCTCTTGTAACTTTTCTTAATTGAAGAGTCGGCTCCAACAACGTTGTAACTTACATTCTTTCAACTTTTCAGGAGGCAAAAATCTGTATATCTATTATTTGCCTTTTAACATGGGAAAACGTTGTGCGATCGTAACAGCTACAACGTTCTTTTATACTGTTAGCAATAACTTCGGGCCATTTATCCATGGTTTAGGCTACAGAGCATTTTACACAAGAAAATTTTGGAATAACGTTGTAACTGCTTTGTAACTTATAACGTTTTTCCATAACTTGCAAAGTTTTAATATACTATACAAAATAAAAAACCTTGTACTATTATTAATATTTATATTTTTCAGTATGTCTTACTTAAAAACAAAACTGTCTAACACAATAAGAACTTAGTCTAATACAAAATGTTTAATATACTATATAAATGAAAGTAGGAGATAATACTAAAAATAGACAGTATATAAATTTAAAGGTAAAAGTAATATTCATTCTGTTAACCAATTTTCGTAAAAAGGATGATAAACCGGATTCATATACTGGCACACATCTATTAAATTAGCATTTTTAGCAGCCTAAATAGATATTGGTCCCTCATATGCCGAAGGTAAATTTTCCATACTGGAAAAAGTTGAAGTACTTGCCTTGTACTTGGCAATATTTTTTACGATGTGAAAATGTTTCCAGTGTCGAAGGACGTTATGAGTCTCTCTTGTTAATAATGTATTTGAGTCTTCGGAACTAATTTTATTCCATAGTGATTCCGTAAGTTTAAATTTGGGATTTCTTTAAAGAGCTTTTTCCAAATCTCTCAGATCTTTAAAATCCTCTCTTTGCATGTACAAAACATAAAAAGGCTTACTCACCATTGCGTTGGCAATTACTTCCATCCACTCCAATGGTACGAAAACTTTCGCAGTTTTTTTTTCTATTAGGGAAAAGTCCCTATCGCTGGGCAGGAAGCTGTGTCCAGTTGAGAGAAATTTTTGGTGCACTGCTGTGAATCATAATCATTCGCCAGTTATTGTTCTGTCCCACACATCTGCCTGACCATATTATTAGCTGTCTTCTTTCACCTGTTTGCAATGGCTGGAAATGTTCTTTTGCGTACCTCAGTAAACATGACGAAATTTCTATGGCACCTCGTTTTGCTACTGTTTCATTCCACAGCATCATAAACGCATTGTTAGATGCCGCATCATGTATATCCAAATTGTAATTTGACAGCTGGCGTTGGTAAAATACGCTGGAATGATGTTAGGTAGGGCATAATAAGACCTGTTGCAAATTAATGAATAAAACAAAAATATTAGAGAGATTGCTTCCTGCCAACTGTTTATCTGCATTAATTGATGCATACCCTGCTTTAGCACGCATTTGATGAATCTGCATCTCTTGAGAAATTTTTTGTCTTTCTTCTTTAGTACTGGCGGCACATAACTGAATATAATGCTTGTCACCAAATGTGCATGTATCGGAACGGGGTTGTCCAAATTTAAGATTCAGTTTCGCAAATATATTATTTATGTCCTAACTGATATATTGTAATGCTCTGGAAATTTTTCACAAAGGAGCTTATACATTTTTTTTTAAGTTAAGATCTGCGAAAAGAAACTCTGTATAAATTTAGATCGTGAGTAGTGACTTTCCTGTTTATGAAAAGAAGAAATATGTTCCCTTATCAATTCTTTGACATTTTCTGGAACAGCGTGTGGCCGATTCGTATGGCATCCTCGGAAATCTTTAATTTAAATACCATTCTTTAGCTTTTCCACTAACATTTGTATTCTTCGGGGGTTACTTTAAGGGTATCGGTGACAGTTTTTTGGCAAACACGTATCTTTTCTTTCTTAAGAGGTAGAAAATAAAAAAATGTACACTTGCGGCGTGGATTTAGTTGATTTTTTTACTTTTGGCCGTATGGGCTCACGTATCTCAATACATTGATAAGCAAGAAATTGGGATTGTTCATTGTAAGACTTATGAATTTTGAGAAAATGGTACGTTTATTGCCCTCTAACTTTGCAGCGAAACATCCCCTTTTACAGCGGCACACTACATTCTGCAAAGAAAGAGAACATACTTAAGATGGGAATCCGAAACTTTTCAGAAGTATCAAAGTTTTTAGAAGGTTTTTGCACTTTTCTTGCTTGGTGGTTGATATTTTTTAACAAAAATACCTGATGATAATGATACCTCATAACATTCTTTCTGCTATTACCATTCCTATAGTGACCAACATATATTTTAAAATTGTCCCAAATATGAAATTAATAAATTGGTGCTAATTTAATATGTTTTTTTAATTTATTTTCGCCAAAATTTATTAATTTTAAATTCGGGACAATTTTAAAATGTATTTTGGTCACTATAGAAAAGGTAAAAGCACAAAGAATGTCATAAGGTATTTTTGTTAAAAAATAACAACCACCAAGCAAGAAAAGTGCAAAAGCCTTCTAAAAACATCGATACTTTTGAAAAGTTTCGGATCCCCATCTTAAAATAATAAAGTACAAATACATGACAATTAAATTCCCGCCCCATAATAGTATAGTTACAACGTTTTTATCTTGCCTCTTCTGGCGGAGCCACTGCCGGTATACTCTTCTTTCTTTTACTTAGATATTCTTCTCCTCTGTCCCTAGCTAACTTTGACTTATTGTTTTGCCACTGAACAATCTTTGATTTGCATTTTTTACCACGATTTAATGTATTTTGCAACGAAGACGAGAAATTTACCACCGACATGATGCAAAAATGCAATAAAATACGTCCAAATAATCTCGTGCGCTTCTACTTACAACGTTCTCCGGCGGAAATCGGCTAAATGACAAAATAAAATATTTGATTTGAGGGGGATATTTAAAAACAGAGGGACTTTATTCTATTAGGCGGTTGCTTTAGGTGTCATACAACGTTATTCCATGATTAACTCGATTTTATACAATTTGCGAGTTACAACGTTGTTCGAGCCGACTCTTCAATTGATGATTGCATTTTTAAAATAAGCGGTATAACATTATGTCAAAAGAAGTCGTCAACTACCTCACAATTTACCTTCAATTTTTTTTTGACTGATTATTTATTCTTGTGTAAGGAAAGAAGACCTAAAGAAAACTTCGGCAGACAGTCACATTCAAAAGACATACGGGCCTAAATTGATTGTTATCAATAGGATAAAGTACGTACAATATAATTATTTAAAACGACCTCGGAAGTAATTAATTCATTATGCAAAAAAATATGAAAAAAAAAAACAAATTAGTCATATACTAATAATAATTTATGTTTAAACAAAAAATATATATAACTTAGTATCTGGTTAATACTCTCCCAAAAATATATACAATAATAATACAAACATAATCTAGGTAGCGTGGAATAGAAATGAATAAATAATGTCAATAAGAACATGAAAATGCATTCTCGATGTACTCGTACTTATTTTCATCACTATACTTGCATTGAAAATACTTCATCCTTATGTATGTCTGGAGCTAAGTTTTTTGAATCTAATCAAGTATAGCAGAAGTTTGTGTCCAATAAACCAATCGAGTTGGTATCTTCAATCGACTAAAAGCCAGTCATGTTCTTCAGAATTAAAAAAATATTGGATTTCCTCTGTCATTTTATCTCCTAGTACCGTTCGACAAGGTGGTATGAAGTTCACATCAAAATTTTTAATGGATATTAATGGATTTCTTCCTTGGGATACAGTACCGCCATGGTTCCTAATCTATCCTCGCCTTATTCACACTATTAGAATTATGCCTACCATATGAATTTTTCAATGCTATAAATTTGCTTTACCGGTATATCCTGTGAATGGCCGAAAGAAGCATGATGCTGTATAGTCACTGTCTGTTAAAGCGTGATAGGTATAAATATATATCGTTAACAGAAATGTATCTCCAAGCATATTTTGACGGAAGTCCAATTTCTATCCAAATATGCGCTGTATTTGTTAATTTGTACGTATTTCCCAATGCTATTAATAATATATCAATATCGGATGCACGTATAACATTAGTATTTTCTGGTAGTTTAGATATACGAAATAAAATTCTGGTATCAGCTTGATGAGGACTTTCATATTAAACCTCTAAAATTCACAAATGACATGTCCATCAATCTCACAAAACATGTAACAAATATTTTTACAATTTACTTAAAGAATTTTGTCTCATAAAATACCAGGAAAAACTTTATTTCATTTTCATTGTTTCACTATAAACTGAACAAATTTGATTTTAAAGAAGTCACTTCTCAATGTTTCAGTATTTAAAAAAGTCGGTGAGTCGCTTCTGCTCTTCTCCAATAATATTGAGCACACTATCTCTTCCTGTTACCTTTATCTTCTGTTTCTTTTGGTATCTTTTAATGATACACCACACAAAATTAATTCTATTCTTTTGATGTTCTGTATAGCTTCTTAATAATGTAGAGCCAATTTGCTATAAGTAAAAGGAGGATACCCAAACCTGGAAGGATGGATTACACTGTCCCAAAAACATACCGACCAATTAGTCTGACACCGTTTTCCATGAAGACTTTGGAAAGGCTATGCGAAAGGTACATAAGGGATGCGGTGATTACAACAACATCACTACACCCAAACTAATATACAGATCTACTGATTCATCCCTTCATCTAGTTGCTGGCCGGATAGAAAGATCCCTGGACAATAAGAAGTCCGCTATGGGTATTTTCATAGACATAGAATGTGCTTTTGATAAAACTACCTTCCCAAAGATAATACACTTCCTAACCAACAGGAATGTTTCACATATGGTTAGTGGGTGAATACATAACATGCTTTTAAAGCGAGCAGTAAACATATGTGTAGAAAATGTGTACATAAGAGGCTTAGTTGCGAGGGATGTCCACAGGGAGGGGTGCTATCACCTCTACTGTGAAATATAGTCCTCGACACCCTCGTCAGTCGCCTCAATAACAACAGTCACTACACAATAGCATATGCAGATGACCTGGTTATTCTGCAAACAGGGAAGTTTGAGAACATACTCTGAGAAAGAATGCAAGTAGCTCTTAAAATTATCAAACACTGGTGCAAGGACCATTCACTGTCTATTAATCCTAAGAAGACAGAAATGGTCCTTTTCACAAAGAAAAGGATGAAAATGGAATTAAAACCTCCAGAACTCCTAAACACAAATATAAACTTTAGAACAGAGGTGAAGTACCTAGCTCTTACCTTTGACAGCAATTTAACATGGAACTTGCATTTAGAAAACAGAGTTAAAAAACATACAGTGCTTATGAACAATGCTGCCGAACCGTGGGACAAACCTGGGGTTTCTTCCCCAGAGTCGTCGCATGAACATACTTGGCTATGATGAGACCTATGCTAACATACGGTGTAGATATCTGGGTACCGAAAACCCAAAAATTAACAGCTATCCGTAAACTAGAACAAATGAAAACAACACCAACCAGAGCCATGGTAGTTACTCTTAGTCTCACTCCCCTTGATATTTACATCAAGGAGGTTGCTCTGACGACAATGACACACCTCCCCAAGGTTGGAATAGAAACTGATGTAGGATCTGGTGAGGCGAGACGTCGCTTTTGGCAGGAGGCGCTCGATACGGTCCCACTGCTTCAAGTGAACATGGACTCCATCTCACCGAGATATATCTTTCATAAGCCATATAAAGTTATAATAAAACAAATAGAAGAGCTGAAAGTGGCAGGTACGATTCATATCTACACCGACGGTTCTAAAACAAAACAAAGCTCAGGATGTGGAATATACTCCAGATTCTTAAACTTAAACATAAAATGAGCTGTGAGCAATAGTGCCAGTATAGTTCAAACAGAGCTAACGGGTATTCTCATAGCAGAAAAAGAAATAACCAGAAACAATACCACTGGAAGCAACATGCTCATCTATACAGATAGCATACAAGCACTACTCACCCTGAACAGACCACGAATTTATTCAGGGTTAGTACTAGAATGTCACGAAGCACCCTCCATACGTTACAAATAGAGATACGTTCGAGATATAAAAAAAAAAAACAATAAAAAGTCGCACAATCCATTTGAGTTGCAATTTAAGATGTTGATACACGATTATCTAATAACGTATATAATTAATTTTCAATTATCTAATTCATTGATACTTACCTCGAGATAGCTCAGTGACAATCGAACAGTGGTCAAATAGAGTGCATATTTCGAAAGAAACTAGACTCCAAAAATACTTTGACACATATTTCTGTTACGATATATACGATAGACAGGTGTATAGCCTATCACGTTTTAACAGGCAATGATTATAGCAAGAGCAAATTCATGGCGTTGAAAAATTGACGCTTTGGTAAATTCATATGTCAGATGTATGGTAGGTATAATGTTAATACCGTGAACAAGGCAAGGTTATATTTGTTTCTTAGGAACAAACCATGGAGACACTATGTCACAAGGAATAAATCCATTAGATATAGTTAACAATTTGGTTGGACCTTCATGCCACCTTATCGGAAAGTATTAATAAATAAAATTTAATTAAGTTTGCGCTATCTGGAATTATGCAACAGTGCCTAATCGAATTTGTTTTAATTCTGAAGAACATGACTGGGCTTTTATTTGATGGAAGATGCCAGATGGAATGGTTTATTTAATCATAAACCCCTTCTACACTTGATTAGATTTACAAAATCCCAACTCCAGACATAGATGAAGATGAAGTATTTTGCGATGCAAATGGTGATGACGAGTACATGAAAATTACATTTTCATGTTCTTATTAATAATATTTATTTATTTCTATTGCATGGCTACATAGCTTTTGTTTATGAGTTTTATTTTTACTTTTATTTTTTGTATATTTATTTCGATACTATTAACTACAAACAGGGTTAATTTTAAAACTTACTAAAAATAAGGGTTTTATTTAGCAAATATGAATTTACTGCTTTGTTTTTGTTCATATTTTTTTACTTCCGAAGTCATTTTAAAAAATTATATTACGCGTACTTTAATATATTGATAGCATTCACTGTAAACCCGCAAGAATAAATAATATGTAAAAAAAATTGAAGGTAACTTGTGAGGGAGTTGATGGCATTTTTTGACATTATGTTATAGCACTTACTTTAAAAATGCAATCTTTATTTAAGAAAAGTTACAAGAGATTGTCAGTGGTATGAAATTTTGGAAATTTTTATTCTAAATAAGTACTCTTTGTAGGCTAAAGTTTTAGGGTCCAGACATTTTTTTTTAATTTTTAATTTTAAACCCGTCTGCGGTTTGAATGCAATCGTCTGCCAAAGTTTTCTTTTTTAATTCTAATTCGTAACATATTTATTAATACTTTGACAGGAAACTAACCGTAAAAGTCATTGAGGAAGTTAAAGGCGAGTATTTGACTTAGCTAGCAGCGACTGCTTCAAATTAGCGACCACTTTCAACGGCAGTCGCCTACAATATCAATTTAGCAAGGATTTTAGGCCATGTTCACCAAAAGTTTATTTTGGTAATAATTGGGTAGATGAACGGTTTTAAAATTACAACCTAAAGTAGTGCCTACATGTTAATTTAAACCTTTGCACTTTGGTAACTTATGAGGTAGTTGTTTTTACTGCCAGCTCTCGAACTAAAATATAAATGTAGACAGCTGAAGAGTTGTTTTGTTTTCGATTATTGATAACCTGAAGGTGCTCTAGCCTTGCTGGGCGTGAATGTGAGAAATTATTTTAGGAATCAACTTTTAAGAATTTTGCTGTCAACAAGAGTTAGGTGTCGCAGTAATCCACAGATAAATAATTTTGGATTCCTAAAGTTGAGATAATGCAAGTGTATTGCATAATAAACTAAGTGTTTACTTCAGTTAACAACTAGATAATGAATGAAGTAACTGTTTGTTCTTTTTATCATTCAAACACCCAACACATAAAGGATAATTTGGTAACCGCACCCAAAGAAAACCAAGAGTAAATTCGCACCTTTTTTTATCTTATCGAATATAAACAAGAATATTAAAAGCTATGAAAAGAACACAAAGGTTTGGAAGTTGGAAAATATTAATTATTATTAATATTGCGTCATGCGTCTACTCCGAAAAGAGTCATACCGGAAGACAATAAGACTAGGGCCACGTTAGTATCTTTGTTATTTATTAAGCGATTTGGATCAAATTTGGAACAAACATAATAATATACTAGACATGATTTTGAATTAACCTTGTAATTAACATTTAACAGGCATTTAGCCTAATTAAATGAAATTTACAAAATTAAATAGTAAAGCTTTTTATTTACATGGTGTTTTGTAAGGACTGGTCCATATTTTAGTAATAGGTTCAGGTCCTCCAGATAATATTATTTTACTAAATAACTCTGTGTCAAATTTTATCTACTACTAAGATACAGGGGTTAAAGTTAAATTTATTTTTCGTTTGTTTGCAATAATTTCTTTATTATTTAACATATTGACAATAATATTATTTTATTAGCTTTATTATGTCTTACATAAAAGATATTACTTAACTTCATATTATTTTGAATTTCTTTTTTATTTTAGACATTGTCACAGTTTTATACTATATTTATATTATTTTATAATTAATAATAGTTTCATCTTTTTTAATTAGATGTAGTACTTTTGAAAATCCGATGCCTGCAGGATCATGCAGGATCAAGCTTTGAGGTCCTTCTATGATTCGCAAGTTTTACTTTTCTGTTTACTATTCATAAGATAAAGCTTTTTTCCCTGGAGTTAACTATTCATTAGATTGATTTAAAAATCCATTATCTAATCGTTGTTTTTGGGTAATAATTCTATTTCTTCGGATGAAATTTTGATCTAATGTAACTTTCTTTTTACAGGTAATTTGTTTGATGGTATGTATGATAACAATATTACTTAGTATTACTCTTTAGTGTTAGCTTTCAAGGGTACCAAAGGCAAAACTAATTATACACAAAGTCTTGTAACCTATAAATTGCTTTTTGCAAGTGGAATGATGTAGTATATGTGGCATCATTTAGTTTCTAAAATTTACAGCATAAATGGTGGTTAGTAAAATGTACTATTTAACTTTATACAAACAAGGCTATTACAATACGAACAGGACCTGCTGCTGCTAAACACGGGTTAAATCATCAAAATATCTTTGCTTAATTTTAAATGTAACATGTCTAACTAAAACTAAAATTAAATAAAAGTAAAAGTACTCACCATGTTTTAATCAACAGCCATCATAACCATATTGTTTTGTTCAGAGATAAGGGAGATAGAGATAGGAAACGCCCATAAGAAGCCAATGCTTAACAACGACCAGCTTTATCGCAGTTAACATCTGACCCACTATGTGGCGCTTCCATCCATATTAAACAACGCAGCGGGAAATTTGAAAACCTGATAATAAAGGTTATGTTCTTTTAAATAAACTTAAACAATGTAAATACGCTAAATTATTTATTAAAAAGAATACTACACTTACAGTCTATTATCGATTAATCATTGTAATTCTATATTCATGACATATTTTTTTAATTTTTGATTGTTATTTGTAACATTGTATTTTTGTTTTTATTTTTTAAACGAATGGGCAATGATTTAAAAATGTTGAGTGCAAATTCAATAATGAGAATTCAGATATTTTTCGTCTTATATCAAATCTTCTTTCCAACGTTTTGAAACCATTTTATTTTTCTAAAAAAATAAATAACACATAAATATCTACTTTGTGACAAAAGTTGATTACTATTTGTGTTACTTTCATGAATAGATCTTACGTACTTTGGTTAATTAAAGAACGCCACATTGGGGTTGTTAAATTTGTTCATGTGGCATGCGTTACTAATGCAATACTTTCCCAGACTTATTGTAATATAACAAAATATAATTATTGTCCTTAAATTTCACACAAAAACAGCCACAACTATTTTGCTTAGTTCATCTAGAGGATAACACAATCATGAACTCAACATTTAAAATTTAAATTTAGGATTCTTTGATATACATAAAAATAACTGACATTTATATTTACAAACTGTCCACAGGAGTGCGTTTAGAAACCCCGCACGGCGCGTCTGGGCCCTATTCTAATGCATGTGGTCAGACGCGCCGTGCGGGGTTTCTAAACGCACTCCTGCTGTCCACGTCTACCGTCTATCTGCAGTGTTACCAACCGTACGATTTAAATTGTATTTATACTATTTTTTAACTCTCTGTATGATGTACGATTGCATCAGTGAGATCGTACCACAGACCTTGATCGTACGTAAAAATATTTAAATATCTGCAACAACTTCAGAACATAAAACAATAAAACTCAAAAACTACTTGCAAAAATTCATAGGCCGTTCGTAATTTCTGCAGGTAGTCATTTTCGTTCTGACTTATCGTAATTTTGATCACGGTGATTTTATACACCGACTATTACGGCATAAGGAAAGCTTGCATTTAAAATTTCAATCACTTTCAGGTGACAGTCATTGATTACTTTAAATGTGTTAATTTAAAGTTTCATGTATTTTCTTTAGTTTTTTTTTCGTTGTAAACATTTTTATAAATAGATAAATAAATTATCATGCCAAAATTTTTTTTATCATTCCAATTTAAGTTATATTATGCTATGCATGTATCTATTGTTCATTTTTTTTGTCGAAATACCATTTTTCTACTATACTTGTACAATCTCTCAAAAAAATATTTGGCAACACTGGTCTCTCTACAAACGACGTAGACCTGTAGCTAACATCTCAGACGCTAGATGACGCCATCGTTGCTGCGGTCGTTGCGTTTCCAATCTTTATGTACCTAATCCACATACTTTGATTACTATATGAGGCAAGAGCATTGATAAGGCAACGTAAGGATACGTCATATGTATTATTTCTGATATACAAAAGTGGGACCGGTAGGCGTGGCCTTTGCACTCACTAAAATGGCGGAAGAGCAGAACCGTATTTACAAGTTTTTATTGTACTATTTCTGGTTAAGTATCATTATTTGAATTATAAAAAAATTATTGGAGAATATATTATTTGCAAAATTGCAACTAATCAATGACCATGATATAACTAACTTGGGGCAGATTCCACCATTGGATTTAACGAAGTTTAAAATGACATTTTTACATAAAATGTAATTTTAATCTTCAATTAATAGTTTAAATTTTAACACAATGGTAAAATTAACCCTAAAGCGTTGAAATCATTCACAGAAAAAATAAATAATACCTTTTTGGTTCACATAAGCGACAAAAGTAAACAGAGTTCGATTTATTGGATCAGTCGTCACACGTTTGCACTAGGGCACATAAATAGCTCAATCTTTAGTTTTTCGTTTTTCTATGAGCCCAATGCTTTTTGTCTTTAAATCGGAAAGTACAAGGTCGCAAATGTCAAGTAATCTAACCTTACTTTAATTAACAGCTTTCTCGAAATTAAGAACAAATGATCATACACTAAAAGCTCGATAATCAGATACGAAACTTAATGCAAGGCTCGCGGAAAATGGCTAATAAGCAATCTCTGTGTAGGTAGATGCACTGTTCAGGAAATCAAAATGTGGATTAATCTTACTTGGTCTTGGTACTTTTGTAGATTAAGACTGAAAGGTGTATATCTTCATGCAAGACATTCAGTAAATCAGCGAAGCCACAACCAGTGGTGTGCAGGTGCACTTCTAACAAATGTAAAATATGAAGTGATCTTACTTGAGCCCTATAGATCCAATGACAATATTATGGTAGTTGGTTTGAGCTGGGCTTCTCACCATCTGCAGAGATTATGGCTACTTATGTAAAGGCCTACCGTAGTAACACACAACATGCACCACAAGCGTGCCGGTCCAATTTAATTGATCTATGCACAATAATCATGCATGTATGATTGAAAGTCAGACAAAGAATGTGAAGATAAAGTTGAAGTCTCAATCACAGTTAAAGTCACAGATGAAGTTAAAGTTAACAGCAAAAGAATTGAAATTGTAGGCTGGTGATAAAGGGAGGCCAACATCTAGGTAATAAATGTTTATCGAGTTAGAAAAAGTATCCACTGTAAGCGCTTTTCTTGACCACTAAGGTAAAAACCAGAATATTTCCTAATCACATACTTTGATTACTATACGGGGCAAGAGAGAGGTCCGACACACCCAAAATTTTGAACCCTATGACACAGTTCATAGCTAAAGAATCAGATCGCTCACTCTGCGTCGGCACTTTTTATCTCAATGTTCCAGTTTATACACTGCGCAACTCAGATAATACAATATATGACAACTGCCTACAATAAAACAGCAGTCTTCTGCGTATCCTGAATTTGTATCCCTGAAGTGGATGTTATTTTGGAACTTTCAACTGGTCCGAGTGAGCTAACTGATTCTTTAGCAATAAATTGTGACTCCAAAAATAATATTCACTGACACTGACAGCAGCAAGCAAAATATCAGGTGCGTTTTAATCATCCGCTGCTGCTTCCGTAATTGTCGGTTCAGTCGTTCTAACCTGTCAGATTAAAACAAGAAAACCGACAATTCCGAAGCAGAAGCGGATGATTAAAACGCACCCAATAAAAATATTGCGCCAAGATGTAGGCAACACGTAATAAGGGTTCAAAATGGCGGAGTTTTCTATCTCCTTTTAAAAGGCACTCAGAAAGCTGCGCAGTGCGACCATTCTCCGTATAGTAAAAGAAAATCAAAGTATGTGTTCCTAATACACAATTTTTTCTCCAGGCAAAATAAGAAATAAATTTGTGAGAGTACTTCCCAAGTGTTTTTACAAAAGCTCTAAGAACAAAATTGACGAAAATGGCCTAATCCAAGTTCAAATTCTAAAACTTGAACATTGAAGATAAGTATCTTACTGTAAAACAAGTAAAATGAATGGTTGAATAATTCATTACCTACGTGGAGGTAGAATAGGGACTAAAGTTTAGCAGAAAAAGCCACTAAAAAAGGTGACTGGGGCATATGAACGTCAAGCAAATATTGTAAATGAAAATAATGTGTGCTGTGATTAAATAAAAGTGTACAAGGTATAAAGTTATAATATTTTCTTATTCATATCTAGGAGTGATATTTATTTTTTAATACTAGACAAACGGTTATGGTTTTGTGGCTAGTCCCATTAAAAAAAAACTAAGTGAGTATTGATGTCTTGATGTTAAATATTTATTATTATAAGAACTTATATGCACTATACAAACTTGAATATCATATTCCTGAATTCATTTCAAGCATAAAATGTCCTATGAACAAACATTCAATTCTGCATGGTTACCAAGCTACAAGAGTTTAAATATCAAAAGATATATTAACATAGTATGCCATGTGTTCGAATATGTCGAAACACAGCACTGAATGTTTGGTGCCTTGGAACTTGTCGGTATGGAAATCGTCACCGATACTCCATACAAGCAGCTCGCGAATATTCATTGTATTGTATTTTCAACAGTCTCCACTTTAAGGTCCCTATGAAGATCAGTATTGTGGCAGTACTAGGGTGCATTGGCGATGTTCCTTAATGCTTTATTCTGAACACGTTGAATAACTTTGATGTCACTTTTCTGACACATCCCCTAAGTTGGCGAATCGCTTCATTTTCACCAATTCCTTTAAACGCATTAATCTGAAACAAATTATAGGTAATTAAAAAGGTATATTAATATTGTTTTAAATTAACTATAATAAAACAAACAATACTCATGCATACACAAAACATGAAGCTCTACTTTTCAATTAGCTGTAGAACTAATAAATAAAATTGGTGGAAGGACAGCAAATGTAGGTTATATTTAAATAGAAATAAGAATATAAAATGCCTACAAATTAAATTTAATAAACGAAATGGCGTACGATTAATGTACTTCTCAAGAAAATGCTTGAAACATATACTGCTGAATTTATTATACTTGTTGACAAACTATCCACGCGCTACGTTTTATAGGATTTTTTGGAAATCTATAAATATTATTTCATATGAAAAAGTATTATTCCAATATAGGTAGGCCCAACAGTTGATAGATGATTTTTTTTGCATTTTTAAAAGCATACTTTTATACATTTTATACAAACCTCTCATAATACTGTCCTGTATAATATTTATAATTTTGATACTAACCTATGAAACGTTATTCCAGTCGATTTTTTACAAAAACGTCTATCGCTAGAGCAGGAACGTATAACACAGCAAGGCATTATATACTTTATAAGTTTGTAACACTCAAAATTTGCTGAAACACAAATTAAATTCAAATTTAATTACACAAATGACACTAAAAATATAACCTATAAAATTTGACAATTTGCACTCACAGTAATGGCGGACCGGTCCCACTTTTCGCTTACGCATGTCGTATCCCTAGGTTGCCAGATCAATGGGCAAGAGAGAGGACCGACACGCCCAACATAGGGCGCGGCCATTTTGAACCCTGTGACACAGTTTACAGCTAAAGAATCAGATCGCTCACTCTGCGTCGGCACTTTTGATCTCAATGTTTCAGTTTATACACTGTGCAACTCGGATAATACAATATATGACAACCGCCTATAATAAAACAGCAGTCTTCTGCGTATCCTGAATTTGTATCCCTGGAGTGGATGTTATTTTGGAACTTTCAACTGGTTCGAGTGAGCTAACTGATTCTTTAGCAATAAACTGTGACTTCAAAAATAATATTCACTGACACTGACAGCAGCAAGCAAAATATCAGGTGCGTTTTAATCATCCGCTTCTGCTTCCGGAATTGTCGGTTTAGTCGTTTTAACCTGTCAGATTAAAACAAGAAAACTGACAATTCCGAAGCAGAAGCGGATGATTAAAACGCACCTATTAAAAATATTGCGCCAAGATGTAGGCAACACGTAATAAGGGTTCAAAATGGCGGAGTTTTCTATCTCCTTTTAAAAGGCACCCAGAAAGCTGCGCAGTGCGACCATTCTCCGTATAGTAAAAGAAAATCAAAGTATGTGACCTAATCCCTAATCTCTGGTTTTGTTATTGTATCAGTTCGATCGGGCGACAACCCCAAATTCAGATTTACACAGTACAAATAACTGATCAATTCCTGTTTTTCAAATTTCCAGTCTGCTTGTACTACGTACTTAGATGAAATATGATGAATAACATTAACTTAACAGTCATTAATTTAAATCAAACAATTATTTATTTGACAAGTGTCATTTTCATTTTAGTTACTATGTTGAAATGAGGTAAAGCAATCTAAATAGATAGTGTAGCTAGAATATATTAAATGTAAAATTCTCAATATAAGCTAAATTTATGCTATTAAAACACATACATTTTTAGTTTAAATTTAAAGGGTGTATGATAAAGATTTGAAAAAAATTAAAAAAAGGTCAGGATTAAAAAAATTGATACTTTTCTTCATCCAGTAAAGTTTAGGTGGTGCTTTTTTATCTAACCTCATAATTGATAACATGTTTATGATTTGCTAACTTGAAAATATAACCATACCAAATTTCAAGTCAATATGTTAAATAATTAATATTATTACAAGAAAACAAAAAATAAATTTTAACTTCAACCCCCCGTATCTTAGTAGTAGATAACATTTAATCCAGAGTTATTTAGTAAAATATTAATATTTGGAGGAACTGAACCTAAGATTAAAATATTGATAATTCATTATGAAACACCCTGTATATTATTGACTGTACAAGGATAAATTAAGCGGAACTAGCAGGTACACCTTAAGGAGGACTGTTCTAAGTAAAATTTTAAAATTCTCTTTTTAAATTGCGTATGGCCCAATGAAAAATCTAAGTCAGTTAAAACGCTGATTTCGTTTGCGGTTCTGCACATAGAAGATATAACAGAGAAGGCTTGTCAGTTCAGGTTAACGTAGAGGGAGTTATTCTGAATAGCTGAAGAGATCTGATTCCACATCTCGGAACATTAAAATTAATCAAATTTAGAATATATGGATCATATATATCTTCATTAACTACTTTATGTAAAAATGATAATAAATTTATATTCTTAAGGATAGATGATTAATCTTAAATAATTTTCTTAAATCGGTAGTACTTGTTAACGTATAATCCGGCTAAATATTATGTTTTTGGTAATAAAGATATCTTAAAAATGTATTTTGATTTTTTTCTAATTAGGTATAAGGCTGGCTTTGATTGCCAAATATTAAAGGCAAACATCACAATTAGTTACATAATTGTGAAAAATAAAATTTTGATTGCATTTAAGTTTGAGAAATATTGTTTATTCCTTACTACAAACCTAAAGATATATTGCCCCTTCTATAAACTTCTTCAGAATGCTATATAAATGACAAAGTAGAATAATAGCTGACTCTTAAATCTTTAATTTCATAATTTCGTTTGACTTTTTGTCTGCATAATATAATCAAATAAAATTAATTTTTTTATGAATAAAGGTTATTACGTTACATTTTTTTGTACTAAAAGGCAATTTATTCTCTAAACTCCACTGTAGTATTCTGCTTATATTCTTCTGTAATCCAACATAGTCCCTAAATGTTATAACTTCTTTATATATTTTAAGATCATCCGCAAATAGTATACAGTTTTAGAAGATTTGGTAAATCATCGATAAAAAGCACAAAGAGAAGAGGACCAAGACTTGAGCCCTGAGGAATTCCGAAGTTCACATTATATAAATTAGAATTGTGGCACATATATGTAACAAAGAATTTTGTATTTTGTAAATAAGTTTTAAATATTTAGTGAATTATCCCAAAATGGTTTGGCTTAAGCAATATTATGTCGTGATCAACTTTGTCGAATGCCTTTGCGAAATCTGCAAAAATTACATCCAATTGATTTTTCTTTTCAAACAATCTGTAAATTTAATTTGTAAATTGTAGTAGGTTCGTATTTACCAATTTTTTGTTAATAAATCCATGTTGCCTTATAGTTGGGCTATTTTCTACGTTGGAAAAAAGTTGATATATTATTTGCTCAAGTAATTTTGCTGGTGCAAAGAAAATTAAAATACACCTATGATTTGAGGTATTACTATTATCTTATGATTTATAAATGAAAATACATTTTGCAGATCTATTGTGCCCCCTTCTGTCGCTAATGTAGCAATAACTATATAACTAAAAAAATGTACTCAAAATTAGTTTGACAGAATAGTAGTTGGGTGTCCAAAATACAAACTGCGATAGGTGGATTTTATTTCTTTGCAGTGTTTTCATTACCTAGAATGGATATGAAATATATTCGTTCAGTTGAAGCAATAGCATACTTTTTTGTTTTATAGTTTGTGCGTAGATTAGCTAATATCCATGTAGGTGTAGAATTTTTTTTGTATTTTCGGAAAAAGTCTTAAAAGAAAGGTAACAAAATTGTTTCTTTTTCAAGAATGCAATACTGAGGCCCCATAGGAAGAGTCTTAGTAATTTGACTCAACATAACATATCCATTTAGGATTAGCTACATAGGGTAAATAAAAACAACATTATAAGAGGTCAATATGAGATAAGAGTTGCTTCTTTGGGTTGAGAAAAATAATAACAATAACAATCAAAATAAAATAAAAATTATATTGTAGTGTAACCAACTAAAATAAAGAGAGACAACTTGACTAATATCTCTCTCTTTTATAAAAGTATGATAAATAAAGTGGCGGCGTGATCGACTATGAAGTGATTAGGACACCACGAGTGACAGACTGAAAGATTCGTTATCTATTGGCTACTTACGTGTTATTGAGGGAGTGGTAAAGGTTAAAAGAAAACATCTATTGATCTATATCTAATCTTTATTGAAAATATTATAGATGACAGAATCAGAATGTAAAAATTTATAAGTATATAAAATATATTTATAAAGATTAAATATAGGTCTGGTTCGGAGCAATTAAAAAAATAATTAATTTATCAAATGAGGGGAAAGAACCAGCAAGAAAACCCCAAAGTTATAATAAATACAATAAAACCAATCAAATGTCAATTTGGATACAAATGACAAATTAAGTATACATATAAAAAACCATTTAGTTACTCGATGATTTAGATAAACACAGAAAAATATATGAAATAATATTCAATTTGAGTTAAACACAGGAAAATATATGCAATAATATTCAATACATTATATAAAAAAAAACAATATCTAATACTGCAAGGCAAAAATAAAATAAATATTTTAAAAACAATAACTCATCAGATAACAAACATTGAGCATTACTAGGTTCAAACACACTCGATGCAAAACTGAAGAAGGGTTAGTAGGGACAAGGTAATGGGGAAGCTCTACAGCTTTACTACCCACCTAAAGTTGAATATTCTGGTGACAAAATAGGGTAAGTTACCGAGACACCTATCCCGATGTTGTCCCAGCCACGGGCGAAAATGTTAGTATCAATCAACAAGGCATTTCATACTTTTAACTTAGATCTGCCAATGCTGTGAATATCTGATGTTAGAAAAACACATAATTTACTAATATAATATTACTTTTCCCTTGCCGAACTTTAAAAATGACTAAAAAAAAATAATCTCAATGTCAAATAAAAATTATAGCAAATTTTCCTTGGTATAACTATAAAATATCAATAAACTTCAAAAATATTTAAATTAAAATATTAAAGGATGCTATTTTTCACTGATTTAGATAGTAAAATAAGTAATAAAATCAAATAAACTCGTTAATTGGAATGCAAGCAATTTTTTATGACAGATACAAAAAATGCTGTCAAGGAACAGCATGAAATTACTTATAACAGTGAAATTCGAATCTAAATAGTGAAACATCAACGAGTTAAATAATATAAAAGTAATTGAAACATAATAATTGATTTAAAAAGGCACTTTCATTTTTATCACAAATAAAACTACCAAAAACCTACACCTTTTCAACAATCACGACATTCCATTCTCCCACGTTCAATCACTGACATTCAATAAATAATCCCCGTTCCTATGCGATTATTCCCTGCTTCTATTCCAGCGCATCCACGACTTTGGTTCCTGGAATTTACCGCGGTCAAAAGCGATAGAATAGGTGGATGCTTTATATTGCCATTCAACGGGGACGGAATTAAATACGATCCCTTTCAATATTAAACAAATAAAACATGCAACACAACGAGGACTAACGACTAAAATTGTGAAAAATTTAATAAAAACATTTTTAAAAATATTATCAGTAGTAACTTAAAGAAATAAAAAGTCAAAACTAGTATATACTAGCTTAAAAGTTTGCGTACATAGAGCACCCTTATTTAAAAAAAAAACAATAACAGAAGATCATACATTAATGTTTAAAATATTCAAAGAAATTTGACAAAATCTAATGAATTATTATGTTTTTTTTAGTAACAATTCTTTTTGATTGTCTAGTTCAGGTACATTTTACAATGTAATTATAATTTGTTTATGATTTCGTTCAAACTTTATTATAAATAATTCATTACATTTTTCAAATTTGTTTAAATATTTTATAAATTCATGCATAACGCCATCTGTACTTCATTTTCATAAACGTTACTCTGTGATCTATTCCTAATTTTTAATTCGTTTTAAATAGGGGGTAATAAACAGAGTGTTTTATTAAAAATGGGATAAAAAACAACTAAAAATTCTGTAATAAAAGTAAGACGATTAAACGAAATATGCTAGATAAAATATTACTGGTTTCCAAAGCACAGGGTGTTAAAATTGAAAATTTAAAAATTATTAATGACTATAATTTTTTATTTCCAGTATAATTTTAATAAATTCGTTAAACATTTTTGGTGTTATAAGAAACATCTATCGGCAAAACAATCAGTTAAATAAACTTTGCCAGTGGCGTACGACATGATTAAGTAACAATTTCATCCACTCTAAATTTTACGCCACGGTTCAAGAACTTATTTGGACCATAATTATGATGTTTTTTTTTTAATAAATCATCTACTCTTGAAAAATATTTATAAAAAAATTCAAAATTATAATATTAAAAACTATGAAGAATATCCATTTTTGAGTGTGAATATCTCGTCAACAGTACATGAATTATTTAACAAATATATAAAAAAAATAAAATTAGTCTTAATAAGTTTTTGGCCAGTGGCGTAAAATTTGGAGGGAATGAATGTGTTGCTAGCCGATGCCGCACGTCACTGGCAAAGTTTATTTAACTGATTTTTTGCGGATACGTGTATTTTATGACACCAAAAATAATTTTTGAATTTTCATCTTTATCACCCGTATTTCGGAAACGATTAATTGTATTATTATTTTTAATCAGAGAATATTCATTTGTTTTGTGTCCTATTTTTAATAAGTACCCTGTATAATAAGTACCCAGCTTTTTAGCCGGTATCACTAATTTTTGAATATTTATTTCTTCAAGTTTTTTAATGATAAATATTTTAATCAAATTTAATTCCATTAATCGTTAGTCCTTGTTTAAAATATTGTATGTTTAATTTGTTAATTGTAAATTTTGGTTTCTTTTGATTGACTGCTGTTATTGTCAGTTTTCCCATCCTATAGAAGCAACTCTTACCCCTTCTATATTTTAAAATCTTTTTGAAATGGTATATATTTTCTAGTGAACTTATCCTATATAGTTGTTTTTGGCGTGACTAGTATTAGGCGGATTTATTTTCGTCTTTTTAATGATGTGCGCCAGATCCTAGGTAATGTTGTTTTTTCTTCCTTTCTTTTAAGGTTATTTTGATGTTTGTGTATTTCTATAACATCCAAGTGGAATCTTGTCTCGATGTCTTCATGTTGCTAGTAGGTCGGTGTTTTCGAAAAGGATCTTGTGTTCTCTGTCGAATAATGTGTGTTTGGCGACTGCAGACTTTTCAGTTTATCCTAAACGACAACTTCGTTTGTGTCCTGTTTTTAGTGTACCAATGCTTCTCTTTGTTTGTCCTATATATACTTTTTTTAAGTGCATGAAATTTTGTAGAGTCCTGCACTACTGAAGCTCTACCGCCAATACTATATGAATAACCAAAAATTCAAAAAGATAATGTACGACTAAGAATCTTAAATGCCATAGGAGTACCAACTTACAATCTAAACAAACATCTGGCGGACATTCTGCAAACACACGTAGGCAAGTCAAAAATCGACGTACGTGACTCTACATACTACATCGAACACTTAAAGAGTTTCACCATAAAGCGTAACGACATCCTAGTCAGCTTTGACATCATCTCTTTTTTTACAAATGTGCCACTCGAAGAAGTAGTCAGCTACATAGGGGAGTTTTTTCAGAGCTCACCAACCTTTTTCGACACTCGCTCACAACATCATATTTTCAGTGGGATCAAACATTCTATGAAGAAATTGACGGAGTCGCCATTGGAAGACTCAGCCCAGTTGTGGTCAATTTCTGCATGGCAAAATTTGAAGAAAGCCATTTGAATTGCTGAAAAACAACTAAAGCGTTGTCTGAGGTATGTAGATGACACATTTGTAATCTAGAGCCACTGGAGAAGAGACCTCCATAATTTCCTAAATCATTAAACAGTTTTGATTCTAAAGTCCAGTTCATCATAAAAATAGAAGAAACAAATTCCTTTTTTAGATGTGTCAGTCAGCCGAAAAGATAACTTGCCTACAAAGAATACATAAAGAAGACACACACTGATCGATACCTACAATATGGATCCAACCATCATCCAAAACAGAAACGATGAAATGAAAAATCAGAAAGCAGTGCTTTACAAACAAACGGATACGTAAAAACGACATAATCAGTGCCTTGTGTCCAAGTCTAGTAAAGAACAATACCAAGGAACTTTATATCTACCTTACGAGGAAGGTGTTACTGACCCAATTGGAAAAATTCTAAAGAAAAAGAAAATCAGCACTGTCCAAATAAGGTAATATCTCAAAACAGTGGAAGACCGCAGAGACCCTTTCACATAAACATGAGTCTACAGAATTACATGCACTTGTGTAAAAATATACATAGGATAAAGAGAAGCATTGGCATACAAATAACGGAGCACAAACGAAGTAGTCGTTTAGGACAAACCTAAAAGTCTGCAGTCGCCGAACACACATTATCCGATGGAGAACACAAGATACTTCTCGAAACCACCGACCTACTATCAACATCAATACATTACTCGACCACATTGAACTTGGAGGCTATAGAAATACACAAAAATCAAAAGAACGTCAATAGAAAGAAAGAGAGAACAACGTTACCTAATACCAAGAACGCCAAAAAAGCGCACGCAGACACGCATATAAATACCACATTTGGAGCAAAGGAGGATTCAGTTGCAGTTAATACGTCGAGAAGACTACTTCGTCCACGCCACTGAAGATGGCTGCAGCAGTTGCAGCTGAAACGTTTGGTAGTAATAACCAAGAAAGACCACGGTATAACAGCCCGTAACAATTACATTTACACCGGCAATAAAAACGTTTATTCCAAATTTGATACAAATCCCCGTCCAAATCGCTTTATAAATAAAAAAAAAAAAACGTTACTTTGATCCAGTTGTCACCCAGTATTTCTCTAATCTTAAAGTTAAAGAATAAAAATATCAATTGAAAATTTTGTTCTGTGGAATTACATACCCTATTAATAAAAAAGAATCAGCTTATGAACACCCTATAATATATACATATGTGTGATTCTGATTTTTTTCTGTAAATGTATACCTTTTTATTTCTCTTTCGGAATTTCGAACTGTTGTTTTGAGAACAGCAGTGTCATTGTACTAACGAGCATGCTTACCAAACACCGACCTTTGTTTAGAATTGCACAGAATTCCTGTTAGTTTGTAATCTTATAGTCTAGTTTTTTCTTTGAAAACTACGAGAGATATCCTTGCAAGACATTGAGAAAATTTAATAATAAAGATTGTTGTTAGTTTTGTTCGTTTATATTTAATTTGTTTCTAGAAAGGGAATGAATTTGCTTAGATAAGGAATTTCGTGGGAGAATCGTAGACTAGAATTTTTATTGGTTTGTTTACTAAAATTGCTCGACAATCAAAAATTTAGGCAATTAATTAAAAGTTTTTATTCCTGTAAGTTTTTTAATATATTTTTGGTGTTCTGTTCCCAAAAAGAAACATTAAGGTCCTTTCGCCACCCCTTTCGCCACCAATGTTAAATAAAAAATATTAGATTATGACTAAAATTTATTTTTTTTCTAATAGTTGACATCCTTATTTATCTAATGTTGAACTTTTAACTATACCTTACCATGCAAATTTTTGAGAATTTTTTTTTAAATGTGAGTATTTGAACAGTGTCTTACGAGAAAAAATAAGACCTCAACAACAATTCTCGAATTATATTAATATTTATTGATTAGATGGAGTAGAAAATAACTAAAAATAGGGTTTTTGAAATATTTAGGTTTTGTTTTTTTACAATAAAATATATAGGTTACCTTGGAATTTATTGAGAAATTAATATTAAAAAAAAATTTGAAGTAACCTAGTTGAAATTTTTTTGTGATTTTTTAATATTAATTTCTCAATAAATTCCAGGGTAACCTATATATTTTATTGTAAAAAACAAAACCTAAATATTTCAAAAACCTTATGTTTAGTTTTTTTCTACTCCATCTAATCAATAAATAATAGTAAAATTAATTATAATTCGAAAATTGTTGTTGATGTCTTACTTTCTCGTAAGGCACTGTACAAACACATTTAAAAAAAAAATTTTTTCAAAAATTTGCACGGTAAGGTATAGTTAAAAGTTCACTATTAGATAAATAAGGACTTCTACTATTAGAAAAAAATAAATTTTAGTCATAATCTAATATTTTTTATTTAACATTGGTGGCAAAAATGGAATCTCGGTAACCGTCTGTCTACTTGACGTTCACAATTGAAATTTTAAAAAGTTGTGAAAAATAGTGACCCAAAAACAGGTGTTAATAAAGAAAAAGTCATAGTGGGAGTATCAAATGAAAGCTCTTCTAAGCAAAATGCTTAAAAATTGCTGTCTTCCCTACTCATATCCATAACCAGGAATATTCTCTTTCCATTCCTGAACAGACCTTTCTTCTTTTGTAACTAAAGAGTGCCCTACCTCAGCAATATATGCATTGGTCATTGGAAATCCCCAGTTGTTGACTATTCCCAACGTTTTCGCTATTATATGTTTATCTTCCTTTGACAGAACTGTTGGACGGCCTGCTGATAATGGACGAGATTGTATTATTTTATCTAGAATTGTAACTAGTGGTTCTTTGATCTTTTCATTAGTAGCCTTTTGACTCAGCGTACACAGCCTTTTCCAAATCTTCTTCTGTTCCCAGTTTTTTTGATGCATATTAAGGTTGCAATTTATCTGAAACAAATTTATTGTTTTTTGTCATGAAACAAGATGTCGAATTTGTTCTACAATATATCGAAGTAGCATCAGTTTACGGTAATTTCAATCAGTGGCGTGCGGTGACATTTTTGGAAGGGGAAGCGATTGTATAAAAATACAGCAGGCTAGTAAGCGTAGCGCCGCAGGCCAGTAAGCACAGCGCCGCAGACGAAAATTTTGTCAAATTCTTGCTTTTTTTTCCTCAGTATTACGGATATTCGAGATTGGGTTTTGAAGTGTTACTATTACTTTATTACCTAGTTTAATACTAGAAGCTATAAAAAAACTTACCATTGAAAAGCTTCCTTGGTTTATTTAAACGTAAAAAAAAATTAACTGAAGTTTTTTTTTTATTTTTTTCATACCTTTTTCGCATAGTTGACACAGCAGTTAACATTTATTTATACTTAAGATCAATGCAAATACCATTTAGCAGCAGTAACAGTTTTAGCAGCCCATGTTTCTTTATTATCCCAAACGTCTTGAAAAAAGTGTATCAAAGAATCATGGTATTAAAACACTGTTTGCACTAAACGTCCATTGTAGTTCCATCGCGTCGGAGCAACTTTTGGAAACCTTTTTTGAACGTGAATGTCCAAAGCGCGAGTTCTTTTAGATGACTTTAAAAAGAAGGAAGCCAACCACTAAGCGTCGAAAAGAAAACTTTGTAATCTTTAATATTATCCATGCTTCGCGATAAAACCAAATTAAGTCTATGTAGTACTATACAGTGAACGAAAATTGCATGTTTAAACTTCTCTTTCACTTTAGCTTGAAGGCCTCCTAAATGGTCAGCCATTACGGCAGCACCATTGTAGCTCTGGGCAACAAGCTTAGAACCACATTCTAAACTTGAAATAATGTCACAAACAATTTTAAACAATGCATCTGCAGTTCGTTCGTTAGTGACGTCCAAAAATCCTAAGAATCGCTCTTGAGAAATGCCTTCCAATACGTATCGCACAACAATGGATAATTGACTTAAGTTTGCTACATCTGTGATTTCATCAAGCGCAATTGATACGAAAGGTGATTTTTTAATTTCACTTTTAATGTCGGTTGTGCATTTAATTAATAATCATTTTGGATTCTGTTTGAGGTACCTCGGAAAGTCGTCGAATCAAGAAAATGATTTGTTCCTACGACCACTTAGAAAAGTGACACATATCACACTATATAGTCCTATTGAAAGTGACCCATATCACACGCGTATGAATAAGTATTTACATTTCACCCATGTACGAATATGCTGCTTTCCGCAGCAGCTGTCACAACATGTCAAACACATTTCTATTTTTAACTATGTAATGTCCATATTAATACTAAAAGCGATATGATTGTTAAATTATTGATATTGTTGTAAATTAGATCCTAGATATTTATCTTTAACATTTATTATTAAAATAATTTTAAAATAACTAAAATATGTTTGCTTTTTATTCTGGTTAAACACATAACCGATTAGATCATTCAATTAACGTAAAACCTATTAGCTCAGATGGTTAGAGTGTCAAACTTATTAACTTTGACATTTGAGACACGCGTATGAATAAGAAATTACTTTCCACCCGTATACGAATATGCTACTTTCCGCAGCAGCTTTCACAAAATGTCAAACACATTATTTTTATTTTGATCTATGTAATATTCATATTAATACTAAACTCGATATGATTATTAAATTATTGAAATTGTTATAAATTAGATTCTAGATATTTATCTTTAACAATTATTATTAAAATAATTTTAAAATAACTAAAATATGTTTGCTTTTTATTCTGGTTAAACACATAACCGATTAGATCATTTAATTGACGTGAGGTCTATTAGCTTAGAAGGTTAGAGTGTCAAACTTATTAAATTTACCATTTAAGACCTGGCGAGCGACCGCGTTCAAATCCTGACGATGCCAGAATTTTTTTTTGTTTTTTTATTTTTTTTTGTTTTTTATTTTTTTTTTATTTGTTAAGAAAATATGAAAATTGAATAAATATGATTATTGTTGTATATTTTTTTAAATACATTTTATTAGTTACAATAATAACCGGATTTTACATTTTTTGATAAAATTATTTTGTGGTCGTAGAAAAAATATTGTAAATTACTTGTGTGAAAAGTGATTTTCCACACTCGTGTGATAGTCGCACTCGGCTTGTGCCTCGTGCGACAATATTTCTCACTCGTGTAAAAAATGTCACTTTCCACACTCGTAATGTAATATACTATTTAGGGTATTATCGTATTTTGCTAAAAAACTTAGAAGGTCCATGTAATCTCCTCGATTGGCGGATCTACTTGCTTCATGCTCTCCCAGGAAACAAGTTGCATCTATTAATAGTTGTAAGACGTCCCTATTTTTTTTTACCCTTTCATTGTGAATTTTGTTGCTTATTTTTAAATGATTGTCCAAACTATGTTCAATGCGATAGGTCCTGAATGTTTTATCTTTAATTGTAGCACTTATATGAGATTTGCTATTTCCATGTCGTTTTACACTTTTGTGGAAATTATTGAGGTCTGTAATACCGATGTGTTTTTTCGGCTATATTAAAAAGTAGGCAAGGCCAGCAAACCAATTTCTTCAAAGTTTTGCAGCCGGTGAACCATTTATACTTTTCATAAAACCCTACCTGAAAATGCCCGGTAAATATCTTTGCTGACTTTTCTACTTTTGTCTCTAAATTGATAAGATCCTTTAATCTACTAGAATTAATAATCTTTTTTTCAATAAAGAGCACACAATACAGACACAATTTACCACATTATTATTGTTTACAGGCACAGTGCATAGTTCCTCCATTTTACAAAAAGAAAATTAAACTACGAAAAACAAACCGAAATCTATTTGAAGTCTATGATTTTCCTCACACGTCGATTCGCAGTGCGAAATGCAATATGCGTAAGGCGACGTAAAAATCACTGCCTCTCGACCGTATTTCACGTGCACAAACAGACTGACTACTGTGTCGCAGCAAAGCAGGGTCAATAACACGAAGCGAAATCAATTGGAAGGTGAGCCGGCTTTTTCAAGAGGCGCTTCTGTAGACGGACTTGAAGTACCTATATGGTGTGGGCGTTTACACAATTAATTTTCGGTGCGTGCGGTTACACATTACACCAATAAATTGTTATCACATTTACGAAGTTTACGTAATGTTTCAGAGAAAATATATTACCTAATTTAATTTTAATTTCTATGCATTGTAAACTGAAAAATATTTATTTTTAAATCTCAAAGTGTAGGGAAGCGATGCTTCCCCCGCTTTCATGGACCGCACGCCCCTGCTTTGAATCAGCCGTGGCGTTAATCTATCAACATAAATGATCAACTTTATATATTTTAAAACAATTACTGTACAAAATACTATTGCACCTGGCTAAATTTTATTATTGGAAATGCTCTTGTTTATATATGAGACCTAGTTAGGAGTTTTTGTTCAAGACCAAAATACCAAAAGACGTCGGTGTCACTATACATTTGTATAGATGCGAAGTGTTCAGTAGATCTGCCGCTGACGTTTAAATTAATATGCGAGGGTTGAGAGCTCATTTTGTTGAAAATTTTTAAGTGATCGCTTCGGAAAATGTAATCTGTAGGACAGTTAGAGTAACTTTTTGCTTGATTTGAATTTTAGAAATAACAAAAAGAGACTAGAGATTAAAGATTCTTGTAAATAAATTACGAGAAGGCGGTTAAAACAATAAAAGTAAACAAAATATGCGTATAAAGCGTAAGCGTGTAGAGATACATAAATTTAAAAATTATGATGTACACCTAGTTTTTTAAAGATTTGGACTGTCATAAGTTAGAATTTTATTTATAATTATTATAGTTATTCTGCAAGGCTTTTCATACTCGTATCATGTATTATGTTACTAAATATGATTTCTAGAGTAAGTGACTCCTTTAGACACATTTAGCGGCTGATCCATTTTCAGTTTTGGGCGTATCAGTAATGATTATTTAATGTTTTTATGTTTAGATACTTTTTGGGGAACGTAATGAGAATAAAACTTACATTAGGAATTAGAACAAACCAAGAAAGAGTATCTAACTCTTATGGTAGTGAAAGATTATATAAAAAATGTTTCGATTAAAATTTTTCGTAGTCGTAATGAAGTTTGTAGTATAACAGGATTATTCATTTTTATAAATTTCATTTCTTTATTAAAAAATTATTTAAAAGAGTCTTCGGATGGATTGAAGAAAAATAAAAATTATTATACACCAAAGCAAAAACTTTTATAAAGAATAACGTTTTCTCAAAAAGTTGAAAATAAAAAAGTTTTTAATATGTTTCATTCCATTCGGGGATACCCTGTATATATATATATATAAAAAATAGAAAGAGCAATCATTAAATGGATTTACGAACACAAGCACTATATATATATATTAGGTGGCAGTTATTTTATTTCGAAAAGAGACTGTAAAAATTTTTGTATAGCCGTCCCTGATTCATTCTGAATAATATGGTATTTAATTTTTTTCCTTCAACTGGTCAGTTGGTCGGTAAATTACATAAACAAGATACACACATATTAAGTTACATTGAAATATACGTTACGTTAGAAGCAACTACTCTTCTTCTTTTACATGTATACATATTATTAAATCTTTCAACGTATATAGCTTTGAAAACGGCTAAAGCTTTTTAACTATACGAGTACGTATGCACATAGAATAACAAAAAATAAGTAATATAATCAAAATGATAGGATAAAATAAAGATTCGAGATACAAAAAATAAGCAATGGTTGTGATTCTTTCTTTATTTCTTCTTCTTGTTTTCTTATTTCTACTCTTCCTCTTCTAAGGGTTATTTGATTAAAAAACTATTATATACAGAGTTCGACTTGAAGTTACGTTCTTTGGCTAATTTTAGTTACTATTCTGACAAATGAAACCGTGGTCATAGTATACTCTTAAGGTAAGGTCTCTTTTGGGCGAGTAGTCGAGACGTTTAGACGCGGCGTTTGATCGTGCCGATAGGTTAAATAGTGATATCATAACAATGGTCTGATTTGAGCGACAAGTCGATACAAATCGCCACAAGACGACGCGTTTTACGGCAAAATTGGTCGTCAGGCAATTTAAACGCGCACGTTTATTTAGTCGCCTGCTATTGATGCAAAATAAGCACCATTTTTTTTTTATATTAATGGATACAATATTAACCAATTCATTAAATTTTGACTTTTGGTAATCCTAAAGTATTCTTTGAATTTAGTTTCGTCATCAATTAAATGTCTCATTATTAACGTACTAAAGCACCCTTCCTTTCTTCTTCGAACTAACATTTTATGAACCTTTTTATTCTTGTTTTGCATTAATAATAATAGCAAAATGTCATCGTTTTCTGCTTCTTCTATAAGCAACTGTGCTGCAATCACAAGTTCACTAGTAGTCATTTTTGTCGAACGAAATAAACAATACTGATGTGTGACTAGTCGATTACTTGAGGTAACGACGAAACAGACCACTAGGTGCGATCAGGTGCGTCTAGACGTAAGCGATTAAGCGCCGCTTCTAAACGTCTCGACTACTCGCCCAAAACAGACCCTACCTTAAAGGTACCATTTGGGTAGGCGCGTCAAGAGACAAGCGACCACTGAAGCGACCCCAAGGTCGATAAGGACGAAAGATGCATAAATATTACGCTTCCTACATTTCGCAAGCTTGAGAAGTATCGCGCGACACATACAGGATAACCTACTGTTTTCACGTAGATCCACTGTTTTTGTCTCTTGTAAATTTTCTACAGTAAAAGCAGCATAATAAGCATCCACTACTCTAGGTTGGCTCCATAAAAAAAAAAACATCAAGATAATCATTGTTTTCATTTAAAATGAAATAAAGAATTAATAGGGCATCAAAAAAAGAACATGCACACTACGATTTTGAATTATCTGATTCAAGATGATCTAAAAGAAGTAGATACCTATTATTTTTCATTGTTTCTTTTTTAGTTTTCCATACGTTAAGTATATATTAAAAATGTTATTATTTGTGTTTATTCTTTGTTTACCTTCTAATTTAGGTCGGAAAAAAAAAGTTTATTTTTCGTATCTTATATACTTGTTTTTTTATTTACTACACTGCAAATTTTAATTATTTCCCCCTGAATTAAAATCTACCGTTTAGATCTACGGTTTTTTTTTTTCACCCATACTGTTCCAAAATCTGGCAACACTGTCTAGATCGAAAGAAATTTTCAACCTATTCACCTCCAAGCGATGAAGCGATGCTCGAGGACAGTGACCTCGAGTGCGACAGGCAGCAAACCTTTGCCCCGAGTCAGATTCAGAAGTGTCGTCTGACGACACTTCTCGTGTCGCGCCGTGCGAAATGTCTTTCATATAATTGTATGTATTTCAGATGTGAGACGACACTTCTCGGTCGCGTCGGCGGTCGTATGTCGCGTCGGCGGTCGTCTGTCGCGCCTACCGAAACAGTACCTTTAACTGTTTTAAAATTAATATACCTCTCGTGTGTTACGTAACAAGAGTTGTAAATAAACCATTTCGCACGAAGTGAAAAAGTTAACGCACGAAGTCGCACAGCGGCGAGTTCGTAAATTTCACGAATGCGTAATGGGCTTACAACTCGTGTAACATACTATAGTTTTTCTACGCCTACTTGAAAAATTCTCAAAAAAGGATTTAACGTTATGTTTGTGATGCCAATCCATAAAATTTTGATAAGTAATTTCGTACCTTTCTTTGGATTTTAGCGGTAACAAATTAAGTGTGGCATCTTAAGCTGTTTTTAAAACTTCGGTGGAGTGCTCATAATTTCATTAATTTCACTGCTAATAAACATATTCGTAGGTAAAGTTGAGAAAATGTTCGGATACAATCATATTTTATTACAAAAATTGACAATATAAATGGTATGACGTTTATTTCCATAGCATGCTATGAAAATGCGACATATTTTTTAAATTTTGTATGTCTCAATGCCTATAGCGACCCTTCCAATCCTATTTTCTCAAGGAAGTGTAGGATTTGAAGTGGCTTCAAGTTAGGTAAATCTCCCTCTTCTATTTGATATCCTCCTAGATATAGTGCCCTTGGATTCTGGAGTGCTACACATTCAGTTAGGATATGAATGGAGGTTTCGTCCTCCTCCTCACAGAATCTGCACTCACTATCCTCTACTACTCTCAGTTTACTTAGGTGTCCTTTTAGTCGGCAGTGCCCGGTAAGGATCCCTGTTACAATACGTAGCCTGTTCTTGCTCAGGCATATGCAGGCTTCCGATCTTTTTGGGTTATATTCACCCAGAAGTATCTTGGCCTGTCTCAGCCCCAAGAGATTGTTCCAATTATCGGTTCTTCTACTACCCAATTCTTTTTTAATCTCTCCTATTATGTTACTGCTGATACCGCAGAACGGCTCAGGTCCTACAAAGGGTGTTTGAGACCCTTTCCTTGCTAGACTATCTGCAATCTCGTTACCCTGTAACCCGTTATGTCCCGGGACCCAAATGAGAGTAACTCTATTTTTCTCGCCTAGCTCATTCAATTGTTCCAGGCATCTCCAGATCATTTTTGAGCTGATTACGTAAGAACTCAGCGCTTTGATGGCTGCTTGACTATCGAACATGATGATAATCTCATGTCTATGATAGTTTTTCTCGATGTTAAACTGGATACACTTCTCGATGGCGTGAATTTCCGCCTCGAAGATGCTTGGGTATTTTCCCAAGCTTTCGGAGTGCTTGGTTCTCGGCTCATACACTCCTATTCTAGTTCTTTCTATGGTTTTGGAACCGTCCGTATACCACTGAATAGCACGTCTTTCGGTTGCAAGCGCGATGGATTCTTGGTTCCATTCTTTCTTGCAGCCCAGCTCTGTGGTTTTTAAGTTTTTCACAAAACTCTACTTCTTTTGCATTTCATCCTGGGGCATGTCCCAGGTATCTTTAGTCCTGAAGCAAGTAGACTTTCGTCTGATTACTCCATTCCTGATCATTCTATATCGTGTCCTTTTTGCCACATTCTCTATCATCATATGTAGGGGGGTGAGGTTTAAGATCACCTCAATTGCGGCCGTAGGACAGGTCCTCATTGCACCAGTAATGCAAACACAGGCTAGTGTTTGTAGTTTTAAGATATTAGCTCTCGTAGTAACTAAACTAGTTCTGTTACTCCAGGCTATAGCCCCGTAAGTGATGATTGGTCTCACTATTGCAGTATACATCCATCGCAGTATGTTTGGGTTACATCCCCATCGTTTACCTGCAATGTTTCTGCATACCATTAGGGCTTTTGTGGCCTTATTTACTACTTCCTTCTCATGTGTGTTCCAGGGCGTCGCATCCAAGAAGTAATGGCAGATGTCTTTTCTAGCCTCGATACTTCCGGGGGTGGTACATGCCCATCTCCGGCGAAGTAACTAGAAGCTATTACTATGTCTTGCCGCCTTATCCCTAATTCCAGGTATGCTCGAATTGGAACGAGATCACGCGTCATGAATTCTAAAAGACAAGAATATTTAATATTGCTTCTTACCATTATGAATGTTCTGGGTACTTCATCACTAGTGTGATAAATTACCCTTGAATCCTTATATGCAAGTCCTCTTACCTGGTTTCCATAGACCCACGGTTCCTGGATCAGTACGATCCCTAATTGATCTTTAGTAAATGTCCTAGATATCACAGCCGAGGCTCCCTTGGCGTGATGGACATCCACTTGGGCGATGTCGATGCCAGCCATTTTACTCTCCTTTAATGAAGGGCGTTGTCCCCATCGGTGAGGGTGCGTTCCATGTCCCCCTCTTCTGCTTCTTCATCAATTTCTACATCCTCAGATGAGTCTACGCAGAGATTTGAGAGGTTAAGGCTCTCTATGCTCTCCACATCAGTCTCACCTTTGGAAGTACTAGGAGTTGGTTATTGTATATTGTATAATATGTTGCCGACATTTAGGGATATCACTCTTTTAATCCAAAATGTATCATGCTAATGCTAAAAGTGTTTATATTTTTTAAATGACTAAATTTATGTAAATAGACCAAATAAATTCGTACGTAGACAAAAATTTGATTGCAATTTGATTAAACCAATAAATTTAAGTTTTCTTATTAAAACGCACGTGTATGTTATGAGATCTCATTACGTGCATGTTATTGTTAAATGTCATTTACAAAGACGTTTCTTTAATGAAAAATTAGGAGGTGCCTAAATAGGTAAGTAAAAACTAGTTATTTTGTGAAATATATTACAGCACCATAAATTACATTTTTATTATTATTACAACTTTAAATTGTTTCTTTATTTTATGGAAGGGATATCGTACTTAGGCATATACGGCTCTCTTGCGTGATTTCTTCAGTATTAAAACAAAACAAAGAACAATATAATAGGTGAGAAAAATCTGTTGAGGTCCGAAAAACTACAAATATATTAGGCTTGTTTCAAAAATACAACAAATTTTAAATAAAAAAGACTTATAGCATGACATGTCCAAAAAATGAAATAGGTTTAACTTTCTCTTGTATTAAAAAAGGCAGCTAAAATAATATAATATAGGTATATTACTTATAATGCATAGTTTAATTAAAGTTAGCCAATATTACTAAAATATATAAAAACTATAGCATATATATTATTTACATTTTTTTTTAAATATTTCAAACATATCTGAGCTTTTGGATGAAATCGTTGACTTCAGTTTTAAATTTAGGTTATTCATTTGTTTGTTTTGTTATTAAAGATATAAAATTAAACAATTTGAAGTCAAAATAGGAGAATGATCTTTGTGTTAATGTTTTCAAAAAAAAAACTACGTTTAAGTTTGAATTTGCAATTGCACTAGTTTTTGATGAAACCTTGTGTAGTTATCCTGATCTCTATAAGTATACCTACTTTTTGACGACACTGATATGTATATAATTATTATCTCTATTAATTTTTAATCCTTGATGTAGTAGTTGAGTTGTATATATACTATTCTTTTAAAATTATGTTTCAATTAGTGTATTTAATGTAGATTATGGATTTTTTAAAGTGCTGTTAAAAGTGGTCCCTCCATCTCGTCATACCTTAGATTTGGTTAAGAAAACGAATCATAAATCATATATGTTATTTTTGAAAGGATATGTCTAATGTTAAATATGCTAAACAAGCGTTGTTTTGTAACGTAAGTAACTAGTTCATTTTATCTTATGTGCTGATCAATCATTATACCTAAATATTTTATCCACCAGGAGAGTATTTGATGTGTAGGAGAAAATGAAAGCTTCTTGTATTTCAAGTGTGAAGAGGAGAAATTGTAGTAATAAAATTCCACTTCACTTAATAAAATAAGTCAAGCGCTTTCGGAGATTAAGCCATCATCAGGACATTGACCACATTAGCTAATAAGTAAAAAGGGATTAAAGGGGATCCCTACTATTTCATAACAGCAACAGATAGAAAGTTGACTAAATTAGAAAATAGTTGCGCATTTTTGTGCTCATTAAAACAAAACCATTCATATCTACAGAAAAAAAAA